>JABFEO010000005.1:0-576203 GCA_019649515.1 Hanseniaspora mollemarum | reverse complement strand
GTCCATGGAACGGTAGTGGTGAAAATGGTAGTTGGAGTTTCAACGGTGATAACAGTGGCGGTGGTTGAGCTTCCATCGGTACCGGTGAATGTGGTCAACCCAGTGGTGGATGAGGTAAAAGTACCTGTCCATGGAACGGTAGTGGTGAAAATGGTAGTTGGAGTTTCAACGGTGATAACAGTGGCGGTGGTTGAGCTTCCATCGGTACCGGTGAATGTGGTCAACCCAGTGGTGGATGAGGTAAAAGTACCTGTCCATGGAACGGTAGTGGTGAAAATGGTAGTTGGAGTTTCAACGGTGATAACAGTGGCGGTGGTTGAGCTTCCATCGGTACCGGTGAATGTGGTCAACCCAGTGGTGGATGAGGTAAAAGTACCTGTCCATGGAACGGTAGTGGTGAAAATGGTAGTTGGGGTTTCAATAGTGATAACAGTGGCGGTGGTTGAGCTTCCATCGGTACCAGTGAATGTGGTCAACCCAGTGGTGGATGAGGTAAAAGTACCTGTCCATGGAACGGTAGTGGTGAAAATGGTAGTTGGAGTTTCAACGGTGATAACAGTGGCGGTGGTTGAGCTTCCATCGGTACCAGTGAATGTGGTCAACCCAGTGGTGGATGAGGTAAAAGTACCCGTCCATGGAACGGTAGTGGTGAAAATGGTAGTTGGTGTTTCAACGTAGTAAATAGTTGAAACAGTGTATCCTCCCGTGGAATCAGTGTTAGTTGTAATTTCAGTTGAGTATGTTGTTGTAAATGTGCCAGACCAGGTAGTGTATGTAGTTGAAGTCAGTCTTGGAGCTGGAGTGTAAACTGTATAAGAAACTATTTCAACATCAGCAGTAAAGGTTGAAAGGGCTCCGGTCTCATAAGAATTGGTAAAAACAGAAGTTGTTGAAATGGATGTTGAAGTTGTGGAAGTTGTTATTCCTGACCAAGGCAACGTAGTGATTTCTTCATAATTATATTGACAATGATCAATCTTATCATAGTGGTAAACAAGTCCTGAAAAGTCAGTGTGAATAGTACCAGATGGATCTGTGTATGTTAAAGTAATTGCACCTAAGTTATTTCTGTTAGCAAAAAAAATACTAATAGGGTAAGCAATATTAGCAACTAAGGAAACAGTGATTTCATTTACGCCAGTTGGTCCTTCAGGACTCCAAGTTGATTGAACAGTATTGTTACTACCAACACCACCAGAACTTACAAAGTTATTACAACAATTTGGAGACAAAAACTTACCAGATCCAAGATTAATAATACCCAAATCATCAACATAACCTAAACTAATGGTGTAAGTACCAGAAGTAGCTGGGATCATGTAACCAGTCATGTGAAAGGCAAAATTTGAAATTGAAACAGGAATTGAATTACCATTTTCTAGGGCCATGTTTGGCATGTCTTCCCATACTTCATTCCATAAGCATCTATTATCAGAGCAAACATTACTGTTATCAAATCCAATGGTTGTGGCAACAACATCTTGTGCAATAACATTAGGGATGGTAAAATCATCATTATGATCTGAAGTAATAATTTTTCCATCCCCGTAATAACCGCCATTTAAATAAGCTGATGTTAAATACAAACTTGCATCTTTATCACCTGTATTGGTTGAATAATTCCAATCTAACCATGGATAATAATAAATATCACCTTTAAAACCAGGAACTGGATTTGCATCTGAAGAAATAGAGCATCCAAAAATGCCGCCTAAGTCAACAGTTCCTGTGGCCTCAACTCTAGTGAAAATCGAAAATAAGCAAAAAAATAGTAGCGATAAAAATTCTTTCCTGTGCATCAAGCAAAAAATATGGTCTGGTTATTATTCCACATCGATACAACTGTTAATATGAGTATATCCATGACTGTAAAATTAAGAGTTGATATTTGACTGATCTACTTATATATGAACAAAAACACAAGATTCACTAATACCCAAACAGTTTGGAAAATATAGTAAAACCTGAAACAAAATATCACTGAAGTTTTGAAATAAAACGGGTTTTAATAATTCATGAATATTAGAATCTCTAAAGTAGAAAGGTCTAGTTCTTTTATAGGTTTTAGTTTTAGGGAGGAAATCCATTGTATATGTTTTTCTTTTTTCTCCACGAAGCAGTGTTTACATACTATTCACTAGCTAAAATTTGAAACCAAAATAGAAAATTTCTTTGAAAAGCTCTGAATCAGCACCACAGCAATAGAAATTTTGCTTTGTTTCAAATAAAAGAGAAAAGAGTGTGTTGGTGTTACCCCTCTCAACTATTACCTTTTAAATTGCTCAAAAAAAACAAATGAAAAATATGCGCAAAAAACAAATTAACCGAAAATTTAATCTCCTTAAAATTGTGAAAATGTTCCATTCGTAGAATAAAATTAAAAACTCAAGAAAAACACACAATTGTTGTCATAAACTACTAATACTGATAGTATATTATTTAGTATAGACCTCTCCGTTTTTCTTTTTAGAAGAAGTTTGTGCTTATTAAACTCAATACCATAGTTACATTTACTCATTTACTCATTTAAAAAAAAAAAAGTTGAAATATGAATCTATAATTATGTTTACCCATGTTTTCAAAGCATGGAGTACAGTAAAAAAAACCCTTTGTTTTTGCTTTGTTTCAAATTGAAACAGTATCCATCCAAAAAAAAAAAAATACTTTTGTTATCGGGTGTTTTATATTTTTTTACGTATGGAATAACGAAACATCAGATTGTTCTATGAAATATGTTTGTTTCATTCAGTAAAAAAAAGAGAAAAAATTGGGAAAACGGGAGGTAGCTCAACAAAACTTTTCCACTAAATAGGTTTTTACAAAGAAAACTACCGAGTTCAGTTTTTAGCAGTTACCTCCTTTTTTACTAACTCTCTGACAAATTTTTCTAAACACTTTTTGAATCAAACTTATTATTATACTTCTAGAACATTATTGAAGCCCTTTTCCTTTTAGCACTTCAACAATTATTGAAAATCGTTTTAGATGGGCAATGCAGATATGCTGATTTGAATTGTTGAATTGCGAAAAATCAGCTTTTTTTTTAGTTATTATTCTTTCAGTCATCAAATCACCACTTCATCGAAAACCTGCCTGCATTGTCTAAATATAGAATGGGTAAAAGTTTTGTAACTGCAGGATACCACGTGCTAACAGCTATTGTTTAATTTTGCAGCCTATGTTGATGGAACTTGCGCTTCCATATTGCATCCACGGATATAATACGGACAACTGTGCCATATCTTTCTTCGGCGGCTAACATACATTAACCTACATAGGAAACGCAAACACCTTAGGGGAAATGACAACTTACACTGCATCCGATTTTTTAAAAGATCTGTTAAATCGTAAATTGAAAAAGATAAGGATTAAACACATAAAAGGAGGACGTTTTTTTATAAGTTATTTTTTTTCTTCCTCAGCTTTATATTGACTATATAAACATATATACATGTATGAGAAAAATAGATAGAATATATATATATAAACTAAGCAATATATTATATATTTCACCAACTAAGTAAGTCCGATAATGGCCTTACTAAGCTCCGTTAATTATCAGTAAATGCCTGAAATGGTATGGTGAGGAACAAGTCACGTTATATATTCGGACTTTAATGAGTATCAAGAAAGCGTCATTGACTGGTTAACAGTGAGTAAAAAAAGTCACGTTTAATATTTGTAACAGCGTTGCTATATATTTGGCAGGTTTTTAAAAACCTGCCAACAAATTATTTCACATATATGCTTTGAGTGAAACGAGGGTTATTAACATTTTTAGAATGTTTAAAAAAAAATCTTTAATATACCAGAGAAAATATTATAAAATCGAGATGCCTAAATCTGCTGTTGAGATTCTGAACTATGTTTCCAATGATACCACTTTTTCACCAAGTGTTATTATTCATGGCAAAATAAACGGGAATAACAGTGATAAAAGCATAATTGTCAAAAACCTAAACAATAATTTCACTGAACTGAAATATGAAGTTAACTATTATTTTTTCAAAGCTACCATTGAACTGCAACCTGGTGCAAACACTTTATTGTTTATTAGTCAAAATAATGGCACTTTGCCTTTTACTATAAACTACGTTCCACTTACTTCTAACAAGCCGATTCATCTTTGTTTATTATTAGGTAAAGACTCGCCAATGAAATACGACACCAACGATCGAAAAGAATATGATTTATCAAGTGATGCTCATTTACAATTAGTAATTCAAAAATTGCAAATTGCTGGTAGGTTAGCGCAAGCTTATACTAATGAGCAGATGTACAGAAACGGTTACTCTCAAAGAACTATGCAATTTGCTGAAGAATTCAGCAACTCGGGATTGTATAGGCAAGCAACCTTTTCAAGATCTAATATTAAGATTCATCTTTTACGAAGTTCTTATACAACAGCCGAAATTCAAAACCCAGATATCGCTCAACAGAATCCAAACGGAAAGAACAGAGGAAAGTTATTCGAAATTGCTATTGAAGAAATTACGAAATATGATAATGGAAAACTAATATCAAACTACAGCTCATCTAATCCAATACAGGCAGCAGTCATATTTATGGATACAAAATTTGATCCTAAAACGAATTTAATCTTAGCTCATGCGGCTTTAGGTGGTGGAACTGATTTAATTAAATTAGCTATTTTTGGTTCCCATGGTTTATACTGTTGGCCTTCATACTGGGAAGACTTAACGAGTATAATGACTAACAATAACAGAGTTGTTGATAATGGTTTACCTGTGTCAAATGACAACGGCGAAGCAGGAACTGTATTTGAAACATTCTCTACCACTTTAGGTGCTTTTATTCATGAAATTGGTCACTCTTTGACTTTACCTCATAGAACATTTGGTGTTATGCTGAGAGATTATATTGTTTTACACAGATCTTTTATGTCAAGGGAGGTTTCAGGAAGTGGTGGGAATTATTCCAAGAATAAATACATTCAAGGTAGGAGTTTTGTCCCAATGGATGAATGCTGTTGGCATCCTTTGGATTTGGTAAGATTTAATAACCATGAATGTTTCAGACTACCTTCTGATGTAATATTGGTAAATCAAACTTCAACAGTGATCAAAGTGTCTCCAGACAAACAGAATCTGACTTTTGAAAACAGAAATGGGGGAATATATGCTATCGAAATTCAAGATCTCAAAAGTGGGGACCAGTTAAGCAGAGGATGGCATATTTATCAAACCCCAGTTACTCAGGTTATTAAATTAAACATTTCGAAAGACATTGTTCAAAAATCAGGTCTAAAATTGGAGGATATAGCCTTGGAAATATTTGCCAAAAGCTCATCACCAGCAAAAATTCAAAAGCTTAATACATTTATTAATGAATCCACTTTGACTATTGAAGGAAAGCAAGTTACCAAATCGTTGTTATTAGGAAAGGAAACTGGGAAACCTCAATTTTTCTTGTTTCCACAAGGATCAGAATCAAAAGTTTCAAGAATCATAATCTATCATGGCGGTGCTATTGATGGATTGAGAATTTTTTTCTCTTCAAACTCCAGCATATTAGTAGGCAAAGAAACAAATAGCTTTTCAACCTTTAATGTTAACAATGAATCAATAGGTAAATTGAAATTAAGATCGGGTCAATGGGTTGATGCGATTCAATTCTTCAACAGACAGAATATTGCTTTAACATCACTCGTTGGTAATGTCAATGGTGGAAGTGAACATGTTCTAGAAGGTTCTATCGTTGGTTTATACGGTAGTTTTTCCCAATGGATGGATGGTTTAGGTGTACTATATTAAAGTGGAACATACAGCAACGGCATTAGGATTTGCTAAGTTACAAGGCCTGTTTGGTTTTTCCTTGTTTAATGCACTAATTGATTGTATTAATTAAACGTTTCAGCAAAACATATATATCACGTGACATCGTTGTGTCTCCGAAAACTGTTCATGGTTTCCGCTCGGTTCTACCTAACTTTAATTCCCAATAAAACGGCCATTTTTTTCTTGAACATTAAATAAAACAAGCAAATACAAACCCCATCGTAGCACATTCCTTATTATGGCCGTGGGTAACAAGAAAGTACACAAAAAAGCTAAACAAGGCTTGAATGTCAAAAAAGTTCTTGTAAACAATAGTAACAAAACACTACCGCCTGCTTCTTCTGGATCGACCATTTCAAGCGATGCTGAGGATGCCACTTCAGGTATTAGCACAACAGACCTTGATGCAAAGGAGTTTGACGAATTTTACAGCAAAGCTTTGCAACAATACTTGGTTTACAAGCAAAATGGTGCTGAGGAGTCAGAGCAACAGAGCTTTATAGTCAAGGCCACCAAAAAAAGCCTGAAGGTTGTTTACAAGACCTCTGTTGCCATCTTGCTGATTTATCTGCTTAAACTGTATATTGTTTATCAAATGAGAACATACTTTAGTGTTGCAAATCTCATTCCATCCAATGTAGTTAAATCCTACAACACAGTAAGAATCTACTTGCTATTAAGTTTTCAATATTGTATTGATTTCTTGCAAAAAAACCTTGGAATCTTTGGCAACTTGAAATTAAAGAACCAGAAGAGCCTTTTTGTCGATAACTTGATCACTTCTTTGAACGATACTTCATACAGAAGTAATTTAGGTTCTTTGTATCTAGCCTTCAAGATAGTTCTTGCTATTATTCTAGACTATTTGAAAATGATAGTTCCTGCTTCTGTTTTTAAGCACCTAATTACTGCCTATGGCTCAGTTGTTCACCACTTGAATATATTTTGGCAAAGAGTTTTTTTTGAGTTAGGATCGCTATGGAAACTATACAATCCACAAAGCTACAACTTTGTTTTAGCTTTGATTCAGCGCTTTGTATGTAACATTAAGTGCTTTGCCAATTATTCGTTAGAAGAATTGAAAAATATATTATTTTAATGTAGTTATATAATTATTATATTAAAAGCCCCTATACTTTCTCTGATTTAGTTTATTAGTTGCTTAGCTATCATTGTGTTGTGTCAAACTGAGATGGATTGTGGTTTTTACATATTATGTCTGAATTAGGAAAATGCGATGTAAACAATTATATTTTCAAGTTTTTTTTTTTTAGAAGCATTTAAAGCCCAAATCTTTAAACTCTGCTCAACGGCCGTATTATGCCACTGATAACCAAGGGTGATAGTAGAATTGGCCAAGAAGTAGTAATATTTTGAAATAACAACTCTGAATTGAACTTAAAATTTTTAAATGTCAAACTTTCTGCCAACTTTTCAGCAAGATACCTCCAGCAACAAGGCTGACGACAATGGATTACATAAAACTATTAAGTCACAAAGGGGTTTCAAATGGAACAATAAGCAACCCCAACAGCAACAACACCCTTTCATATCTGAGTTAAATACTCCAACGCATCAGAATGGTGATGGCAACAAAGATATCATAGATTTTAACTATACACCATCGCATCAATTGCCATATTTGAACAACAAGAATTTCAACAATAACAGCAATGTGCCTAAACTCGCACAAGTGTCCTCACACAAAGACTTAAAGAAGTTAGTGGAAACAACTTTGAATTCTGATTCCGTTTTAGAGCAGGCAATAAAACTGCCTAAGGGGGAAAACATAAATGAATGGTTTGCTGTTCATACAGTCGATTTCTACAACCATATCAATATGCTATATGGCTGTATCACAGAGTTTTGTTCTTATGATACATGTCCAAAAATGATTGCAACCAATGAATACGAATACCTCTGGAATATTAATGGTGTTCCCAAGAGTGTTTCGGCACCCGATTATGTAAAATATCTAATGCAATGGTGCCAGAAGATCTTTGATAACGAAAAAATTTTCCCAACAGATAGTAATGTTGCATTTCCAAGCAACTTTGAAAAAAATTATATCAAGCCAATGTTAAAGAGATTATTTAGAGTTTATGCCCATATCTACTGCCATCACTTCAACGAAATATATGAGATGAATTTACAAATTTTGTTAAATACATCTTTCAGACACTTTTGCTGCTTCACAAAGTATTTTAAGTTACTGTCAAACGATGATTATGGTCCTTTATTAGAACTTGTGAATGAGTTGTCTTGATTTTTATTCAAATAGCAAACAATGATAAAAATGTATTATATATCTTCTTTTTTATGAATTCTTTTCAAATACCTAAATCCTTTTTAACCATTTCAGCACAGACATTGGAATAGAAACCCTTTATGTTTTCAAAAGTTTCAATGGCCAACTCCTGGTTTATTTTTTTCAGGACAACAAACAATGGTCTTACAAATTTCATTCTTCCAATTGTAGAAACAAATCGGATTAACCTGTCAGTAGTTTCATCTAAAGAAATCTTTGTCAAAGCCAGCCATCTTATATATCTAAATTCAAATTCAGGATAGTTGAACAAAGTTTCAAACTTATGCTTGTAAGCATTGATTAACTCTTGAGAGGTATTTCCTGCCTCAGCCCAGTTCTTAAATTCACATAGAGTATCAACTAAAAGCTGCAATTGAGGAACAGAAAACTTTTCAATTGAATGCAAATTAGTTGATAATTTCAAAGATTTTGGATCTGCAATTTCTGATTTAGCCTTTTTGGTCCAAAATCTAGCTAATTCAGTCACTTCATCAGCTTTCTTGGTGTTGAACTTTGGAGTTGGTGGTAATCCTGGAGAAAATAACCATAAATTCCAGTCCATTTCATTGGTCAACTTGTTGAATATATTGATATCAAAGGAGTGATAAAATTCATAAATGCTGTTGACAAATTCCCAGACAGATATGGAAGTATATTTAAAAGACTTGAAATAGAATCTTACAAATGGATCGAATTTTTCAGCACCACCAACAAAATTTTCCAAAAAGAATAACAGAAAGCAGCCCTTTTCATAAAACACAGTAGAAAATCCATCATCTGGGTTGATACCATCGGAGTAATCCTGAAGTAATTTTGTAAATCTTTCAGGGTTATCAAAGGTTGCAACAGTTTCTTTCAAAGAATTCCATCCATTTATGTTTTCAAATCCAATAATCTCATCGGTCAAAGTGTCATACCCATTTCCACCAAGAACTCTTGCTAAAATTTTTCTTTCCAAATAAACAGTCCAGCCTTCATTCAAAAACATTTCTCCCCAGTTGTAATTAGTGACATAGTTCCCAGAAGAAATTGTATGAATAATCTCATGTATTAGAACAGTATTATACTCAATAGTTTCCTTTGAAGTAAACTTCTTGTTTCCTATAACATCAAAAGCAGAGTTTAGCAATGTAGGTGTTAGCATTATGACACTGTTGGTTTCTATACCACCATAGCCAAAGCTTTTTGGTAGCACTGTAAGAGAAATTTCGTCTAATGGATGTTTATAGCCCAAGTAGTCCTCACACGTTTTTAAAATTAATTCCATATCTGTTTCAAATTGTTTAACACAGTTGTTAAGCATGGATGGTTGTGTGTAAACTTTAGATCTTGGACCAATAGTGCCGTTTTTAATATTTCCTGAAACCAAAGCAATCAAGTAAGTACTCATAACGTAATCCTGCTTAAATTTGTAAACTCCTTTCTCTTCGTCTACAAGCACAGGAACTCCTGAAAAGCAGACATATTGTGGTGAGGTAATTGTAGCAGTGTACTTGCACTTAACTGCAGGGGTATCAAAGCAGGGAAACATCGATCTACAATGAATCGGTTCCAATTGGGCATAAACATAGGGAGTATCACCACTTTGTTCAGAGTCCAGCCAACACAATGCAGTACACTTATCGGTTGTTGAGTATCTGACTTTTAAGTCTATTTTAGATCCAGAGTTCACCAATTTTGAAAATCTATCGTTATCATTTTGAATCAAAGGAATGGATAACTTTGATCCTAAAGCACCCTCTTTACCGCCTCTTGAGTGCACAACAAAGTTGTTCACTACTTGGCCATTAATATAGCATTCAAATATGTCTAAAAAAGAAGTATCTAGATCTATAGATTTGACATTCTCTTTCAACCCTTGCTTTTTGGTAAATGAAAAAACAACAAATCCAGAAAGAAGTTGTTTCTCAAAATCGACTTTTAAATTTAAATCAATATTTTCAATATCTAATTGAAAAAAGCTCGAAAGTGTAGAAGGCTCCAGCTTAGGCAACTCCAAGAAATGCTTCAGTTGTTTAGGTAAATAGTTTTTTGCTACTGACATTATGGTCAAACAATTTAATCTTTTACTATGGAACAATAAAACTTTCTTGTTTCAGCTTTATTCTGGGGATTCAACACTATTTTCTATAAAAGTATAGAAAAAAGGAAAAACTGGCAATTACTATTTTTGACACATTTTAATGAGCCAGTAGCAGCAAGCAACCTTAATTTTTTCTTTTAAAAGAGCAAATTTAAATTTCAACCGCAAAAAAAAATGGTTGCTAAGAGGTTCGAACTCTTGCATCTTACGATATCCGAGTGTTCTCACTTTGAAAGTGAAAGCAAATTCTAATTACTTGAATCGGACGCCTTAGACCACTCGGCCAAACAACCATATTATCTTAAAGATACAACAAAAATTTTATGGTAGAATATGTTATTAGATCCACAAATAGCTTCTGCGTGTTGCTAGACTATAGTATTTATATCATATCAACAAATTTACTATAAAACATAAAAATTAATTTTCTGCCAAGCCAAAATTAACTAGAGCAAATAAGTTTTCTCTTTTAAGACACGAAAATGTATGGCTGTACTTGTAAAACCAGGTTAATGTGCTTAGATTTAGCTTCGGAATTAACTCTTCTGCAACTATTCATCTCTGCTGGCTGCATTGTTAAGAGAAAATTACCCCTTTGAAAAGAAGCGAAAAAAAATTTTAATGTTTTTTAAAATGTTTCTAAAAACATCACAATTAATTTTGAGACTCGTAACAACCATTACAGCCAAAGTAACATCCGAACGTAATCTTCTCTTTTTTTGAATACAGACCAGAAAATAACATAGCCAAGAAAGTTTTAAAAACCCGTTATTTAAAATTCTTTCATCCTCTCTAGTGTAATTGCAAACAAACAACCAGACAGTTTACATCAACTCTCAAGTGTAAGAAAAAGCATATGAGCACACAAAATAATCAAGATATTCAAACTATCAGAACTAACCAAACAGGGGTTACTCAGCAAACCAACCCGACTTTTATGTCGAGTGAAACTAATGGTGTTGCCAGCGAGTCTTTATACGCAGGATCTTCTGCAAAATATATGGAAGTCCTGAAACAGCCATTGGCTGTCACTGTTCCATACAACTTACAACCTACTGAGATCTTGGCTCAGAGGTTTTCTTGTTGGAAAGCTATTATTAAGGCTGTATTGGTCTATTTACAAGAAACCTGTTCAATTCAAGATGAAATTGTGAGACAGCAAATCAGACTGTCTCATGCTATAAACTTTCCATTTGCCAACATGTTGCCAACAGCGGAATCTCTTAGTGAAAAAAACAAAGGTGAGGGAAATGGCCACTCCAAAGATAAAAAGGTTTCAGATCCAGCAAGTTTATCAAGCATTTCTATGGCAAAACTGTTTGCTCCTCTAGGAGACAACAGCATAACAGATTTGCCCCAAGTGCTGGCCGAGTACCACAATTCGATGATACAGGTTGCTCAGTATGCCAGCAGGGAACTAAACAACACTATTATTCCGAGATTAGCTGATTTGAGAAGAGATTTGCAAGTAAAGATTAAAGAAATCAAAGAATTGGAAACTGATTTCACAAACAATTTGGAAAAACAGTTACAAATAACTAAAAAAGAGTTGCAGCAGTATGCACAATCATTGGAACAAGCTAAATACTCAACAAATAACACTTTGGATCCATACTTGTGTAAGCTGACTTTGGATAAGTCAATTAAGAGGCAATTGCACGAAGAGAACTTTTTGCATGATGCCTTTATCAACCTTCAATCATCAGGAGGAGAATTGGAAAAGGTTATTATCCATGAAATTCAAAATGCGTTGACTCAGTATGCAAAATTAATGGGTCAAGAAGCTCAATTGGTATTTGACACTTTGATTTCTAAATTGGATTCTGGGTTTTTAAACACTGATCCAGCTTTGGAATGGACATATTATGTTAACAATTCTGTTAACAAAGACTGCTTCATACCATTAGATTTACCTATGAGACATTTCAGTAAGATTGTGTATAAAAGCCAGTTTGATCCTTTGGCTAATGAACTGATTTCTGGATTCTTGGAAAGAAGATCAAAGTTCTTGAAGAGTTACACAAGGGGCTTTTACCTATTGACACCTACCTTTTTGCATGAATTTAAGACAGGAGACAGAAAAAAAGACATTATTCCTATAATGTCTTTATCTTTAAACGATTGTACTGTGGCTGAACACTCTAAGAGAGGCGCTTCAGAATACAAGTTTGTTCTTCATGCTAAACAAAATGGTATAATTCACAGAGGCCAAAACTGGGTTTTTAGATGCGATGGCTATGATACGATGTTCACATGGTTTGAAATCATGAAGAAACTAACTTCAACAACAGATCCTAAATTAAGATCGAAAATTGTCTGCGATTATTTGAATTTAGAATCAGAAACAGGTAAACCTGCAAGCAAAATAAAGAGAACAACTTCTCCTCCATTGAGCTCTTCGCAAAAATCTGTATTGTCCAAAGAATCAAAACCTATTGTGACTGCCACTAAAAACCTGCTTGCAGCCACTGACAAAACATCCACTGCAGCTTCAGTTATTATGCCCAACAGGCCTATAACACCTAGCCAGCCATTACAACAGATGCATATTGATAGTAACTTAATGACTCCGCAAACTAATCGCAGCTCAATTGATGGAACTTCTTTAGAACAAGCTCAATCTTTTCAACAGCCATCATACCCTATCAATGAACATCCATATGATAGTAATTCTGAATTTGATGATAGACATGTTATGAACGGATATGGAAACAAATGGGATTAAAGCCTCCAACAATAAATATTGTGTTTATATATAAGAAAAGTAATTACTAATAATATTATTAAAGTGAAGTACAAGGGCATCATGCGCATTCTAAATCTACATCCGCTCTTTTTTCTTTGCATGCCAAAATATCATCTTTCAATTTATTCAACACCAAATCATTGAAATCAGAATCAAATTTTTCATTGGAGAACTTGTCTAAAACATAGTCAAACCCTTCGATAGCCAATTCTTGCAACGATTCGGATTCACTTCCAAGGCTAGAAACATATTCAAAAACTTCGTGTAACTCTCTATATTGGTTGCCTTTTGTTTCATTGTAATCAGGATCACTTTTATCTACAAAAAACAAGTTTTCTTTTAACTTTTCAAATTTCTCTACAACTGGTCCTAAAATATCAAACAAAGGTCCTGCAGAAGCATGCGCTAGCGGAATGGTGCCATTGGAAAAATACTCGACTACTGATATACCAAAATGTTCATTCCACATTGTGTTCAAACCAAATTTAGACTGTTGGATTTCTTGTAGTAAGTCAGGATAAGATAAATCACTTTTGAATTCAAGCAAGTCCTTGGAAATTTTTAATTTATCGTAAGCCAACGATTTTAATGACTGCAAGTACTCGTCATCTTCTTGTGATCTGATGGAACCAATAAAGATCAACTTCATAGGACTTTTTTTCAAATTTGTAGTCACTTCAGATGTCAAGTATTTGCTGTATTGCTCTATTGCTAAGGTATGTCTCTTTTCAGGTCTAAATTGGGCAACTAAGACACATTGCCATTTCTTGTTGTTTTTGTTTAAGTGAATCTTATTATTTTCCTTTGTCTCTGCAGCACTCAGGCATGGTGGATATATGATCTTGTTGGTCAACATATTCCAAATAGAGTCCAAGTGATTTTTTGTCCACGTTGAATTAACAATGGAGTAGTCAACAGAGTAGCCACAAAATTTATACCAGAAATACAGCAAGGACCAGTAAACCTTTTTTATAATAGACAGTTTGTTCATATTCAGCATATCTTGTTGAATCACTGGATAATGAGTATATGATACAATTGGAACATCATACAAAAACTTCATAAATGGATAGGTAAAGGGATATCCCATGGTATCAATGAAGCAATCAGGTGGTAATTTACTGATGGCATCCTTGAAAAGCAAAATGGAAGATAGTGCTTGCATTAAAAGAGTAAAATATGGCCAGTTGCTACCCTCAACTCTGTCCCTTCCATTCAAGTATATGAAACAAATTCTTCTGATATCTAACTTAATACCAAATTTAAAGTCAACCTTCTCAATCATTTTGGCTGGAGATATATCCGAATCGCCAGTGTAGATGGCAATCTTCACGTCCTGATGAGAGTACTTTTGCAAGATGGCATGGCATAGCTCCCATAAAACCCTCTCGCCACCTCCACCAGAATTGCAGAAGGGATGGAAAATACCTATAATAAATTTATTCCCTGTGTTCTGCTCTCCCACATTATCACACAATTTGTCGAAATTTAGTCTATCTTCAAGAGACAACAACTGGTAATCGTATTTGGTTTTTTGGGCAATGTTGTTGTAGTTGGAATAACTCAAAGATGAGAATGTATCAACACTGTTTAACAAAAGCCATCTTCTAATACAACCATTCTTCCAACCAAAATTAATCCGAACAGTCTTTTGTGATAATCTCGCTCTTCCTTCCTCATCCTCCAAACTCAAATCGTCGCCCATGATTTTTTGCAAATTGTCTTTGTATCTCGTCAGCCAATTTTTAGGTGGCTTCAATAAAAGCCTAGGTATCAATTCAGGTAGCTTCAGCCATACTGTAAGACCTAACACAAAAAACATGAACAAATAATAACTCCAGGTTTTTGAAGAAGGTTTGATTGAGTCTTTGATCAACATTCCATCAGCATCCGACTTAAAGACACTAAGAAAATTCGCTGCCATCTTTCAAGGTGATTCTCTAAATAGTTTACACTAGAAGCTTTTGGTTTTTTTTACTTTTCTCATAACCCTTCTAGCATTGAGCATCTATTCTTATATAATTTCTCAGATAAGCTACAGCAGGATGTTGCTTTTGTCAGAACCCAGGCGCAAAGCTCCTCTGCGCTCGGAGACTACCGAACAGGGGTGTGTTCGGGTAACGTTAAAAGCCGTGCTCTATCCCGTGACTTGACTTGGTTTTTTTATGGAGTTTTCGCGCCCGCAAAGAAAAATTTTCTTTTTCTCCTGGCCAACAGGCTGTGCTATTTTTGTAACATTTCAATGAGCAGATAGACGGTGGAAGCACATGAACTGATATTAACACAATTGTAACAGCAACACAGTTAAACTAAAACCATTCAACTTTAGTGAACAAAAGCAGTTTACCACAGCCCAAGCATGAATCAATTAAGCGCATTAACACAGGTGTCTGGATTTGTATCCAACTTATCCGTAGAAAATATTAAAAACGAGGTTTTAAACTTGCAGTCCAAGATCAAGCAAATCAAACCACCTCAAGAATTTTTTGATGTTAGAAGAATATCTAAGCCTTTGAATTTTTCTGAAATTCAAACAAGGGTAGCATACAACTTAAAGTACTTTCAGAGCAATTACACATTGATTGTTTCAGGGCTATTCATATACACACTTTTGACCAATTTGTTATTGTTATTTGTCATAGTTTTCTCCTTTTTAGGTGTGATGGGTATCAACAAACTACAAGGACAAGATTTGATTACTCCTTTTGGTACATTCAAAACATCTCAATTGTACACTGGCTTATTATTGGTTGCTGTTCCTCTAGGTTTCTTGGCATCTCCTATTTCTACAATGATGTGGTTGATAGGTGCCTCTGCTGTCACTGTTTTAGGCCACGCTGCTATTATGGAAAAACCTATTGAGACTATTTTTGAAGAAACCGTTTAGGCAAACTAAGTAGCTGGTTGCAGCGCTATCGTATCATAGCATGGCATAGCTAGTATATACTTGTTTTAATTGTAACATAACCAAGAATTGTAGTGCTGGTATATGAGAAAAAATACCAGCATATGTTCCTTCCTAAAAGTGGCTTGACAGAAGTCAGCTCAATATTCAAAGATCCTCGGAAAGGTTTGGCAATATATATATAATGTATTTTCCTGCCCCAAGGCACTATTCATTTTCTATAATATTTGAGGCATTCTCACAAAAGCTGTTTTCGAGTCTACGTGACATATCTATATAAAATGTTAGTTTATTTGTTTACATTTCAGTTCATTTTACAGTGGAAATAAATAATAATGTTTTAGTCAAATTAAATAATGCTAAAACAAAATTAAAACCTAGCTTTACCTAAGATGTAAACATCATATTCCAATAAGTTTATTTAGCATAAAATGATATGAGACCTAATATACAACTCACAAAACAATATTTGAGCAAGATCCATACAGAACCAACTAAAATCCTTAATATAGCAATTTTTATTAAAGCTTATGATTAATCGCTAATTTTTTAAACTATGTTCGGAGAATTTGTTTGTTTATAGAGATATTTCTACTTTTGTACAATGTACGTAAACAAAAAAAAATTTATATTTTAAAATCTAAATTCCATATGTATACTTTTCCAAATGTTCTAACAGATAATTGTTTTCTTGATATTTCGATTGTTGCTTTTGATTAATTAAAATACATAATTAACCAACTTTTTGTTTATTGTTTACGATCCAAAGGCAATTTTATTTAATTCACACATCAATATACTACCATATACAGTAACAATCCTAGACCATAAATGAATAGCAACGCTAGTTTTAATTCTGATGGAATGGAAAACCAAAACAATTCTCAAGATCCGCTACATCAAAATAACAACAATTTTATTCCACACCAATATTTTTCTCATATGCCTTCACAGCTACATCCTATACAGCAACAGCAGCAACAGCAATATGTTCAAGCTCAACAATATGTTCCAATATATGGACACCCGCAATATCAAGCGCCTCATCTCACCGATCCAATCCAAGTTTTGAAAAACCAACAATCATTTGGAGGTATGGATACTCAATCCTTCGTAAAGACTATGGAATATAAAAAGGAACAAGAAATATCAAAACAATACTCCTATAAACTCGAAATGCTGAGACTCTCGATGCAAGCTAACATTCCAGGAAACATGATTCCTCAGCTATTTTCAAACGACTCCAACATATTTAAAAATAATTCGTTGGCACTAGCTTCCCCAGAAATCCAAGATGAAGGAAATTATTCTAAATCTTTACCTCACCCAAACAGCGATGTTGTTCTCATAGATCCTCATAAACAGATAAGATTGCAAACAGTAGGCACAGCTAGTATTTCTGATTATGATGAAGACACTAATTCTGAATCCTCACTAGCTAACGGGAGTAATTTGATGCCACCGTCATTCAAGAGACAGCACAAGAGAACAAATTCTCCCTCTAGGATTGGTGGTCTAGGGGTTAAAGCACTGAACAAAATTGTGAGTGTTAATGAATCCCAAGAAAATTCAAAGAATAATAGTAGAATCAGTAGTATGAATTCAATTCAAAATGAGATGGAAAAACCAACCTTATTTAAACCTTCAATTAGATCTTTTACTAATAGCAACAAAGGAAGTGTTCTTCCTAGTGCTCAAAACTCAAGAGTATCTTCAATAAGAGTTAATTCTGATCAGAATAAAAATATTCAAAGCCCCAGTAATAATAATAATCCTCCAGTTGGATCTTTTAAGCCACAACATAAAAGATTTAATTCTTTACCTACTGTTTTGAAGCCTTCTCCTTTCTTAAGTTCCTTTAAACAAACCAATAATAGCGAGCTTTCAACAGTGGATAATCAAACTTCTGAAACACTGCTTCAACTATCCCAAGAAAGATATTCCCGTTTAAGTGACGCTTCAAAACATAGCAGAAAAAGAAGCTATGATTTCAACAATACATCAAACAGAGAGCAGATTGATTTAAATTTTATTAATAGCCAGGATGCTGCGAATATGGAGTACGTTGTGAATAAAAAATTTAAATTTGGTACTGATTTAAAGCATCAAGCAGGATTCCCCAATACGTCTCCTTACACTGATGTTGAATATAATAGCAACTCACAATCCAGAACAGTAAGCGATTGCAGTGTTACCGGAAACACAAATCAAGCAGCTAACAAATTTTTAAGCACACAAGCAGAAACAGCTGACACTAAAAGCAACAATCAAGGTGATGGTGATATAGATCACGATACTACGATCGAAGAAGAAGAAGATATAAATAATACCAGCAACAAGGAAGCTGAATCAACAGACAAAAAAGTGCAATTTGTTGAACCTCAACAACATCAACAACATGAAGCTCAACAGTCAGCATTTGTTCAAAGACATAAAAACACGCTTGAAAGTATATTAAATTAAATAGGAATTACCAATCATCGTTCTAATAAATATATATTAACCAACCCCTGTTTTAGTTATCTATAAAATGGCTAAACTTTACGTCACTTATGTTTTCAATTTCTTTTATGTTAAGAGAATCCCATTCGATATTGTTGCCTTCTTCATTCAAATCATCTTGAATGATCATAAAGTCAAAATCCTCCTGTTTGAAACCCTTATTTATAGTAGATATCTTGACAGCCATATCTCTAAAAATATTATCCAAAATCATGTCACCGTTTACAATTGAATTGTTCAAGTCATGGAAACTAGTATCACTGAATAATAGCAACCACGTTAGCAGGTCATCAAACCAAATTTTATTATAAATGTAATAAACATCATCATACCTGAATAATTCATGAACTTTGAGCAGTAATTTTATTATAAATTTGGAGCCAGCAATGAAAGCATAATTTAGGTAATCAATAACTTTTAGAGACAATTGCAAATTTCTGTGCAAAGGGTAGCTTAAGGATTTCTTAACTGCTATGATCAATGAGGCTTTAATATGTTCGTTCTCGGCAGTCATTGACTTTTCAATTGCGGTTGGAGGTTCTATGATTCCTTCACTGCGATCGGACACTTCTTTTATGTAAAAACTGTTGGAACCATCCTCCATCTCCACATCTTCTTCTTTTGGTTCCGTGGATGCATTCCAGTTACAACTATCTTTTAACCTTCCTTGAGCTAGCAATAAAGTTTGGTCTAAATTGGATAGCTGAGGAGCAAGCTTTCCGATCAACCAAGTTCTTTCACTGGTCTGTTCCCTAGCCTTTGGGTTTTTAGCAATAGGTGATCCGGTTTCGTTCTCTTGCAGATCAAAATCAAATTCCATTTCCTGAAAAATAAATCCAAATAAAACATTTAGAATGAAAACAAAATTTCTTTGCCATTTTTCATCAAGCTTATCAAAAACCAAATTAGCTGGAGATCGCTTCATTTCTACAAATAATTGTCTGTCTGCAGGAATAACAAAGCTATGAAATTGAGACATATCGTGCTTGATGTTCTTTGGCAGCTTCTCTCTCATTTGCTCCTGTTCAAAACTATTATATTTCAAAGTATCTTTAAACTTAGGCTTGTTAACTTGTTTTAGTTTGACCCACTGTAAGAAATGCTTTATGTCTTTGGGAATATACTTTAAAATTTTTAAAATTCCATTTATCTCTAAATCTTCCTTCATCATTTCAGTGGTTGGCCCGTATTTGAAAGTTATATAGTCGTTCATGTAGTAATCAGCATCAAATTTAAGATTGTCTCTATAGTTTCTTAACTGGATCAGCTCTTTTTCGAAACTGTCCTGCGATTCTTGTTTGAGAATAGTCTGCTCTGGAACTTCATTGATTTCATTATTGTTGTAAATAGACGCAACTATTGTTGTAGCATCATGCTTTAAAGAGAATCCAATTTTCTTTTCCAATTTAAAATCTGTTGTAGTCGAGGGATTTTGTTTGATTTGCCAATCAAATTCACCTCCAAGTTTAGAAATCAATTCGATATCATTAACATTGTCATCTATTTCTTGAATCAATGGCTTTGTTGATACGCTTTTGTCACCTGAAACAACATTCAACACAGACTGATTAGTTGAGCCGACGTTCTCGTTGTCTCTTGCCAATAATTTTAGGTGGTTGTCTAAATCCTTGAAAACAAGTCCCTTTTCAAGTTTGAATAACTTTATTACGACACATTCATTTCCGTCGTCTCCTGTGGTTAAACTGCATTCAAACGGCTGTTCCGGTGAGTTTTTCTCAACAAAGCCAGTAGATCCATCCGCAACTTCTTGGATCATGCTTTCTTTTAGGAGGTCTTCTTCACTCATCAGCAATTCATTCTCGTTGAATCTGAGTCTTAGATAATACGGAAGCAGAGTGAAATTAACCATATTTTTGTTGATTGTTATGTCCAAATTGCTGGAGCTGAATCTGACATTGTTGATGAATATTTTTATATAAAGCTGCTCATTGTCTTGTGTAATTTCAAACTGTGGGGTCAACATTTCGCAAACTGGTTTTAAGTTATAGATGTCTTAAGACCATGTTTTGTGCTTTGTCTGGACTGAAAAATGAGGTTCTACACCAGGCATTAATTTCTTTTTAAACAGTGGTGCAGAGCCATCTCCCGCATGACCAACGCTCTGTCACCTGCCACGCAATGTTTGTTTGTCACATGGCCTACTATGTCACATGATTATTTTGTCACGCGAAACGACCACGCTTCCGCGGCACGGAGTATTCAATTCACAGCTTTTGTGGCTTGCTTCGCGATGATATCACTACTCACACAATTTTTCCCTCTCGCATGCTTTTTTTCTTAGAAACCCTTGTCTCATACCACTATGAAATCATCATTTTGTTGACGGAACAATATGCTCGCTACAATAGAAACTGCCTAGAGTCACAGAAGTGTGACTAAACCTGGATGAAATCATTACCTAAGGTATTTAAATATCTCGCCAGAATGATGTAATTGTATTAGGTGGAAAAAAAGGAATAAACTAGAGACTATATAAGAGGAAGACAGGACCATATACTTACAAGATGCAAAATACAGAAGACCAACCAAGCAACGATAAAAAAATGTGTTCCGAACCAGTCTGCACTCATAAACCACAACCTTTCAGCTTACACAAGTCATCTTCTGTTGACGAGTACTTAGCCAAGAACAAGCAATGGTCCCAATCCATTACTAATGAAACTCCAAATTTGTTCACTGACTTCAACAGCAAAGGACAACAGCCACACACCCTTTTCATTGGATGCGGGGATTCAAGATATAACGAAAACATTTTCAATGTTAAACCTGGTGAAATTTTTGGTCTTCAAACTGTGGGAAACAATTTGAACCTAAAAGACGAAACCATCATGTCGACTTTGGAATTCACCATTTTGGTTTTAGGCATTGAAAAGATTGCCATTGTTGGCCACACTGACTGTGGAGCTGTCAACTCTTGTTTTGACGAATCTGTGTACCAAACTCTTCCTAAGAACTTAAAGAACTATTTGAAACCAGTCTACGAAAACATTCAAAAGATTAAGGAACAACATAAAGACGACATTCCTCCAATCGACAAGAAACATTTGTCCTTGGAAAACGTCAAGAAACAAGCTGAAAAACTTTTGACTATTGACTTCATCAGGGAAAAGTTCGAGAACAAGACTTTGGAGATTTTACCTATGATCTACAACGTAGAAAATGGTTTAGTTGAACAAGTTGAACTATAACCCTGTTTATAAAACATAATGCCTCCGGAATACTACAAAGCAAGCACAAAGAAACATCTGTAATTAGATTTTATACATACACAATAGCTTAAAATAATATATATGATATAGTTGAACTATATTTTATTACACATCACCAAAAATTTAATGAAAAAGAATTCTTGAAAAACATATTGTAAAGCAAAGTATCTGTGGTTAGTAGAATGACAGGTCAGGGTGCCTCAGGAGTGTGTTTCCTGCAATTCAACAGATTACACCGTTTCCAGTGCCAAATCCTTATTAATCATTTTTTTCCGAAGTTTAGTTACCGAACATCAACAAGCTTCATTTTTCTGCTTTCTCCACTACATGCATATAGCATAGGGAAGACCGTGCACGAGACCATGAGCCAGATTCGAGTAAACAGCAAACAAAGGCAATGTATCTCAGTCACATGCCGTAGATGAAAACTGAGAACTTGTATATGGTATATGCTTTTTAAACCATGTGATGAATAGACATAAGTGGAAGATGTTTCCAGCAACAAAAACAACTATTTACTAGCCACAGCTCTCTGCTTATGGAAAACTCAGCGCCCTCCTCTCCTCGCCAGCCGGCATGCTGAAGGAAACCAGTCGTTGTCACGCGACCATGGTCATGTGCTCGCATTCATGAGTTGTGCAAAATCCCATTTGAACCGAGCTCATCAAATACTCCACATCCAGCTCACTTGTTTAATTAATAGCCCTGCGTAATTTGGATAATCAGACCTTCTCCTTGAAGCCATTCCACACCAAGGAACCTAAAAATAAGCATCTGCTGTAAAAAAAAAAACTTCTGTTTCTCTTAGCTTTAATTGTACTGCCCTGCATTCTTTCTTTACCTGACAGGGCATATGCCAGTGAAGCACACTTACATCGAAAGATTACAACGTTTCTAGAAACAATTTGCTTCACAAATTGATAAGGAAACATGAGCGGTAATAAATTTAGTTAAATGGATGAGCGGAAAAAGCCTACATGATTTAATAATGCTGCTAAGAAATACTTTATAGTACATAGGTCATAGACTTTAATATCTTTTGTAATTAGCTGAGATCTTAATTCCTCCCTATCACTTTCTAATAACAGCGGATGAAGAAGAGCTATAAAAATAAAACTACATATAAAGAGATGAAATTTTGATTTTTTAGAAAAAAGATGTTTCAAAATAAATTGAAGAATGAAAGTAATTACTAGAATAACCAAAAATATTTATTTGTTTCTCTCCAACGAAAGTTAGAACTACCTTTGGTGCTGCTTAGTAAAAAGTTTTCTTTAGAGATTTTTTTTTCTCATTTAAGTGGCTTGTTTGGCTTCTCTTTTTTGTTTTGAGAAAGGGTGGTGAAATGAAAAACAACGTTATTTTGAACCATTTTAACAACATAGTCGCTAGCTCGAAAGTTGATATAGAAAGATGTGTTGTTTATGATAATAACTACATAATTTTTGAACTAAAAAAATTCTTTGAAATGATGCCAAAAAACGAAGAATTAAAAGGTATTTTGACTAAGTATAGAATTGTTTTTGATTTAGCTTCAAATGCTATTTTATTTACACCTTTTTTTAAGTTGGTTCAAGAGATTTTAATTTTTAACTACGACTTCTATTGCAAAGCATTCAACAATGGAGAAAAAAATACTAAATTATTATATGTTATTTCACAAGTTTTCAAGCACCCCTGTAACAATCCTGTTTTGTTGCATAACGCTCTTACAAAAGTGAATAAAAAAACTATAGAAAATTGCAAGATAAGAAAAACATATGACTTGAATTATATGAAGCTACCTCGTAATTTTGTTGGATCAAATAAAATTAACAAAAAAATATTCAAGATACGGGGAGGAAATGTCCAATACCAAGGAACTTGGGTATCTTTTGAATATTCGCAAATAATTATGGAATTAATTGGCACATTTGATGTTTTAAAGAATTTGGTTTCACCTATTTTTTTACATCTACGCAAATGTGGAATTAAAAGCAAATTTAATGAACAGAAAGAAGAATCTCAAGATTATCCTTTTTTACTGAATAAAGACTCTGAAATATGGAATGAGTTTACAAATGTTATTTGCCAACAAGTTAAAGATAAAGAGTACAAAGGCTACTTAAGGCTAGGAAAAAAACGTGGTAAATATAATAAAACTAAAAACATTGGCGGAACAGCATTGTCTAATTTTACACCAATCCGTTCAAACCAAGAAATCTCACTTGCTGATAGAAATGTGAATTTAAAGTTCAAAGTTAAAAATAGAAAAGCAGAAAAGGTTGAAATCTTGTTTAATAAAAGTGCAAGTGACATTTTGAAAGACAAGACTCTAGCTCTAGTCTCCAATTCCAAATCTTGTGGCAACTTTTTAGAAAAAGATGGAAAAACCTTTGTTTTCAACTGTTCAGAAAAATCCTTATTTATAAAAAGTTCAAACAACAATCAAAAACCTGTTATATGTGCTTCATTATTGTCTGTGTGCACAAGTCAGTATAATTTTTTAATAAGAACTGAAGAAAAAAACCTGATAAATATTTTAGAGCATAATGATAAAAAAAGAAAACCTGAAACATCTAGAATGCTAATCCTGCAAAACAGTAAGCCCCTTAATAATACAAAAAAAAAGTCTGAAACTTGCAAGCTGAATACTATGATGGAGACTCCTGTGTTTATTGATAATATGCCATTTCATACACAATACATGAATTTTTCAAACATTTTAAATGAACCATTAAATGGTACTAAAAATAATCCAAGCCAAAAAACAGCCCTGCATTTGCTGAAAAATACCAGTCTGTCGGTCCCAGAAGTTGTTTTAGACAACACAAATATTTGTCATAGCTTATCTAAAAGACTTTTAATGGCTGAAATAAATAAGCCTATAGTGTTGAGTTATTTTTCTTCTAAAAACATTAACTGTACGGTGGGGGGAAACTATAATTACGCAATAAATACTAAGACTAAATTTAAAGACGCAGACAACTATAGCTCAGCTTTGCTAAGCGACATTTCTCAGGAAATAAATGGTTACTATGTGTCCAGAGAAAAAGATATTTACAACGATTAATTTAATTTTGAATTTTCCTTATTTCGAAAGCTGAAAAATTATTACTAAAACCAAATAACAATTGTTTAATATTGTATTGATAAAAGCTCCAACTAGCAATTTATCTCCGCTTTTATATCATGTGACCTTGTGTTTTGGTTGAAACTTCAAACCTACATTAAATTTGTTTCCACAGATATTGCATAGGAAGAACCATACTAAGACACCAAGAGATGGATTTTATATCGGATTATAACACCTATGAGGTGCCTGAGTCTACATATCCAAATTCAAGTGAAACAAATGTTTTAGACGGTCCATCTGTTAACAGAAAAACTAATTTAAATATAGATTTTTTGAATAATTACAAAAACATTACAATGAGCAAGATTTTGGGGACAACCAGCGCTAATTTTGGAGGCAATAGTAATGAAAATATTGGTTCTAATAAAAAAATCCATGATGATAATTTCAATGCCAGAATTGATAGTTTGATAAATAAAAATTTGGATAAATTACAGATTGCTAAAGATGTAAGTAAGTCGAAACATGAGAACTTAGACATTATTAGAAAATCATTTTTAAATGAGACCTTGAAGCTGGATCAGGTTGAAAAACCAATAGATGTTGAGACTGATATTAATAGTTTTGCAAATATTATAAATACTTCTGAATCTCTTTTTCAGCTTCAAAAGGGCATGAATACCATTGATGATCTACTAAAAGTATCTGAAAACGGAAAAGAAAAAGATGCTCATTTCATATTTAATGACATATCTATTTTAATTGGAAAGTCTAATTATGGGAAAATTTCAAGAGATTTCTTACAATTAGAAAACAATAGATTACAATTAGAAAAACTTGACTCTTTTTTGCACAGGTATTCTGAGATAAATAATGTGTTGGTAAAATCAACAAAGAATATGACATTATTTAGCGAATTACACAACAAAATCAATGCTTATAAAACCAATTTATTAAATGAAACTGATTTAAAAGCCTTTAATACACAAATAAGAGAAATACAGCATGAAAAGTTGCAGCTCAAAGTATTAAAAAATTTGCAAAAACTTTTTTCTTTATCACCTCTAGAACAGCATATTCTTTACAACGAAAACATCGTTAATGACGAAACCATTAACATTATTGATAAACTTCAAAAGATTAAGCAAAGATGCATATACATGGGTAATTGCTCAAATTTACAACATAAAGTCGAGAACGGCCTTCAATATGGTCTAAGAAAACTATACAATTATTTAATAAGTTCACTTAATGAAAATTTCTTAAATGAGATGATTATTAATAGGAAAAATCATAAAACTATAGAAGAGTTCCAAAAGCAAATATATTATCTTTCAGAAAACGATTTGGAATTATATCATAGTTTTATAAATAAATTTGTAGATATTGAACATAAAAAAATCACGGCAAGTTTTTTGAACCAATTTGATTTAACATCTAAGAGTAACAGTAATCCAATTTACTTAAACATCGATGAGCCTACTAGGTATTTAGGTGACGTTTTGGCCTATGTACATTCATTAATATTAAATGAGTATGATTTTATAGAGAACTTATTTGTAAAGGGCAAAAACACTAGTATGGGCAAGGTTTTTGATGATTTGGATGTTAAATTGTTGGATGATATTTTTAATAAATTTAACAGTTTGGTAAAAATAAGATTGGAACAAGTTGTTAAATTTGAAGAGGATTCTTCAATTTTAATTCAATGTGTTCAAGTTTTGTCTTTTTACAAGACGATGTTTTTGAGATCTAAGTTGAGTGAAGACAACTTAATAATACAGTTGCTTTATAATTTGCTGAGATACTGCGATAATGTGATAATTTACACAACCGAATCATATTTGAATGATACATTGAATTATAAGAACGTCAAAGATTTATCCAATTTAGATTTGCAACCGCCTGACTGGCTATTACAATACTTACATAAATTATCTGTCATATTATCCAACTTTGATGATTTTAAAACAATTGATATCTTTGATATTACATTTTTTAAAAAATTTGACAAAACTTTAATAGAGAAACCATTAATATTTCAATTAAACGAACAACTAAGTTTAACATATCCTTCCAAACTCACAAACAAAGATCTAAATATTAAGATAGCCAGTTTAATTTTAAAATGTAATTGCTTGGATCTGATAAACTCTAGATTATTGCTACCTTTTAATCACACTTTTTTCCAAGATGAGAAAAATGAAAGAATTGCTTTTAACAAGTTGGAAAACGATTTAAAAGAATGTATAGATGCTCTTAAAGAGCTGACCTTAAGAATATTGTTAAAAAATTTGGAAATTTATGATTACTATAATCTATTGAACATGATTTTCCCCATCAATGAAGTGAAAAGTGAATTAGATTATGAGATGTATTATTCAATAAGCGATAACTCAATTTTTACATTAGATGCGATTGAAAAAGGAGTAAAAATAAACTTCGAAGAACAACTTCCTTTGCTAATGACTAACTTAGAATCACAATTAGTATTAAACCTACTATCGTCTCCCTTGATTACGAACGAGATTTTGAATGATTCATTTAAAAAGTTTTTTAAGTTTTACAAAACGTTTCACAACATATTAAAATTAGTTTTCCCAAAAGATCTAGTAAGATTGGATACTATCTTCAAATATACAGACGATGAGGTTTACACCATCCTAGGTTTGGAAAATTATATGGATGAAGATATTTACATTGAAAAAGAAAATTCCATATAAATAAAAATAAATAGCGTTTAATTTGTCCTTTTTTATAAACCAATCTGCGAACTATTATGTGATGGAAGTCTACCCCTACCATACCCGTCAAGCTCATAGTAATCCATGGGATACACTTCCTTTTCAGCCTGCTTCATTAAACTCTTTTCTAGCCCAAATAGTACATTACATTCATAAGGAGTTAACAACGGTTTATTAAACGCATATCCCCAATCAATAGAAAGCCTTGGGCAAGCAACTTGAACAAAACAGTCTATTTCTTCAAACTCTGCTAGTTTTAATGGAAAAATTTCACTGAGAATGATTTTAAAAACTTTATGACCATTTGCCTTTATTAACGCTTCCAAATTTTCCAGTGTTTTAACACTCCCTTGCCTTCCCAGAGCACCAAGAATTAGACCAAATGTTCTGGCAGATTTTGACTTTTCAATAGCATCTGTTCTGATATCAATAAGCTGTTTTTGATCATATTCTTCAATGGTAAATTGTCTGTTATATGGATCATATTTGTAAGCCTCAATCTCGGGATTATGAATCATCATAGATTCCAAATGGAATCTACCATCACCAATATACAAAATATAGTCAACCTTATCATTTGGATCTAAATCAGGTTGGAGCCTTTTGGAGGTGCATCCCAATATCTCACCTTTACTTAAAGGCTTAATTTGAGGAGTTATAATATGTATATCATTCTCTGTTAGTTTTGTTTTGATGGAATGAAGAGCTGGATTAAATTGAATTGTAGAAACTGTAGCTAATCTAGTACCTTTTTTAAAATTTTTAACCAGAGTCTTTACCAAATGAACTTCATCTATTTGAATAGTAACAAATACATAAAGTACTTTAATGGAGGTGACATCAACGGGAACTAAACAAGAATGTGCATAATGAATAATGAAGTCACAGTCTAATGATCTAGCAGTGAAATCATCTATGCAACAAGCCCCATAGGACACGTCCCCCATAACAACAGTTTCCAAACCTTCATAATCTACAAACTGTTGCAAAATATCAGAAATGATCAACGAGTAAATTAATAATCCTTCAGGAAACTGTAAAGCAGCTCTTTTTACTTTGTGCTTGTTTAAATTGTAAATAGTTTTATGAATCTCAAAGTTATAATTGGACGGTAATAATTTGATAGCTTCATTTAGTTCATTATTTTCAAGTATTTCCTTTGGAATTTGGTTTAGCAAATGATTTGCTGGTCTTTTGACTTTTGCTCTTGGTTTTTTTATAAGAGAAGATGAAATTTCTTCACCTTCTAAAGATCCTTCGGTAAAGTTAACCTTATTTTGGAAAGAATTTTTAGTTTCTCCTGTACCTTTAACACCAGAAAATCTACTTCGTCTAACAGAAGGTTCTGAAGACATAGTTACCAAGTAAAGTATTTTATTGGTGTTTTGTAATGATAGAATCATGTAAATAATCAAGTTAGAGCTATTCTTTTTTTAAGATGGCATCTGTAGAAATGTACAATCAAAAAAGAAACGACTAATCGATAATTCACGTGACTAAACGTTAAAGAAACGATGAAATAAAAACGAATTTAATTAATTCTACTTGAATTTGCTAAATGAATATGTTGAAAAATATGTCACCTGTAGGAAGCTAGTTCTTTTTTTTTTTACTAAAAGTTTAAGTAAACTTTGATATGTTTTTTTAACTAAAAATTACATATAGATTATAATTATATTTGTTCGTCTTCAGAATAATCACTACACATAATTGATGTGACATCCGTTGTTGAAGTGTTCTTTGCTAAAGTGGCCTCACTTGTATTTTCATGGTTAAAAATGGTTGAGTTGACCATTTTTTTTCTTTTACCTTTTTTTGATGCATCTATTAGACTAAATTCTTCATCGACTGGAATTTTTTCCAAAGTGATTTGGTTACCGTCGTTGATTTCCTTTTCGTCAGTGCAGTCACTTTCATCCTCTTCACTTTCATCATCTTCATCATCTGATCTACTATCACCTATGTCCTTTTCAGTCTCTTGATTTTTCAAGGTTTTTACTTTTTTATTTAAAACTCTAAAAACCAATTTCAGGATTGTAAAGAACCAAATAATTTGAAGGGATTGCAGGAATAACAACAGCCAAACTAGACTCGAGACCAATACATAATGCGAGTAGGTAAAGCCTAGATCAGAGCTGCTATACATACTTAGATTTTCTTTCATGCTTGGAATTAGTTTAGAAAAGCAGAAATAAACGACAATGTTGTAAAGCAAATGTCTACCTAAAACCCATGAAGCAACAAAGCCAAACAAGAACACGATATCGCAGCAGCAACTGATAAAACTTTTTACCAATGATGCTTTTTTTTCACTGTAGTTGATTTTTTTAAAAGGTAATAACGTTAAGTAGTTTAATATTTTTGAAAGAGATAAAAAGAGATCAGTGGTGTCAGTAACTATCATAACTGTGTGACCAACGTATTTTAAATTTTCAACACCCATCATCACATTATCTTTATTGTTAATTTTGAATATAACATTTCCAAGATTTGTGAAAGAGCAGACATACGACCCAATGGTCAAAACTAATGTTAAAACATGATGCAAAATCATTTGATAATAATCTTTTCTTTTTGTTTCGATGTTCAGCAAAATATAGATTAATTGATACAAATAAGAAGAAATTTGAATCAAGTAAAATAAATCTAACGTTAGTATGTTATAACGTGGATATATTTCTTCACTCATTAAGACTTCCATTTTTGTTGGCGAGTTTACAATAGAATGTGGAATAAAAATCTTCATTAACTGATTCCAAACCGATTTAAAACTCCAATTAGTATTTTGAATAAAAGCAGTGTAGAATAAGTAATACCCAAAGATAACCATGCTTAAATAATAGCCACAATAATAAATCTGCTCGACCATTGATTTTAATTTAGCAAATTTGACAAGTTTTGAATTGTTTTTTTTGTTCAAGTAGCTATACATAGAAACCAATGAAACATTAATAACAACCGCTCTTACAATTAAATGTGCCAGAGTGAAACCCAAAACAATAACGACATCAACCATCCAAATAAGTTCCCGACTGGGATTCTTAAAATCAATCTTACTATAACCGAAGTTTACAAAACTATCAAGTTTAAAAAACCCAATGAAAGCAAATAGTAAACAAAGGGTGAAGATAGACCATTTGAAAATTTTTGTATTTAAATCATAATACGTTTTTAAATTTTTAAAGTAAGTCTGATTATAAAATCTGTTGTTATGAGAAAAAATGTTCGAGAAAATCATTTCAATTAAAACTTTTTGGTTATGTCACTCAATTTTAACAAACCTGAAAAAGAACCATTGGAACTATAGAATGAAATAAAGAACATAGCAACGATTTATATATAACTCAATTAAAACTTCATTAACAAAAATATCAAGTGAGGTGATATTTTGTTTACATAGAGCGTATGTTAATTTCTGATAAAATAAAAACACAAAATGTTTTTAAATAGAAATATGCCATGTGAACTGTGTCTTCCTATAATATGCTGCTAGGGAGTTAAAACGGAGTGAGTCTGTAACAAAATGATTAAAAACGGAAAGATCGTATCTGCTAAACGAGCATCAAATAACATTGGTTCTAATATTCGTTTACAACTTGTCTCACGTTTATAAAAAAAGAGCTGGCCAAAAAATACACTGAAACCTACTAAACCGGTGAACCCTATTTATTTATGGTAATTTCTATTTTTAATTATAACTGATTTAGTAGTTGCAGAACTTGAATTATACAGCGGTTCCGGATTTGTAGTAATAAAGCTGATATAACAAGAACCTTATCCATTCCTCATTATATTTGTTTTTTTGTAGTTTGTCGTTATTTTTTTGATCTGTTTTATTGCTACCGGTCCAAAATTGATAGAGCACCATTAATTCTTTCATAAAAAGCTCCATTTGTTCTACGTTTATCAAAGAATATGCAATAAATTCATTCAACTTTTTTGTTTTACATGTGATTAGTCTCATATCTTCAATTGTCTGTTTCAAATCCTCAGCTTCTTTTTCCATATCTAAATGGTCTTTTCCCAAAGTATTTCCAGAATTTAAACTTCCATTTTCATTCAATATATGAGAATTACCGCTAATGCTAGCACTATTATTAGTTATTCCAAAATTCATCATCATATCATCATCCATTAACATTAAATCATTGTTGTCATTCCCGTTATTGTTTATTGTCACTGTATTATTTAGCGATATGCCATCAATATTTAAAAGACTTCCTCCACTGCCAGGATTGCTTGCTGAATTTGTGCTTCCTGCTGTAAAAATATTCATTCCATGATCAGTTTCATTTAAATTAAGGTTTCCATTTTCGTGACTTTTATGACTACCGCTAGTTGAACCTTTTTGCATCATTTCTTTCTTTCTGGATTCTTTTTTCTTAAAGTTATTAATTTTATTTTTTAATTTGGTTGACTTGAGCATTAATGCTAATAATAAGCTTGATATAGCAATAATGTGTGGATTGTATAACAAATGGGAATCTGTAATATATGAGTCGTTGATTATAGCCCAAGAATCTTGTAAAAATTCGTAGTTTAAAATGTAGTCATCCTCATTTTGACCTTCTTCTATAGTTTCCTTTACAAAAGCTGTATAATTTTCCAAAATCTTCTTGAGTGGATCATATGGGTGATATACAATCATAAAAGATCTTAGTTCTTCAATGAGATAAAATTCAAATTCTGTTATTTTTGTGAAATCAGAATGAATAAACTCTGGCCAAAACGACTTAGCTATTAAATTCAAAGATTTTATATGTATTGGACATTCTTCCACTTTACTGGCCAAATATAAACAGGTTGTTATTAAATAGTAAACATTACACTCTTTAACACTGCATTTCAATAAAAATCGTTGCAAATAGATCATGGCTGTGGATAATATTACTTGTTTCAATTGAAACTTTTTGCCAAGTTTCATTAATTGCAAATACAAATAAATCCGTAAATTATAGTCTCTGTCATAATGCACTTCTTTAGCATAAATAGATATTTGCTTGTTCTGAGTTGTTCCATCGTTTTCGTCTTTGCTTTGCAACGGGATCGTTAACCAGTTGTTACCGTATTTAGTATATTCTTGCTTGAATAATTCTAATCTGATGACATTTAACTCACTCTTTGTGTATATATAGTTTTTTAAGTGACTTGAAGTCCAAAAACTAGCCGACATTTTAGTAAAAATGAGCAAACTTTGGTCTTTCAAAATATAATGCTTTTTATTGAACTAGTGATTCACATAGCTTAATTTTGTATTTGTGACTATAACTAATTTTTGTCAGACATCTCGTGATTAGCAAAAACTCTCACAATTGACTTTTTATATATCCGTTTTAATTTTGCCAGTAAGGCCTATAATTTCAGCCTATACATTAACTTTCTATAATTCAAGAAAATGATGATACATATCAAATAACCAAAAGAACAGATATCTCACTTAATTTAAAATAGGATTCCTGAGAGGTGTTCAGAGAAAATGGAGTTTATTCCGTCTTCAATTCCCGAGCGCATCTTATATTTAACAGAAAAAGAACATCGTAATAAAGTTATACTTTATATAGGTACGTTGATAATTATTATAAACATTCTGGTGCGTTTCAACAAATTGAGATCAAAATATTATTTTCAGTATAAAAGATTTCACAGCAAAAGTACCAAACTTCTTAAGTATAGAGAAATTGTTATTTTGAAAAACACTCCTTTTTTTAGCAATAAAACAGCTTTTAAGCTTCAAATCATACCAAACATAGGGATTTTTGTATACAATGGCACCAAAAAGAAGCAAACCATATACTACGCGCATTTGAAAGGTATAAACATAGTTGAATACTTATCCAATGGTATAAAAGTAAGTTATAAAATCATAGCTTTGGAAAGCAGGAATAATATCGACTCAGAAAGCAATTGTATTAATGAAACAACACTCCTTGACAACAATGAAATTGGGGTACCACTTAAAATCATAAAAGATATATATAATCTTTTACAAGAACGATAGTCATTCTAGTAGTTTAGAATGATGTAGATTCTTGCTTGTAAATACAAAAAAGAACGGGCCAGATGACATTTAGTGATGTAGCGGCCATTTTCCATGAATGTCAATGCGCTATTAAGGTGCTAAACGTGCACTCTGAGGAAAAATTTAATAACTTCTAGCTAATTCTACAGAAAAGCTTGTTAATTACACATTGTTATAAGGGTTTTCAATGCTATTTGGAATTTTAAGTATCTATCACTCTCTGAAAGTTAAATAATTAAGTCAGTAAACTAAACTAACTGATAAAATATAATATGCGAAAGGCAGACACGTGATCAAAGTTTCTTTTTCAAATCGATGATTTTTCACTTCTGGTGTAATTACTATTTTGGGGGGGGGTTTTGTTTTCAACTAAAATTTTTTTTTACTGCCGTACTATAAAAGGAGCTTAAAGGTATGTTTTTGGTTTTATCACGTTCAGTAGTAGAGTATATACAAAAAAAGCTTCAGCAAAACCGAACAGTTTTGGTGAAGAGAATTGTCGATCGAAGCTTACAAATGAGATGATTTTTCTCTTATTGCTTTGGGTAGAAAGTCTCCGATCCTGTAAATCTTTTATGGAAAACATAGTTGAGACTTAAACAATTATATGATATTGCTATTATTATTTAAACTCTTCTAGACTGCTTTTCTAGTAGTCTTCTTTCCCTCTGTTGAACTTGCACAGTACTGTAAGGGAGATGCATGTTCTTTGAAAGGTGGGTGTATATTGTTATATTCGTTTTGATAATTACTTTTTTTTAAAAGTTAAACCATAGTTATGACAATTAGCATGGTATTACCGTGAGGTTTTCCATGTTTAACTCAATGGAGCTTACTTTTCTTCACGAAGACTGTTCTCAATTTACTGTCTGTTTGGTGTGTTTTCATGACCAAAATGTATAGTCAAATATACCAGATTGATTTCTTAAAATTATTATTTGATTTTTTTATAAATATGATGAAATATTAACGCAAACATAGAGTCAAGCTCTGAGCACCGCTCAAAAAGACGTGCAGGGACGAGAATTTGCTATAAATGTGCTGATTTTTATAAAAGTTTAATAATGTGTTATTTATTTATTTCTTGTTGCTTCGTTCAGTTTCTTGTTAAATGTCTGTAAACCGTAGTATAAATATTTTATAGCTGTATTATTGTTTCGTTATATAGGGATTGCACAGTTTAATTTTGCAATTCAAAAAAATATAAAACAAGATAAAATAGAATGTTAACCCAGTTCCAAAATGCCCAATTGTCTACCCAGACACCGTCATGAATCTGTCCTGAGGTGTCCATATCCGAAAGATTGAGCTTGTTTAGTACAACTTTGACAACATTTGGTATGCATTCATCTCCCCAGATACACAACTTGTCATCTATTGATGCACCATGATTGCTATCTTTGCAATACTGAAGAGTTAAATGGGTGTACATTGCAATCAAGATGCATGGAGAGTAAACATAGATTAACTCAGTAATATTTCCTTGATCAGATTCCATATTATTCTCATCGTTAACAATGTGTTCTGTTTCTTTAAGATTTTGTGATGCGAACTGATTTTCTTCAGCAGAATTAACAGCAAAAGATTGTAAACTTTGAATTGATGGGGTTCTTGACAAGTTATCTTTAACTATGTTATCAATTTCCTTGTCTAGCTTAGGATTGTGATCCTCTGGTCTCAAAACTACACTTTGATTTGGCTCATTGTTTGTTGTTACAGCATTTGCTAACATATCCTTGGAATTTGCTATTTTTTTGTTACTACTTAATGTTGGAATTATTCTAGTAGCAGAGTAGTATACCAACAGTCTAAATGTAAGATTTGTCACTACGCTTGGAGTGAAACTTTGCTTAATCAGATTAGAAGAAATTTTGTAAAGAGATATGATAGATTTAGGTAAAATGTTCATGACAAAAACAGCAGCTAAATCTACAAAGTTTCTTCTATCTTCAGATTTATGGTAAAACATGACTTTTGACAAAACATAATTAACAACTCTTCCTAATTTGTTGTTATCGTTTGGAGTATACTGATGTGAAGATGAAAAGAAGTTTCTAATATTGTGATTTAAATTGTTATTCTGCAAAACAATCATCTGCTGTTGCCAAGTCTGATTGAGCTTTTCCATTATATCCCACATGGCGGAGTCACTCAAAACAGGATTGATTTGATAAATACATCTAACCAAATATGCAAACAATAAACTACTTTCTAATATGCTACCTTTTCTTGACACAATACCATACACCCCTATAATAACGGCTAATGCAAAAAAAATGCCTATCAAAGTAGCTTCAATAGCATTTAATGTAAAGTTTGGTAAAATGTAAATCTTGTACAGGTAGTAAATTGAGAGAGTAATCAAGGATGAGGATAAAACTAGGCCTAAAACGTTGTAAATAGACGATTTTTCTTCATCTTTATGCATGTACACTGTCTCACCTTTTTCGTTGCTATAATAATTAAAATCTTGAACTGAAGCAATTGATCTTAAATCATCGTTCTCATCTTCAGATGATTCTTCTTCATCATTTAAATCCGTACTAAAAGATGGCTTCATTAATTCACCAGTTGGGGCATCAGCTTTTAATGAAATTTCTTCCATATCTTCACTATCTATGGTGCTACTATGGCTAGCTGATTTCAGTACAGTGGAACCCAAGGAAACTTTTTTTGTCGTAGTCACAACTTTGTAAGGCTGTTTAAGGATCTTATAGAATTGTCCTAATGTTTGGATAAATAATATTACAAATATACCTTCTAATAAAGTAAAGTATGGGGTTGAGTGGAGAATTATCCATCTCCAAATATTGATGACATGAATATACACTGGCCAAATTTCATTTAAAATGATATTATGCAAAAAAACCAGGGTCCTTGAAAGTAGAAGAATATTCAATTCGTTATCTGGGTTATCTTCGTTGCTGAGCTCACCTTTAATCCCCATGTCCTTGTCAAACAAAGACAAGCAGATCATCAGAAGAGGCGGAATGTAAAATAACTGCAAGTAATACATCACTCTAAACCAATTATTATAGAATTTCAATGACTTCTTGTTAAGGAATACAAATTTGAAGGAAGCCAAAGAAAAGTAAATCAGAAAAATAGTTATGGTAAAACACAGTCCACAGTCAATGCCTCCAATCTGAAACGATATAGGGATGGAAATAATAATATTCAGTAAATAAAGCGTGGTGAATATTACTCTTATCCCCTGGGGAAGCTTTCGTTTTGACTTGAGCTTTTTGATTTTTCCCGAAGAAATGCTCACCAGCTTATCTTCAAAAATATTATTGGGCGTTTCATCAAAACACTCAGCAATGCCCGTTGGTGGATCCGGTATGAGTTTTGCTAGATCCTCATTATATTTATTCATATCGCTGGTTTCAGCCATTGAAATATTTTTTACAGTAAAAACTTTCCTGTAGAAAGACTTGAATTCAATATGGAAGGACTGAAAAAGAAACGGCTAATATGACGAAGCTGTATTGAGTTCTTTTGGCGCTGGACTTGCAAGGCTTAAAAATGTGATTTACCTAAAGTAATATCTGATAATGCGCTAAAGAGAACAATGTATTGAGGTTATTTGATGTCTCTTGTTTAGCTATGTTTGTTTTTGTTTGGTGCTTTTCTCATCTGAAACTAAAGCGAGGAAAAAACCCCAGCCAAAGCTTTTGTCGAAGATTTTGCCAGGGAGAAAAAATTTTCAAGCAGCTTTTGAGCTGTCCGGAGATTTTTATGTTTTGGCAAAGCTTTAATTACTGGAACGGCTGTAAAGACTAACCGAGAGCGAATGAGGTCAGTGGGAATGGGACTTTGGATGAAGAGAGGAGATTAGAATTGGCTGGTAATGAATGGGATTGCGAGAACAGGATGGCACCCACAAGCCACGCTTTGTTTGGCTTGGATGGGCCAGTCGGATTTAACTATAAGCGATAGTCATCGCAGCTCTTCATAGCAGATGAGCCTGTGGGAAGAGTTTTTGTGGCAGGAAAAACTCCTGGGGGGTACAGAGAGAACAAAATTAAAACCACGTGACAGCATCAAGAGCTTGACGATCACGCGTTACTTGGAGTGATCACATGCTGTTTCTCATGATTGCAGGAAATCCGCAGAATTGCTTTTTCAGCAGATGAAAATTTTCAGTCTCATCTTTAATTCAAGTAACAAAAGGAAGATGAAGAACCAAGTCAACTGCAACATAATTCTATTTAAAATGGAAGGCAACAAATATTCAAAGAGTGGAAGACAAGAATTGAGACGAGGAGTTAAGAAGATTGGTGAGAGAAGAAAAAGAAACAATGAAACACGCGATCCGCACTACAAGAAGGCAAAGTATGGCCAGAACATGACCACTGAGCCGTACAAGGAGGAGGGCGAAGAGGATGTAGAAACAGAGGAACTTTCAGATGAAGACGACTACAAGACCAAAGATAAAATATACAGCTCTTTACTGAAGTTGATCACGAATGAAGAGGAGCAGATCGACGAAAAACTGGATGACGATTCTGATCTTGAAGACTTTGAAGAAAATGAATTAGAACTACAGCATAAAACTAAGATTGCATCTGGGGAAATTCAAAATGGAGGAGATTCTAGCGAGGAGGAGGAAGAGTATGAAAAGGAAGAGGGAAACATTGATTCTGATGCTGACGAAAGCAATGAAATATCTGACTACTACAAAATTCAGTTTGACAACTATAATGAACAGGAACTTAAAAACTTGAATGAACAAAAGTCAAACAGTAAATTCAACATGGTTAAATACCCTTTACTAAATGATGAAAATTTGGATGATGCTTCGGGAATTACCAATAACATGGTTTACATGAAACCCAAGTTAAACCATGATGATTCTACTTTGGAAGTTCCAAAGTTGTATCACAATTTATCTTCATACCAATACAAACAAAAGCTGAAGTTACACAATCCTGAATTGTTTCAAAAGGATTACATCTTTTCCAATTTGCAAAAAAACATAATAGACCCAGTAAATCAGTACAAAGATCTTTTGTATACATATCAGGAACACGACAATGAAAAGGAATACAGGGATGTTTACACCCTTCACATTTTGAATCACTTGTTTAAAACAAGAGATAGAATATTGAAAAATAATTATAGATTGAGTCAAAAGCATGTTGACAGTGGTGAGGAAAAAATAGACGAAGAAAACGATGATTCATTCAAAGATCAAGGTTATAACAGAACCAAATGCATGATTGTCTTACCAACTAGACAAGCTTGTTATGATGTTTTGTCAAATTTGATTGAAAAAAGTGGAATTGAACAAGTTGACAAGCTTAACAAATTCAAAGATCAATTCAACATTGACGATGATGACTATTCGTTGGATAAATTGTCCACCAAGGACGGTGATTTCAAACACTTGTTCAAAGGTAACACAAACGATTTTTTTATTGTTGGTGTTAAAGTTACAAGAAAAACCTTGAAGTTGTATTCTGCACTTGACACAAGTGATCTTGTGTTATGTTCACCTTTAGGTTTGAAGCTATTACTAGAAAGCTACTCCAAACCAAAAAACGATTTTACCAAAAATGGCGACGAGAATGAAAACAATAAAAAGTTAAATGAGCAACTAGGCATCAAAGGGAAGAAACAATCCAAGTTTCAGCAGGGAGCAAAAGGGAAGAAAAATACAGATGCTTTCCTAAGTAGTTTGGAGATTCTTGTACTAGATCAGTTTCAGACTTTTGAATATCAAAATGCTACCAATGTTCTTAATATAATGAAGACTAATTTAAACAACTTGCCACAGGATCAAACAAATGATATGGACTTTGGTAGAATAAAGTATTACTTTTTAGATAATTTACAATATCTGTTTAGACAAACTCTGATTTTTACCAAAAATTTAACAGTTAACAGTAATTTGGTTTTCAATAATTATTGTTTCAACAGAAATGGGAGATTCAAAAATTTGCTGAGAGTGAATAACTTGAAGTACAGTGTGCTGAATTATCTGAAGTTATACAGCAACATGATGACGTTAAAATTTCAACGATTCGAGACTTCTAGAGATCCTCAACAAATGATTGTTAGTGAGCCAGATTTCAGATTCAAGTTTTTCATTAGCTCAGTTCTTCCAAGATTGATAAAGAACGAATCAAATGGAGTTTTGGTATACATTCCTGACTACACGGACTTTTTGAGATTAAAGAATTATATTGGCAAAAACACTTCCTTGCTGGTTGACGACTTAAACGAGTATTCATCTGTACCAAAGATCACCAAGACCAGGAATTTCTTCAAATTGACGTCTGAAAAATCTCCCACAGTCAGAGGCTCCAAAAAAGTTAATGTTTTGTTATACACTGAGAGACTGCATTACTATAGAAGATACGATATCAAGGGCATAAAGCAGTTGATATTTTACAAGCCGCCAACAAACTATAGATATTTCCAAGATTTCATGAAGATGATGATTAAATACAACCAAAATGTAAACAAACAGTCTCTCGGAAATGACCATTCCGATGATGATGGCACCGATAACGACGACGATTTGTTGATGGAAAGCTTGGAAGTGAGATGTATTTACAGCAAGCTTGACAGTCTCTACATGAACAGATTAGTAGGAAATAAAAATTTGGGTATCTTGATGTCTGGTGGCAATGATGTATATGATTTCAAATAGTCCAAAATGATCTAATATATAAAAATTAAGACTTTCAGCTAATCAATTGCGATACTCCCATGACAAAAAGCAGCGCACTTAAATAGAAACTTGCTCTTTCCCCAACTCTTGCGCATTTCCAAAAAAGACTCATCACACTGCCTTTGTTGCTTTTATTTATCGTGGGATTGTATCTCTCTAGAATGGAGGGCCACTGAAGGTGAACGTATGTGCATGCGCATATAAGAAGCAGGATTAGCTTCAAAAGGGAATATAAACTAAATATAGCACTCATTTTTATGATTATTTATGATGAAATAGCAAGCAAATCCTTTCTAAACACTGTTTATATCAATGTTTCTTGGCCCTGAATCTCTCTTTTGGATTTTAATCTTCTGATTTCCCCAGTTCTCCCATATTCCCAAGTATTGCATGTAGGAGCGAAAAGATTTACTTGTGTATATATAAGTATCACTTTTTTTTCCCGAGAATGAAAAATTTTCAAAATCAATCATAAAGAGTTTTTTTCATTGAAGCTGATGTATGGATAAAAAGCAAACCAAGCCCTTCAAAACATTTCCTACAGCCAATGTCTAAAAAGTTCAAAACAGCTAGAGATTTGATTCAAATTGCAAATGAGAGAATTCAGGCCAGAGTCTATGAAGTTAAGCCTGTGTGGTACGACTCCATCATGAAATATCCACCTCTATATCAGAAGAACAAAACTCATGAACTGAACAAAAAAAATACATTTCTTCCAAGTGATGAAGTTAACGGTAAAAAGACAATTAGCAGTTATATTGATCCTCAGGGTGAGATAAAGTTTGACAGGCTTGCTAAGTATGAGCTTCCAAACCTGATTAATGGAGGTTTTTTAAACGACTGTGAAGGTTTCAGCACCCGAACAGCTCAGATGTACACGAATTCAAATAGAAAGGCAGGAAACAAAAAACTGCTAAGAAAGCAAACACAATTATACACAAAGAACAAAATTTTCTCTGAAAACCAGTATGCAGGCTTGGAATTCTTGGAAGACAAAATTAAAACTAAGTTTTACGACCAACACCCATGGGAATTGACCAACCCTAAAGTTTTAATTGAACAGCAAAACAACATAATGAGTTTAGACCTGGATTGGTCCACCATTAACCCTACAGGAAAGCAACTGGATGGGGACTCCGTGGCTCAAAGAACTCTTTACATAATGAAGAACGAGCAAATAAAATTGTTTGAAGCTTATAATAAGGCTTTGCTAGAATTTTACGAAAAAAGAATTGAGGAAGAATTTGAGAAAAGTGTTGCCATTGAAGAAAGTGAAATGCTTGGTGTTTTATATAATGATTACAGCAATGGAATCATTGATACTCAATACCTAAAGGAGCAGAAGGATTTAATGAAATGGAAGGAAGAAGCTTTTGCCAATGTGCTAACCGAAAACTAGTTTTTGCATTTATTTATATAAATGTATATATTCTCACGAAGATCCATGTAAATACAAGTGATAAATTGAGCAGCTAGAGCAATATAGCAAAGAAGGTCTGTTCTTTCATCTGAGACTACTGCGATTTGGACTGACTGATGCTGGGGCCTATAAAAACACGTGATGAATTTTAATCACATGGCGTTGTTAAAAATGTTTAAAAATTCCGTCGCAATTTTTAGTTTAAGTGACTTAATTTTTCAACTAGTTTTACAAAAGTTCAATTATTTATATAAGGTGACTGAAAATTCTCGGCATACTATTGACTTCTTCAGGCTATTCCATCCTAGTTGGATAATATTAATATAATTTGAAAAATAATCTTGTGTTTCGAAAACCATACTCACATCCAATTCATACAGTTTTTTTAAGTCATGTTCAAACAAACCTTTAAATTACTTCAAGCCAAGACCATTACTGTTGGTTTGATTCCTGGTGATGGTATCGGTAAGGAGGTTATTCCAGCCGGTGTAGCTGTCTTAAATCACGTCACCAAACTTCCTCAATTTAGTGACATAAAGTTTAAGTATATTCCATTAGAAGCTGGGTGGGAAGCTTTCACCAAATATGGGGAAGCTCTACCAAACTCTACTGTTGAGTCCTTGCAAAATGACTGTGATTGTGCTTTATTTGGAGCTGTTCAATCACCAACTACTAAAGTAGAAGGTTACAGCTCTCCAATTGTTAAGTTAAGAAAGGAGATGGGATTATATGCTAATATTAGACCTGTTAAGGAGGTTATTCCGAACGGAAAATTTGGAAAGGTTGATATGTGCATTGTAAGAGAAAACACCGAAGATTTGTATATTAAGGAGGAAAGAACTTACACGGACAGCAAAGGCAAAAAGATTGCTGAAGCCATTAAGAGAATATCTGAAACAGCTTCTGAAAAAATTATGAAGATTTCCATGGAAATTGCTGCTCAAAAGGCGGATTTGACTGGTGCCAAGCAAAAGTTGACTGTTGTTCACAAATCCAATGTTTTATCTCAATCTGATGGGTTGTTCAGAGAAACTTGTAGCAAGGTTTACAAAGCTGCTCCAAAGGAACAGCAAGATAAAATTATCTATAATGAACAAATTGTTGATTCTATGGTTTACAAAATGTTTAGAAACCCATCTGAGTTTGATTTTGTTGTTGCACCAAACTTATATGGTGACATTTTGTCTGATGGTGCTGCTGCCTTAGTTGGTTCTCTAGGTTTAGTTCCTTCCTGTAATGTTGGGAAGTCCATTTTCATTGGTGAACCATGTCATGGCTCTGCTCCAGATATTGCTGGTAAAGGTATTGCCAATCCAATTGCTACCATCAGATCTACCGCTTTGATGTTAGAATTTATGGGCTACACTGAGATGGCTGAGGTTATCAACAAAGCTGTTGATGCTAACATTGTCGAAGGTGCTATCAAAACTCCAGATTTGGCTGGATCTTCTACTTTGGATGATGTCTTGCAAGATATCTTAAAGAGAATTTAACAATTTTTTGTTAAGTAAAACGCAATATATAATATAGAGATTTTAATGACCCAATATCATAAACCAATCGGACTATGTCTTATTTCTTGTTTTTTTTATTAATTTTCCTTTGAAAACCACAAACAAAGAATCCAATACCACCATCCTCTTCTTTGTTTAATCTTATACAGGCCTCCTTAATATTGTCTAACTCTTTCAAGTTAATGCCCTTAATTGTGCTTTCTTTACCATCTTCACTGATATATTGATTAAATGCCGAATCTAAGCCCCTTCTCTTCCAACGAGGAATACTTTCACTTCGAGGAATAACTTCCCAATCAGGATGCTTCAATAGTAAGTCGATAACAACTTGCTCATTTTCAATAACATTAACAGAACAAGTACTGTAAGTCAGTTTTTCTAAGTTTGGTAACTTCATAGCATGAGATACTAAAGATGTTTGAAATGATGATAACTTAGCTAGTCTTTCATCTTCTTTAGCATTATAAGCTTCTGAATCAGTCTTGTTTAAATTATCAATGCTGGCTCTTCCGTATATTCCAGAACCAGAGCAAGACGGATCCAAAATGGCTTTGTTGTATTTATAAAATCTGGTTTTGTAAATTTCGTTATTTCTGCTAGTATTACACAGTGTAGAAAAATCACCATGATAGATATCGATTTTCATACTACCAGCATCGAAGAACCTTTCACTTTGTTCAGAAACAGTAAAATCAGGATTGTATTTTCTAGTTTCAAATCCAGCATTTTTCATCATAGTGTTTAGAACATCGCTTCTCTTGTCATTTTTTTCAAAAGCAATGACTCTTGTAAATTCTTCATCTACCTCATCAACAGCTTCTTTATCACTGCTGTTTTCTAATGCATCCTTCACATAAATATAACCACCCAATAAACTAGTTTTATTTCCCGGGGCTGCACAGCAATCCATTACATAGTCTTTGGATGTGATATCTAAAATTTCCAATGGAAAACAAGATCCTCTATCTTGAATTATAATTTGCCCCAACTTGTACCATTTGGTTTTACTAATTTTAAAGTCCATTGATGCTGCAAAAAGGTATGGAATGTAGGAATCTTCAAATATACAATCCAAACCTTGTGCTACTAATTCCCAAGAGTCCACTTGATGCTTAAAATGGTTAAGAATTTCGTTCTTAACAGTTTCAATTTTTTCTGCGGTAACCAACTTTACCAAATTTAATCTAAACCATCTAACTGGTGGCTGATCGACAGGTTTCTTGTCCCCAGTCTGCTTCAACAAGTACTCATCAATAGTATTAATTTTGTGGATTTTTTGAAATCTGATCCAATTTTTATCCAGTGGCTTTGTTAGCTGATGCATGAACTTTTTCAGATAGTGATTGTTTGGTAGTTGTATTCTTTTGTTTTTTGAAAACATCATGTCATTGATCATCAGATAAAGAGTGAATTTGTTTGGCTTTTTGGCTTTTTCTTTTTCCAATTTTGACAGCAGATCATCCATTGCTTCTATATGGTCATATAAAAACTCAATCACATCCAAGTGCTTATAAGTTTCTATAGTGCACGCAAAGACATTTTTCAAGTTTTTGTTGTTTAATTTGAACTGTTTATGCTTGGATATAATGATGTTCTTTAAGGATCCACTAACAAATTTGTTACTGTCTCTTTGTTTTACCAAGTCCTCAAGAATCCATGTACTGTCTCTGTAAACTTCCATGTCAAGTAAGTTTTTATTGTCTGTGGTTTTTAGTTGAATTGTTTTTGCCGTTGCTGAAACTAACGTGAACAATAATCTTCCTAATATAACATCATTACCTTCCCCATAAGGAAATTGAATCCGAAAAAAAGCAATTCTCTATTAAATCAAATTCAGCCGCACGAGAGCCAACGATACCACACCCTTGTCTCTTTTGACTCTGTTAATCCGGGTAATTGCTTTAAACCCTGAAAAAAGTAAAATCGATATTTTTTGCTTTTGTAAAAGCTAAAAATTTTATGCTGCGGAGAAAATAAGCTGCTGAACGAAGTTTCTAGCCTCTCTGTTGGCAGGATGGAATTTCAACATATTCAAAAAGTATTGGTAGAGATAAAAAGAAGAAGTTCCAATAATAAAACCAACGCATTGCCGGGGGGTTTGATTTGACAAAAAAATGATTTCCATCGCCGAAAAGCATAAAAAAGATTTTGATGAAGCAGTAAAGAACAACAATAGCTTTGCAGATCCTCCTGCAGAACAAGCAGTAGTTAAAAAACGAAAAATGGAAGAAGCGGCTTCTTGCGCCACTATTAACAATCATTTTAAAACAGGCTACTGTTACGACATTAAAATGCGATACCACTCTAAAATCTACCAGTCTTATTACGAATACATCGATCCGCATCCAGAAGATCCTAGAAGAATATCCAGAATCTATAATAAGATTAAAGAAAACAAGCTGCTGGAAAAAATGTTTGAAATTCCCATCAGGCAAGCTACTAACGAAGAAATTTTGCGAATTCACACAAACGATCTGCTACATAAAATAATGTCACTGGAGCACAAAACGCCAAAGGAACTAAAAGAATTGACAAATCAATCAGACTCTATTTATTTCAACCTAGAGTCTTTCAAGTCAGCGAAGCTGGCTGCGGGAGGAGCTATAGAAACTTGCAAAGCAGTGGTTGACGGGAAAGTTGCGAATTCCTTTGCCATTATCAGACCACCTGGACATCACGCTGAACCAGACAAACCCTCGGGGTTTTGTCTTTTCAGCAACGCAGCTATTGCGGCAAGATATATACTGGATAACTACCCAAACAAAGTAAAAAAAATTCTAATTTTAGATTGGGATATTCATCATGGTAACGGTACTCATCTTGCCTTTGAGGACAACAAGAATGTTTTGTACATTTCGCTTCATAGATTTGAGTTGCACAAGTACTATCCCGGTACTAAACTAGGAGACATAGATCAAGTTGGGAGAGATGCTGGAGAGGGCTTCAGTTGTAATATAACCTGGCCGGTTGGCGGTATCAACGATGTTGAATACATGTATGCATTCAGAAAGATTGTAATGCCAATTTGTGAAGAATTCAATCCCGACTTTGTTATTATTTCCTCCGGATTTGATGCTGCTGACGGAGACGTAATAGGCCAATGCCATGTCTCTCCCCAATGCTATGGACAAATGACACATATGATGAAATCTTTGGCGCACGGTAATCTGACTGTTCTACTAGAAGGTGGTTATAATTTAAATAGCATAAGCAATAGTGCTTTGGAGGTTGCAAAAGTCTTGATGGGGGAGCCTCCCAAACCTTTTATTAACCGAAAACTATCCACCGGGGAAATAATTTTGCCTAAACAAGAGGTTTTGAAAAACTTGCAGAGAATAATAGAACTGCAATCCAAATACTGGAAATGCTTGAGAAATGATTCTCATAAAATTGGTGGAGAAGACATTGGCTTTATTGACCTTAATTTAGGGTATAAAAAAAAATTCAGTGCAACAGAGGACAGTGACTTTGATTCAGACGATGAAGCAGTTCAAGCCACCAAACTTGTGAATCCTTTAGTGAACATTCTTCAAGACCAAAGATTTTACAGACTAAAAGAAGAATTCAATATGGAGGGATTTCCATACTTAGATATTCCAGTGTACAAGGAATTAAAGGAATACATTAATAAACCCCTTCTAGTGGCGGGAAATATTGTTGAAGCAGAAAAGATAATTGTTTTAATACACGAAGAACCTAAGATATATCTACCGATGGATTCAACCAATGCTTCAAGCAGTATAGATCTGATTAATTTGAAATACTCACAAGTGATAGACCCATCGCTGAAACTCATTAAGTGGGCAAATCAGCGTAATTACGCTGTGTTGGATGTTACCTTGCCTTTAGTGGAAAATGCGCCTCTAGCTCTTGCTATAATGTCATCCTTATGGGAAGATTACCTAGTTAGTTTTCCAAATCTGAACAAATTTTCATGGATATCTATAGGCTCTAACGCTTACCAACAAACAGCTCAAATGGTTTCGAACATTGGAACTCCTGAGTTTAGAAATAAATGTGGAAGTTTGATTTCTTTTATAAATCATGATTCTATGACTTTGAACAATTTAAAATCTATCCATCTTAATTTTTCATCCAACAGTACTGTAAATCTTATTGATTGGCACTATTCAAATTCATTACTTCTGGTGGGTAACACCCATCAAGCCTTTCAGCCAAACGTCTCCAAAAACACAAATGTGGCAAATGGAAATGGTACAAACACAGCTCTTCTGAACTCTAGTTCTAACGGCGCTTTAACTGCACAAGCAAAAAATAAAGTTTTAACAACTCAAACGCTGGATGATGGAACGGATATGATTGTTTCCTATGATAACAACAATGTTACCATAAATGGTGATGATATTCAGTTAGACAGAATAAATCAAGAAACACCGCTATCTATCAATGGGGTAACTTCTTTTGAAAAATCAGATCCTGAGTCGGGCATTATAAATAACACTACTGTTTCAGAAACAGGGACCATTTCACAAACTAAGTTGAGAAAAAAATACGGAAGAGTAATTAAATGCGATTGCTCGGGCTTTGGTATTGCTGGCCTTTGGGAGTTGATGGAAGAAAGATGGGATGAATGTGCCGATTTTGTTCTTGATGGTTTCGATGATTAACGAACCACTAGCTGGTGAAAAAGTGTTTATATATTAGTTTTTTATTTGAGGGTACTTTTTGTCAAACTTATCAATATCCAGTTCTATAATCTTCTCAGCTTTTAAAGAAGATGGTTTCTTTGGAATAGTCGGAGCCTTCAGTTCTTGAGGCTTTTTTGGCTTTTCTGGAGCAATTATTGAAGTTTTTGACTTTGGTGTCTTAGATATAGTTTTACTTTTAATTAACTGTTCTTGCTTTTTGTCTGTATTTGTAAAATTTCCATACCCCACTGCACTCTTTTGAACGGCAAAATCTGAATTTAATAAATTTTCAAATCTCTGGTGTATGCTAGAAGATTTTTGTTTGCCTTCATGATTTGCACTTTTATCATTGTTTTCCTCGGTAGCTAAGGAAGCTATATCTAATTTAGACACATTATTTGCTACAACTGTTTTTCTGTCTTCTCTATCATTAGAGTTTAATTTCTCAAAGCTTGTAGTTGACGTATATTGGTGTCTTTCTAACTTAGCAAGAGTAACTAAATCACTAAAAGGATCTTGGTCATTTTCATTATAAGTGACAGCTCTTTTGAAAGGTGTAATATCTGTTTTATTGTCTCTATCATCAGAGGTCGTTGTTGACGATGGAAGGGATTTTGTTTTTTGAAGCTGAGATTTCGAATATGAGTCCTCATCGGAAGGAATATGAAGAGAGCTAGATGTGCTTACATTTTCTTTCAGTTGCATTATTTGTTGATGTTTGAAAATTTGTAACTGCTTCAGTTGATTTTGCTTCATAATCTCCCTTTGGTCTTGATGTCTCTTTTCAAAAGTCTCTCTCTCTAATAGTTTTCTTTTTTTGTAGAAGTTTTCTAACTGACAAGGTTTACCTTGAAAAGCGGAAGCCTGCTCTAGAACTTCACAGATGTTAGGCCTCTTTGTGGCATCAACCTGGAGACACCAAGATATTAGAGTTTTCATATTATGAGTATAATTAGGAAAATCTGGGAATTTGAAGCTTCCAGTTAATATCCCTTGGTTACCGGAATTGTTGAATTCAAAAGGAGTAGTATAATAACACAATTTGTATAGAAAAACACCTAGAGCCCAAATATCAGATTTCTCGTCTACCCGCACGTTAATTTCGTTTTTCACAGCAACCTTCAAAATTTCTGGTGGCCTATATTGCGCAGTTGTGTTGGATAGAAGATCATTCTTTACAAAATTTAGCTCTTCCAAATTTTTTGGCGGTCTGATTATACCACAAACAGATCCAAAATCACAAAGTTTAAACTGATGATCTTGGTTGATTAAAATATTCTCAATTTTTATATCTCTATGTAACAAAGGCGGAACCAACCGATGCATGGCATAAATACCACTGCATGTTTGGGCAAAAATATTCAGCACCTCCAATTCTGTAAATCTATTATTCAACCTTGTGTTCATATAATCTATCAATGATCCATTTTCACAAAGTTCCATAAGTACCAAAACTTCATATTTACCATTTGAATCAAACTTGGAAGCATTGGAATCAATGTATTTCACAATATGCGCACTGTTATCCTTCAGAATTCTCATACAATCAACTTCCGCTCTTAGAATGTTTAACGCCTGCTTATTAGCCACGATTACTCTTTTCAAACAACCAATTACATTGCTGATACCATATGAAACTTTATAAACTTGAGCATAGCCACCATTGGAAATATGTGATAATATTTTTACTCCACATGTGTTACCTATGAAATTGTAAATGTATCCATTGGAAATGAAATCATATGTATCACTGGACTCCATCTATATAAGTTTTTGTTGGTGGCTCTTTATATAATTTACAAATTGAAATGCCTCTAACAGGTACTTTATTCTACAAAAACTTTTTGGTATACCACTTTTCTATTATCTATTAGCCCTTCCTTTATTAGAGTCGTCTTTTCCCTTCAATCACTTTTCACTAGCAAATAAAAAAGTTCAGTAAAGCCACTTTGTTTATTTCGGATATTAGCTTTGATTGTCATGGCTTCCTTTTTAATATGTCAGCAGTTGCTTCCTACAACTAACCAGACAGTATCCTCTAACTTATGTCCGAAAAAGTTCAGTTAATGGTATAAACGTTAGTTCCTATGGCATCCAGAGGTTCTGCAAATCGCTTAACATTCAAATCGATAGGGACAAAAAACCAGAGACTCCCAGATTGATTTTATTGCGACTGGTTTAATTTTTATATGAGCAAGTTTAATAATTTTGAAAAATTGTCAGAAATAGATCTTGGCAATAATGATGGTGCCTATACAAACAACATCATCTCTAATTCTTCTTTTATTTTTGCAAGTACTTCGAATGGTATTGTGTATAAGATAGATTCCAACGGAGGACATGAGATTGTCTTTAAAAATGAAAGCAATGGAAATATTCAAAACATAAAACAGATAAACAATGATAGCATTTGTGTAACTTATGACAACTGGTTCAAAGTGGTTGATTTGAGGCAAAATATTAACAAACAGGTGGCAATTCAAAGACAATTCAAAGAAAGAATACATTCCATGGATTCAGATAATCATAAAGTTGCATTAGGGTTTGAATTAACAGGCTCTGATGCTCCGATAAGGATTTTTGATGTAAGAAATAATTCTGAAAACAGTACGGTCAATATTATACAATCTTCTCATAATGATGATATAACTTCCCTTTGTTTCCAAAAAAACAACAACAGTTTTTTATTGAGTGGATCTGTAGATGGAACTTGTAATTTATACAATTTAGATAATTATAATAGCAAAGATTTGGATGAGGATGTAATAGAAGAAGTAATAACTCTCGATTCTGTTCACAAATGTAAATTTATTAATAAATTTAATAAAAGAATAGGTATCTTAACTCATACTGAACTGTTTGCAACATATAACATTATGTCTGAATCAGAAGATAAGATATTTTTTGGTGATATAAGAGAAGCAATGAGCTGTAAATACGTTATTGATTTCAACGATGACTTTGTATTTGGTGGTGATATCGCCACCAGTAAATTATCTATTTACAACTACAATAATAATGGTGAATTAAAAAAAAACATTGACATTATAGGCCTTCATAACAATGAAGTAATTCGTGATTATGAGTTGGTGAACGATATTTTGTATACTTGTGGTGAAGACGGTAGAGTAAATATTGTTAAACTGGATATTGAAGAAACAAAATCTAAGCTTAAATTAAAAAGTGGGTTCAAAAATAAATCTAAGAGCAAAAACAATAAGACATTAGATCATGACAATTCAAACATTAATAAAAGTTTTAAATATACACCATATTAAGGCACTTGAATATAGCCAATTAATTTTTGTTGCTAATGTAAAAAACTCAAAAGGAAACTCCAATGTTACTTTTTAGAATATTAAAAGAGAAAATATCATTTAATGTCTTGATATGAGTAACTTTGAAAATAGAATTATATATATATATTTATATATATATATATGATACTAAAAATTTGAATCAAACTCTTGTGTGAACATGTTAATTTGTACGGAGTTTTAAACGCTTTAGGGTTGGTGTTAAATACGGTTAAACTGTGGTTTACTGTATTTAGTTTACTGCAAAATAAGCTACTGTAATTTATTCATTCTTCAGCAGTTCGGTTTTCAAATATAAAAAACAACTTTAAATAATAAATTTACTGAGTTTACAAAACAAAAGAGTTCAAATATCAAAAGAAATCAGCATTACTGATATAAAGAACATATATATATATATATGTATAGATTAAAAGCAAAAATTTAAACTAAAATTTTATAGGAGTATAAGAAAAAAATTGCTTAGATTAAATAAACAAGCATAGCTAAAATACTTAAAATAGAATTTAATCTTAAAATTGATCCCATGTTAGCGTTTTCCATCGGAATGCCTGTTAAAGGCTTCAGAGTTGAAGAGATAGTAGAAGAATTAGCAATGGTAACAAAAGCTGCAGTTGTTGATACAGTGGCAGGCGTATCAGATAATAAACTCTTACTTGCCATTAATGCTGACGAGTATAATGCTGATGAGTATAGTGCTGATGTGCCAATTTCCAGATTTTCTTGACTGCTTAGTGGAGCAATCGAAGAGGTGCTTTGACATGCAATATTGGTACAAACAATAGTGTTGGTATTTGTTGCAGTTTGATAATTAGTAGGTTCCAATTCAAAAGGTGGGTTACTTAAAGAAAAGGTACTTGTTTGAGAAGATGAAATATCTGAAACTTGATATTCACTTTCAGTACACGTGATGGTGTTTATGCTATTTATAGTATTTGATGAGTAATTAATACTTGATAATGGACAAGTAGTGGTAGTTAATGAATCGGTTGATGTAGTGGTAGTTAATAAATCGGTTGATGCAGTGGTGAGAGATAATGTACTCGATAAAGAACAAGTTGTGTTAGTTAATGAATCGGTTGATGCAGTGGTGAGAGATAATGTACTTGACAAAGAACAAGTTGTGTTAGTTAATGAATCGGTTGATGTAGTGGTGAAAGATAATGTACTTGCTGTAGAGCTCAAATTGGAAAAAGTAATATAAGAACTAGAAGTGTTAGTTGCTGGATAAAGAGGCACATTAGAAGATGGAACGGTAGTGGTAAATTCAGTAGTTGGAGTTTCAACTGTGATAACAGTGGCGGTGGTGAAGCTTCCATCAGTACCAGTAGATGTAGTCAACCCAGTGGTGGATGAGGTAAAAGTACCCGTCCATGGAACGGTAGTGGTGAAAATGGTAGTTGGAGTTTCAACGGTGATAACAGTGGCGGTGGTTGAGCTTCCATCGGTACCGGTAAATGTGGTCAACCCAGTGGTGGATGAGGTAAAAGTACCCGTCCATGGAACGGTAGTGGTGAAAATGGTAGTTGGAGTTTCAACGGTGATAACAGTGGCGGTGGTTGAGCTTCCATCGGTACCGGTAAATGTGGTCAACCCAGTGGTGGATGAGGTAAAAGTACCCGTCCATGGAACGGTAGTGGTGAAAATGGTAGCTGGAGTTTCAACTGTGATAACACTGGCGGTGGTGGAGCTTCCATCAGTACCAGTAAATGTGGTTAACCCAGTGGTAGATGAGGTGAAAGTACCTGTCCATGAAACAGTAGTGGTAAAAGTTGGTGTTGGAGTTTCTACCGTAATTATAGTAGCTGTTGTTAAAATACCATCATCTCCTGTGGTAATTGATGTGGTAGTGGTTGTCGTAGTAAAAGTACCTGTCCATGGAATTGTTGTAGTAGAAATATAAGCTGGAGTTTCTACGTGGTAAATTGTGGAAACGGTGTATTCTCCCGAAGGATCAGTGTAAATAGTAACCTCAGTGGAATATGTTAAGGTAACAGAACCACCCCAAGTAGTATAAGCAGTACTTGTCACCGTTGGAACAGGTGTTCCAACAATATACAAAGTGGAAATACTCTCCATAGTATCATCAGAGTAAACAGTTGTTACTGCTGAAGACAAAGTTGTGGTATCACTACCACTGTATTCTTGAGTAGTTGTGGAAGATACTCTTGGTGCTGGAACATAAATTGTATAAGATACAATATTCACATCTGCAGTAAAAGTAGAAACACCAGAATCACTGTATGAGTTGCTAAAAACAGAAGTAGTTGCATAGGAAGCAGAAGTACTTGAAGTTGTAGTTTCAGCCCATGGAATAGTGGTGATAGCTTCAAAATTGTATTGACAATGATCAATTTGATCATAATGATAAACAAATCCTGAAAAATCACTAAACATAGCACCAGTTGGGTCAGTATATGTTAAACTTATACCCGCTAAGTTACCTCTATTTACAAAAAAAATACTGATTGGATAAGCGACATTGGCAACTAGATCAGCTGTTATTTGATTTACACCTGTTGGCCCTTCTGCACTCCAAATAGATTCGACAGTATTGTCCCCATATACACTTCCAGATTCAACAAAATTATTGCAACAATTTTCGGATAAAAATTCACCAGATCCAATATTTATAATACCTAAATCATCAATATAACCCATACTAATTGTATGATTACCCGTAATTGATGGAATCATATAACCAATCATATGAAAACCAAAATTAGTCACAGGAACCTCAACATCATCACCTTCGGTGTTTTTGAATACTGAAAGTGAAGCCCATGTTTCAGTTATAGCACATGTTGAATCACACACATTTTCAGTATTATATGTCAATACTGTGGCAGTAGCATCATTAGCAATGACATTGGCTTCAGTATAAACATCATGATTTTTGCCAATAATTTCTCCAGTCCCATAATAACCTCCATTCAAGTAGTTTTTGGTTAAATAAAGGTCATGATTTTGATTACCAGTATTTAATGTTTTGTTATAAGAAATCCAAGGATAGTAGAAGATACTACCTTTGAAACCTGAAACTTTAGTTGAGCTGGCATCTACAGAACAACCATAAATGCTTCCCATGTTTGTTAAGCCTGTAGCCTCAACAGACTTAATATTTAAGCCAAATAACGCTACAATCAAATAGATAAATAAGTTAAGATTCATTAAAACGATTGCTTTGTGGTTTCTAATACTTTTTAAAATAAAATTTGTACTTCTAAATTACAATTATTTTTTAGAAGTCGATATTTATATAATTTACTTTCTCGTTTCACTGATACTATTTTGCTAACTTAAAATAAAAGACCAGAACATAATGTAGTAATTGTATTACATCATCAAGTAAGAATACAAGCTACAAACAATATGCCAGGTTTTATATTACGATACATCAAGAACTATCGTTATGAAATATTTACTATTATTTGTTTTTGGGTAAATTATTCAATGCCAGCTTCTTGGAAAAAACTTGCATAAGAAATTTTTTATTATTATGTACAATACAAATGATTGCAGCCAAAAAAAACTTGAAATTAGAAGAAGTCTATTGATGCATCTATGTAACAAGTACTATTCCAAAAGCAAGAACGGCAAAACAACCGGTAAATCTTTTGTTCGGGAAGGATCATGAAAATATATTGATCAGTTCACACTCTACCTTACAGAAATAAAATTTTCTTCTCAGTTAAACAAAAAAAGAATACCAAGGAAAAAAATACTTCTGACTAAAATTTTTATGCAAATAAATCGTATTTAACCGATTTAGACAGATTCGCAACATACGAACAATGGCAATTTTAAAAAAAAAAAAAAAAAAACTGTTCGAGTTATAACATACTAAAAAATATTTATATAAAAAGAACTTGAAATCTAGCTTCCCTGTAAACGAATCAACCACTATTACTTTCAACGCCTCAAAATAGGAGGTGATCGTTTATATGCAGTGTTTCGAATAGCTGTTTTTTTGTTTATTTCCGGTATTGGCAATTGTTTTCTTAGTTTCAGAAACTCTTCATGAATATCACTCATACAAAAAAGCATTGTTTTTATTTCTATCTCAGTTGCGAAAAACTAAAAATGAAGCACATTCGCATCATAATTGCTTTTTTTTTTACAGCCTCAAAAAAGGAGGCAATCGTTTACCTTTAGTGTTTCGAATAGTTGTTTTTCTGTTTATTTCCGGTATTGGCAATTGTTTTCTTAGTTTCAGAAACTCTTCATTAATATCACTCATACTAAAAAAGCATTGTTTTTATTTCTATCTCAGATGCGAAAAACTAAAAATGAAACCCATTCGCATCACATTTGCTTTTTCTCTGCCCCCCCCTCAACGTACTTAGGATCCTTCTGCTGTTTCCTTCTCTCTTAATTAAAAACTGCAGCTTCAAAATTTAGCAAAAATCAGTTTTGCTTATGTTTCAGTAACGACTAAAGAAGTTTTTTCTTTTTACAGTTATTAATTCCAATAGTGCGCTAGTAGACTCGCTTTTTTAAATTTTTTTAAACACTTTCTGCTGCTTTTTGCCATAGAACTGCTATTTTTCTTTACAATGGAAGCATCTCTGTGCCATTGTGGCAATATTCTATATTGGGGGAGGGGCGATAAAAAAAGTTAGTTTAAGTAACACACGTGATCGTCCTATAATTTCTTTCTCGAAGTTTGAAACATGTTGTGCATTGATTTGTTTTTGCGGCTTTGGCAGAGTTTTACTGTTTGCTAAAAGATCTAAATTGCCTGTTGGTCACTTCAAATAAAAGAAATGAAATACCATCGCACAGCCCTTCAGGAATAATATTTTTTCATTCATGTATAAATAATTGATTTTTATGGAGAATCAGAACAAGAAAAATGGCTCAAAAAGAGACCTTCACAAAAGGTTGTCTCAAATGGAAATTGAAATTAACGAATTAAACGATCTCTTGACCGAAAACATTGACAGTTCTCAGAGAAAAAGGCTTGCAACTAATGATTTTAGTAATAATTTTGATGATCTGAATGTATTTGAAAATGCTATCTTGAACGACAAAATAAACTTTTCAGAAAAGAGTAATTGCGCTGAAAAAGAAGAAGTTAGCAATAACGATATTGAAAAAGAGAAGCTGGGTGATACGCCCAATAGCAAGGCCAAGAATGAATGGGCAGTATATACTAATCAGGAAGGCAGAAGAATTCACGAAATTACTGTTAAGCAAAAGATTCTAGAAATTGAAAAAAATCCAAACGATAAATTGCACGTTAGTAAACCAATTGAAAATGAAACTAATAGCGCTAATGACAAAATTTTAGTAGAATTGCCTACTTTACTGCCAGCAAAGGATGCGGAAAAAAGAGAGGGTTTTCAAAAACCTTCTGTACTTAACAACAATTTTGCAATTATAAATCAAAATAACAAAACAACCGACAAACTGGTTGAACCTGTAAAGGATTCAATCTACAGAAACCAACCAAAAAAAAATCCTTTCAGAGTTGTTTCTGTCACAATAGGGGAGTCTAAGAATGACAAACAAAACATTTCTGATATTCACTTACAAGAAAGTGCTGAAAAGGCTTCTTTCATGGCGAAATCTCCCTCACCAGAGCCTTCTTCTGAGATAGCAAAAGTTGAAGAAATAAGAAAAACTTTTGAAGAAATACAATTGCCCTCTGATATGGAGATCATGCTTAAATTGCATGATCATTTATGCAACAAAATCAAGAAGCTGATCAACGAGATTGAATATGTAGAGAAAATTGTGAATAATCATTATTCTTACTCTTTGAGCTTTGATGAACTGAACCAATTCAAAAATGGTAATCGTATTTTGAAAAACTATTTGGACAAAAAGTACAAACAAAAGTACGAGCTAGAATTAAGACTTTCTTCAAAGTTTAGAAAATTGAAAAATGAAGACAAGATGAATCCAAGCTTATTTTTTGCAAATCGATAACGAAGTAATGTGAAGGTTAATGAATATATATGTCACTGTTACGTTTTATACTATTTCAAGAAGCATGCCGTTTTCTTTTACTTCTTTGTTTGGGCACAGAGAGGACATGGAAACAGCGTCCAAAACAACAGAGCCGTAGTCGTCATCATCTCTGTCATTTTCCTCCATCTCTTCGCTTTCAAGCTCATTCGCAAGATTTGTTCTGTCCATCTCCATTAAAACTTGGGAATCGTAAGAATGGTTTGAGCCAAAAAAACTTGTCTCATTTCCATCACTGAAAGGGTTTGATTCATCAACAATATCTTTTGCAGTCTTTTCTACAATTACTGGGGGTTGCATCTGCCTGCTTTTGAAGTCAAACTCATCATTAAATGGATCTACCATTTTGTCTTCTGAGCTAGATGATTTGAGATGCAGCTTTTCAAGAATCTTAAAAAAGAAATTATCCTGCGATGGCTTGGAATAATATTCCAAAAGTTCAGTTTCTTCAAATACATTAATTCTTCTTCCAGAATGATGCGAAAACCCATCGTTTGCAGGATTTACTGTTTCTGTGTCATCAATATCCTTTGATCTTCTCTGAACATACCATTTAAACAAAATCATTGAGATTAGAATAGCACCAAAAACTCCACCTAAAGTCCCACCAATTATTGCACCTAAATGTTTTGACTTGGTTGAGTGACTATTTGTAAAGTGATTGAGCACCACCATGTTTTGTGAATTTACATTGTTTTTCAAATTAAGACTGTAGTATTGAATGTTTGTTGTAATCGTTGTCGTCTTTGGCTGATCGCTAACATTAAGTAAAACCTCCATTATCGTTGATACATCTTTTTGTTCTCTTTTACCAAAGACTGAATCACTAGTGATTATGTAAAATTGTGTGTATTTAAAATGGTAATTTGGAAAAATAGTAGTTGTTGGCATAAATATTGGGGTAGTGAGAGTGGTCCCTACATCTTCACCAGTAAAAGTGCTTGTAACCGTTGCTATAGGAACTCCAAGGGTCATTATTTGATCAGAAAGCGTTTTTGTTGTTACCTCACTGTTGGGGAGTGTTTGTGTTGTTACCTGACTTCCGTTTATTATAGTTACAGTTTGTATTTCTGAGAAAATATTTGTGACAACATGCGTCGTAACTGCGGTACCATTTACCTGTGTAGTACCATTTTCTTGAAGAGAAGATATGCTTGATACCGTTGTTTTTCCTGATTCGACTATTGTTGCTAAGGTATTATTTCCAGTGTATTCAGGCGTATATGTAGAATGAATTTCATCTAATGAATGAATGCTTTCATTTTCAGTTGCATTATAAGTGGATGTCGATGAACTATTCTCGGGGCTTCCTTCAGAAACATAATTTGTGTAAGAACTATAATCTGTCAGAATATCTGTAGTACTGCTGTCGCTTTTTTTATATGTTGTTGTTGAATGGTAGCTGCTGCTATCAAATAAACTTGTGGTATCCACAGTCATGTTATAGTCCAAATTGACCATAGCCACCAAACTTAATATATGCCTAAAACCAATAAAGTAAAGATGCTCCAAAAATTATTTAAAAATAGATTCGAATTTGAAAAGAGCAATAAAAAGGGCCTAAATTTTGAGCCTGCTGTTCAGGTTTGTATTATTTTTAAAATACTATCCAATATTAGAAATGCTACAAAGAAAGATTATCGTCTTTTTGTTTTTGGTTTCTTCTTGTATATATAGTTTAAATGATTTTTGATTTTTCCTCTTTTACGATTTACAACTATGTTTTGGTGGTTTGTCTTAGGATCAAAAAACTGAATCACCGAAAAAATCTAACCAAAAAAAGAACAATCCTTTGCTCTAGACCTTTTGATTGATGTTGACTACTAAACAGGCCTACGCTATAGTTTAAGCCTAACATTTTTTCGTTGAACAGAAAAAAAAACCTGCTGAACAAAAAATAGGCTGCAGCTCCCAAAAAAGGAAAACTTCTATAAAAAGCAATTCCTGTTATACATAAAATCACAGAGGAATCACCCATCAACTATAACTTGCCTTTGAATCCATTGCAATTAAGTGATGTACGGCGTTATATTTTTAATTGAACTTAAACAAACATAAAAACAAACCCATTTTATGTGGATATATATCTTGAAACTACTCAAAGGTTTTCTTCTTACCAGTGGATTTGACAATTGCCGCACTGGCTCTTTGGGCAGATGCAAGAGCAATTGAACTTTTAACTCTTCCGTTGTTGTCTGGCTTGTAGTTATCTCTTTTGAATTTTTTAACGGGAGGCTGATCCTCGGAAATATGCTCTCTTCTTTCTCGTTTGTTAGATGATGAAACATGAGGTTCAGGAGTGTAAGAAGCACTCTGTTGCTGTTGAGGTCTCTTTTTCACATTTCTCTTAGATCTGTCCTCACCAAACTCCATTCTCAATGGTCTTGCGGCCATTTTATATGTACTCTTGTCCTTCATTGCTTTCACACAACTTTCCTCTTCTGTAAAGTCCAAGAATGCAAAACCTTTACATTTCCCAGTGTCTTCAAAAGTGGCCATTCTGATTCTTCTGATTTCTCCACAGTGCTCGAAGTGTTTTTGCAGCTGCTCATCAGTTGTATCAAAAGATAGGTTACCAACAAAAAGAATTTTACTAGGCGGGTTCTTGCTGTTAGCAATAGGATCATTCTTGTCTGGTCTGCCGTTATAGTTTTTGGCATCTTTTATCAACAAATTTCTTCCGTTCAACTGTCCCTCACTTAGGCCAATAACCTTATCTTTCTGTTCCTCGGTAGCAAAATCCACGTAGACAAAACCTTTATTTTTGATTAGCTTTCCATCGTTTTTGGCTAACGGCATGTTTATTCTTAGAATATGCTTTTCCTCAATCATATCAACTTTTGCAATAATATATCTTTGGATCTCTTCTTTAACAGTGTCAAAAGACAGATTTCCAATCCAAACACTATGTTTCACAGCATCCTTTTTCTCCTTTCTTGGCTTCTCAGGTTCTTCAGTGAAAGCTGCGTCAGCAACTCTTTGCTTTTCATTCTCAACTGTTTTCTTTTCCTGTAACTCCTTTTGATATTCCTTAATGGACTCTGGATCAATGTTGAATTTCTTGTTTACTTCTTCCAAAGTGATTTTTCCTCTTCTTAGCATTCTTTTTTGCTTTTTGGATAGTGGTACGGAAGCCGACAAATCCACTTCAATCTCATCGCTGGCTTTTCTCTCTTTTGTTGGGTCTAATAGAGCCTTTTCCACATTTTCTTCACTGTTTTGCTCTTTTAAAGCAATATTTTCTTCAGTATCACTCATCTTCTTGCTGCTGCGGTTTTGAGAGAATAGTTACAACTTTTCTTGGGTTATTTTGCTTACCAATTATCAGGAATCTGTTCTTCTTGCTTCCTGAAAGTTTTACCAAAACAAAAAAAAAATCACAGGACCGCCTTATGTCCCGTTTAGGAAACAGGGTTTATGAAAGTTGCTTTTTTTTCCTCACTAATATTTTAAGCTTATTATTATTTAGTAGACCAAATGAAGTTCTTCAGATGGGCATAAAACCACTAGTCAAAAAATATATAAGACTTTCACTATTTCTAAATATCTTAGCTGTTAGAGTTGTATTAGTTTGGTTTGTGTGAATATGGTCTACGAGTGCTCGGTAGCCCCTTTTTTCCTAAGTAATTTATTACAATTTATTATCGTTTGGCTAGGCAGTATTTTAACAAATGACACAACAACCACCGTCAGATTTCTTTGTTGAAGATGGCTGTGGTTTGGCAACCTGAGAAGGTGCTTTAACAGGTTTAGTAACAGGAGCAGGAATTTTTGGTGTTTCAATTTTTACTTCTTTTTTAACAACTGGTGGTTCTTGATTAACAGATGCTTCTTCCTGTACTTCAGCCTCTTTATTTTCCTCAGCTAGTTGAGCATTAAGCTTATCATTTAATTCATGCTGATCAACGTTTCTAATTTCAGTGAAAGCAGGGTTTGCAGGGTCGGCAATTTGCACACCTGGTTCACCAGCAACGGTTAGTGGACTCTTTTCTTCTACCACTGGTTGAATGGAGACCTCTTCATTAGGTTTAAAAGTCTTAACATGGGTTTCCAATGTGATTTCCTTCACTTGATTTCCTTCATTCTTGTTTTCGTTTTCCAAGTCAGCATTTAGTTGGGAGTTTAATTCTTTTTGATCAACGTTTCTGATTTCATTAAAAACAGGGTTTGAAGGGTCCGCAATCTGAACACCTGGTTCCCCAGCTAACGATAAAGATGGTGCTGCTTGAGCGACAGGCTGAATAGTAAACACAGGATCGGCTTCTGGCTTCTCCTCCTTTAAATCTGCGTTTAATTTTTCATCCAAGGCCTTTTGATCATCAGTTTTTTCAAATTTGGTAAAGGCCTTTTCGACATCAGGGGTTGTTGGAATTACAATAGCGTTAACCTGTGAATCTTCATCCAAGAGAGGTGTCGAGGAGGAAGAGGTGATTTGTTCTCCATTTTCATCAACAAATTCTTGCTCTTCAGAGAGAACACTGGTTTCACCTGTGTTTTTGTTTTTTCTCATTTTTCTTTTGACTCTAACTCTTTTTTTTCCTGAAGTGTTGGTGTTGCCTTGGTTTGGTAAAACACTTTCTGGAATAAAAGAAGACAATCTCTTTGAATTATCATCAATTTTTACAAAGTTATTAGGCTGCTGAACAGCAGCGTTTTGAGGTATTTTAGATTCATATCTCGAGTCAATTGTCCATTTATCATCAACAACAAACTTAAAGTAAAAATAATTGCCTCCATCTTCTTGTTTTATAGCTTTATGAACCAATGGCATAGTTAAAGAAAAAGAGCCATCGCTTTGGGGGACTAAATGCGTGGTTTTCTTCCAGTAACAGAAATCACCTGTAACAATGACATCTTTTGGGCCTGCTGGGTAAACGAATGTGATAAATTGATTTTGAACGCTCATTCTATGCAATTTAAAAGGGTTTTTTGGTTTTTGGTACTTCTTTCTTCCTGTTTGTTTAGGCTTGGCGCCTATGTGATGAGTCGTGCCACCTTCAAGTTATCGATGAAAATTTTTTAGTGCTCCCCTTAAAACCACATTAAAAGTCCGGGTAAATTAGAGCCTTTTCCAAAAATATACTTCCCTATCAAACAGTGATGATGTGGCGTGGGGCTACAAGACTTATCACATGATTACAATTTTACAGGTCTCCTCAGTTCTGCGATGCCTACAACTGGCTCCATCAACCATCACACATCAAATTCTCAAAGGCGACTCTAAAGCAAAAAAACAGTTGGGTAACCCAACCAAGGCTATAGATTTTAGGTAGTCCAATCAAAAATATAAGATGGTACTTAGCCTATTGTGCAAAAGACATGGGTCATGCTGCTTATCATAGAGAGCTGTATAGTGCCACTTTTGAGCCAGGTCAGCTGATTACTTTTTTCTTTTACTTAACAGTATGTGCATCTCCTTGGGTAGGTTAAACTCTATAATTAGACAAGGCAAGACTGACACAGAGTTTGTTGTGGATAGTTTTCTTTACACGGAAAGAAGAATTGTGCTAACTAAAGATATCAAAACCCGCTGGTGATACTGACAAACTAACATAGAAAACAAAATTTGATAGGATTTTCTGTGCAAAGATAAAATGTGTGCTGAGAATTGCATTGATAAAAGGTGTTTCCCGACGGAATTTTTCGGCCAAAGAGATGTTCGAAGGGGTCCAACTTTAGTCTATTTGACTGGTTTTTATTATTAACATATTATCAAAAGCTAAAGATAAAAACACTAATTAATTAAAAAATATTTAAAATGACTAATTATGTGTTTTGGTCTTCAAAATTGTAAGCTAATCTGCGACTCGGTGTTAAACTGTGAGTTTTCAAAGAGCAGTATTTCTCTAGATCGATGATTTATTGCGCAGGCATTAAGGCAGAATCGGCAAGTATGTTAAATCTTAGTTGCTATGCTCTCTGTATTTCGATATGCCTTTCTTTTTATCTATCTATATATATAGACGTGTTTGTACACATGTATGATTTCATTGCTGTTTCTTGGTTTCGTGATTATAGAAATTGCTACAATAACCAGCAAAACCACAAGATCTTGAACTAAGTTTTAAATATGAGCAACTACGACGTCTTCAAAACAAAGTTTGAGTCCAAAATTTCGATTCATGATAAAAGAAAAGTTTCCGCTAGCTTTGCCTCTATGACGGGCTTACCAGCATCTATTAAACAAGCAGACAAAATGATCTTGTTAGGCCCAGGCCAACCGTCAGAGCTTTTGTTTCCATTTAAGGAGATAAATATAACGTACAGAGATTCACCAGGAAAGCTAGGGGTAAAAGATAATGTAAAATCTGATCAGATTGAAAAACATATAACGATTCCGATGTACAGAAAAAATGAAACAGAAAGCGATATTGCAGCTTCTTTTCAATACCAAGCTTCCAAAGGATCAGACGAGCTTTTGCTTAAAACAAGAGAAATAATCGAAGCTTTACACAAACCGGGATACAAAGACTGGGGAACAGTTTTAACATCTGGCTCTTCAGATTCCATGAACAAAACATTTGCTTTACTTGTTGATGAAGAAACTACGGTTTTGTGTGAGGAATTTTCCTATCCAAACGTTTTCCACAACTGCAGTTATCACAGTGGTCAGCTGGCTCCTTTGAAAATGAATGTCACTGATAATAAAGATGAACAAGGTATCAACATTGAATACTTGAAAGACCTTTTAGAAAACTTTGAGAATTATTATCCAGGAAGAAAGAAAAAACTAGTTTTATACACCATCGCCACTGGACACAATCCAACAGCATTAACCGAATGTTTTGCCAAAAGAAAACAAATTTACAACTTGTGTTTAAAGCACAATGTATTTATTTTGGAAGATGATCCATACGGATACTTGCAACTACCTAAATATAATAAAGCTGATCCCTTGCACAATCCATATGAGGCTTCTGTCACATTATCAACCTTTACGGAAGAGTTATTGGTTCCAAGCTACATTACACTGGATACTGAAGGAATTGTCTTGAGATTGGAAACATTTTCCAAAGTAGCATCTCCTGGGTTTCGACTGGGTTTTGTTGTGGCTAATTCTTATTTTATTTCGAGATTAGAGAATATCAATTACCTAACAAACAGAAATCCTTCAGGCGCATCACAATCATTTTTGAACAATTTTTTGAATGAATTATCCACCAACTACCAAAGTTCACATCCAGATGCCAGAAGTATTGACGGATGGATCGATTGGTGTATGAAAATTGCTAGCGAGTATACCAATAGAAGAAACGTTTTGTTTAAAGCACTTTATGAAACAGAAGCTTACAAAAAAGGATTATTTAAATTACTTGAGCCGTCATGCGGCATGTTTGCCTCTGTAGTTGTAGACTTGAAGACTGTGTATACTGCGTGTAAAGGGAATGATCCTCAAGAAAAAATCAATAAAATTAAGAGAGCTATGGACTATCTCTTTTGCTGCCTCCTTGAAGCAGGCACTGTCACAATTTTGGGCTACAAAATGACTGTCTGTAAAAACTTTTCGATGGAGAGAGCAACTTTTTTGAGAATCACTTTTGCAAAGGCCAGCTCTGAAGAGGAATTTGAAAGAGGCGCAATTGGCTTGTCCCAAGGAATTATAACATTTTTCAACGAGTATATGACAAAGAATGAAAGATGGGATTTGCTTCCAGCTGGATTGGAAGGTATGTAATATATGTATGCTACTGAGTATCCGCAATTTTTAGTAACTGTTTGCTGTAATTCATTTATCAATACTTAAATTGGAAAAGAATTCTAGTATTGAACCTGTTTCAGAAATATACGATTACATGCGTTTTGTTGTTTACGAGTTCAGGGTCCATCTGGAGACTTTTAGGAGTCGTCCACTAAGCATTCTGCCGTCACATTCAACTATTGTGAGAGACAGAAAACACATTCATACAACGCGCTACAATCAGGTGGTATAGCCATAAGGACCTCCAAAGAAAAAGAAGCTCTAGCCACCATCAAGTTTAACAGCTAGCGCAGTGGTCCATCAAAGGAAAAGATTATAAGCAGACTTGCAGTGATTCAGACATTTGAGCTGTTAGCTAAGATGCTCCTGTTAGTTAGAGAGGCTTTGCAAGTTCAAAACAAGAAAAGTATATAATGAAAACAAGGGTATATAATAATATCGCTCTATCATCATTTGTTCTGACTCGTCTTATTGAGAAGTTCAAAGATGATGTGTATCACATGACTTCAGGTTGTAATGGTATATCAGTAACAGACAATTAACTGAATTGCCAAACCAAAGACCCAGGTTTCTCAGACATCGGCGTCTTTCCTTTTGTGCACGCCAACCTCCGTTATGGCTACAAACAGGCAAGAGAACCACACCAATCTGTCTCCTTATCTTTGTTTTTGAGCCATGTGACTCATAATCTCGGCGTTTAATAATGTTTCAATTCTTTGCCAGCATATAGAAAATTCAGTTAACGCCTATCTGTGTCGGGGTTATTTTGCGGGACCTGAATGTGTCAACCAATAATACAAGATAAACAGAGTTTTGCCGTCGGCATTTCCTTATATAGTAGCATTAATATCAGGTTTCTCATGTTTGACTAATACAGATATTTTTATTTACTATTAGCCAATTCATCTTTACGAGTATCTCAAGGCGGGAATATATTTGTTGACATTTCCATGTGCTATAAAAGGCCAGTGGTGTAAGGCATCCTAAAAACAAGAAAAGTGGAAAAACCAAAAACAAACAAAGAAACAAACATGACTTCAGACGAGCCTTCCAAGGAATTGTGCTATGAGGACTTTAAAAGTCTCTACACACCAAATCTTTCAAAAAGAGATGCCGACAGGGTTTGCAATCCTTTTTACTTGATCAAAGGGTTGCCAAAGGACTTGAAACCGGCTGAGAATCCGGTTTATTTGGCGGGAGGGATGCCTTTTGAAACAATGTTTCCCTTCAAAGAGGTGTCTGTGAAATACAGAGCTGATCCAGGAAAACTGGGAGAAGCAGAAAACATCAAATCTTTGAAAGAACCAGAGACAAATGTGTACACTGTTCCTTTGTACTCAGATCCATGTGCAGCTGAATACGAAACTGACATTGCCAGGGCTTTTCAGTACTGTGACAAAACAGGAATGCCTTCTTTGACATCTTTTGCAAAGAAAATAGTTTCTAGAATCAATGAGCCAATTTACAAAGATTGGGACGTTGCACTCACATCTGGGTCTTCTGATTCATTGTCAAAATGCTGTGAATTGTTAATGGATGAAGATTCAACTCTTTTGTGTGAAGAATTCACATTTGTCAATATCTGTGGGCATGTGTCTTACTCTGGGGCGTCATGTGTTCCGTTGAAGTTGCAAGTAACAAATGATTCAGAGCAACAGGGAATTGACACTGAATACATGGAAGATTTGCTTGACAACTGGGAAAAATACTATCCTGATAAAAAGAAGAAGCTTGTTTTATACACTATCTCAACTGGACAAAATCCAACTGGAGTCACTCAATCTATGTCAAAAAGAAAGAAAATATATGAACTTTGCTGTAAACATGAAGTTGTTATTTTAGAAGATGATCCTTATGGCTATCTGCAACTGCCAAAGTTTGATGCGGCTAATCCGCTAAGCAACCCCTACGTTGATGAAAATGGAATAACTTTGGATTCTTATTACAAAGACGTTTTAAAGCCAAGTTACATGACCATTGACACCCAAGGAAGAGTCTTAAGACTTGAAACTTTTTCCAAGGTTGGTGCTCCCGGTTTGAGATTATCATTTGTTGCTGGAAACAAGTTTTTGATCGAGAGATTGGTGAACATCACATTGTTGACAACGAGAACTGCCTCGGGTATTTCCCAAGCTTTGGTTAATAATTTGTTATATGATTTAGGTACAAAATACCAAAAGGAAGTTAATCCAAAAGCTGATATTATTGACGGCTGGTTAAATTGGTGTATGAAAGTAGCTGGCCAATACACACATAGAAGAAACGTTTTATTCAAAGCTATTTATGCTTCTGATGCATACAAAAAAGGACTTTTTGAGTTACTGGAACCATCGTGTGGTATGTTTTGTTCCCTTGTTGTGAACATGAAACCTGAGTGGATTGAGAGCAAAGATTCAGCAGAAAAGAAAGACAAGATCAAAAGGGTTATGGACTACTTGCTATGCTGTTTGCTTGAAACAGGATGTATGCCTATTTTGGGATACAAAATGACAGTTTCTAGAGACTTTTCTATGGAAAGGGCTAACTTTTTGAGAATCACCTTTGCAAAGGCTGATTCTGCTGAAGTATTTGAACAAGGAGCAAAGAATATGAGTGATGCTTTTGATAGATTGTTTGCTGAATATATGACAGAAGATGAAAAATGGGCTCTTTTACCAGATGGTCTCGAAGGCATGTAAAAATAAACCAAGCTTTTAGTTGAACACATATATAAAAAAGAATTGTATTTTAGCTAAAATAAAATCTCCTTTTTTTATTTGCAAAAACAGTGTATTGATTAAACACAGGTCACGCGATGCTATTTGGCAAAACCGATGAAAATTTTTTATAGCATATTTCTTTAAAGCCAAAGGTTAGACACTTGCTTTACAGGCCCAAACCAATCATCCAATTACAATGTCAAGTGTAGCAATGCTGCCAGAAGGCCAAAAAAACGATGTTCAAGTTACTCCTGAAGATCAGGACAGAATTAACTCTTTTTCGAAACTAATTTTAAGACAAGATAAACACAAAGCTGTTTTGGGATCTTTGCAAGAAGAAAAAGAATACATAGATGAACTATCTTTAGAGCTGGAACTAATGGATGAAGACGAGAAGCTTTCTTATAACCTTGGGGACTGCTCGTTTATTAAATTAAAAGTTAGCAAGATTATTAAGCTATTAGAGACGGATCTGGAAGAGCTCAACAAGAAGGAAGAAGATATAAGTACTGAAATAGACGAAATAGAAGTTATTTTACAGGATTTAAAGCAAAAGCTATACGCCAAATTTGGAAATAACATTAATATGGAGCGTTGAGTGGGACAAATATTTTATATATACAATCTGTGAAAGTTTTGACCATAAGAGAGCAGGAAACGAACAGCTTTTGGCAGAAAAGATATTGATCAGTGCCTAGACTGTACATCCAGAGATACAAATGGTCACGTGTGCGTTTAGCAATAGAGATATTCCTTAGGGCGGCTGTTCTAGCTGCGCTGCAAAAACGGCATGACAACAAATGCCTTTGTGATTCTATATAAAATGAAGTGGTTGAAATAACAAAAACATTTAAATAATAGGTTAAAGATGTTTATAATTACCCATGCTTACTTATATGAGTACAGGTCTTCTTCGTCACTACTGCTCTCGAACATATCTTCTCTAAGTCTTCTCAAATTATCATTGCTTCCTTCTTTTATGTAATTTCTTCCATGAACTGAATATTCATCAATCAAAAACTGGGTGAGCAGCCATTGCTCACTTTTCTCTGAAGTGCCGTCGTAGGAAATCTTGTCCTCTCCAGTGGCACTGCTTTTTGATGATGTGTTTGTAGTGCTGTTTTTGCGTTTTGAGCTTTGTTTTTTTGATTTTGTGGAGGAGTGCTGTCTTTTGTTGTTTTTTGATTTTTCTTTTCTTTGAATTATACCACCAATAAAATCACCAATGCTAGCAGTACTGCTCTTTCTGTGTTTTCTTTCTTTGCTTTTGCCATTCGATTTCTTGGATAAAGCAGTGTCGAGACTATTTTCTGTTTTTAAAGGGAGCTGAAATTCCTCATCACTGGAACTACTGTAATTGTCAATATCTTTAATGACACCGAGCTTTGAATTACTTCTATTATTTAGTAATTTCAGTTCACTTTTTTCAAACAAGTAGTTCTCGTTATCCAAAATTTCATGCAGAGTATCGTTGTTTGTCTTTAATTTGCTGCTCGGATTTTCTTTCATCAAATCCCTGTAAGTTGGAAGCTGCTGTTGAGTTTTGACATTGGAATTGCTCAACCTTTTGCTGAAAGCCTTTTCCTGCTTTAGGACCATGAGTGCATTTGCTCTAAAAGTGTTATTGAGTATATTCTGTGAATTGTAGGCAGAAGACATAACGTGAGATGTGCCGTTAATATTTGTTTCAGAACTTCCTCCTTTAGATTGAGAATAAATAGACTTATAAGAAGGCGGATGCTCTATAGTTGCATCAGACTTATATGAAGCAGGCATCTCCTGGGTCAGATTTGAGATATAGGAGCAGCACTCCTGAGTCGCATAAGAAACGTCTGACAAAACATCATACACCTTGCCATGCAAGCTGCTATGAAGATCTCCGGAGGGGTCGTTGATCTGCTCTAAACTGAGAGAAGAATTACGCTTAGTTTTTGGTGGAAAATGCTCCTCTTGGGCATCACCAAAATAAAAAATTTGGTTTTCAAAAATTTCGTCTCGAGGGTCTGCCAAATCCAAGCCTTCCTTTTGCTTCTCCTGTCTTGCTTCCAGAAGCTTTTGTTGCTGTCTTTCCCTCGTTTCCCTTAGTTGCTGCTGCTTTTGCTGTCTTTTGATGTTCTTTGTCAGCTTACTGTTGGTTGAGATTATACTGTTCCCGCTGTTCACATGGGCAAGGGGAATTGCAGAAATCATTAAGCATGAGTTGCTGCTACCGTAGTTTGAAAGTGGATTCTTTGTTATGGGACTGTTGAATGGAAAAAGCAACTCGCTTTCAACACTCTGCGTTTGAAAGGCAAAGCTATTTCTGCTTGCAGCCGCATTAGCTGTGCTCTCTCTCCTCTCGGAGGACTCTTTGTTTTTGGAGATTAAAGTAGCTTCCGTATTGCTTGCTCCGTTGCTCATTCTCAGCATTGCCTTCGTTTTGTTGGTTTAGGATTTCTATCTTCTGCTTTTTGAGCTTTTCATCTTTTTGATCCAAACACGACATATGAGCTCCTCAACAGCTGACAACACTGGCGATATTGCCAAATAAGCAAAGATAATAATGGGGGGTGAAATGACTAGCAGCTTATGGCGCAAGCAAACATATCACTGATTGGTAGGCACGTTTATTTGCCTTATTTAATTAAACCTCAAGCAGTGTGATCCACGTGGGAGGTCTGCGGAGGCAGAAGCGAGGAGCATGCCACGTGACCAGTTTAAAAATACAGCCACGTCACGTGATCATCTATTTTGTTTGTCTTCGGTCTACCATGCTTTTCTGTGCCTGCCTAATCCTCGGCACCGAAAATTTACTTTTTTTCATCTTCCATTTCTAATTAGCTCAAACCACGTTGCCCTATTTATTAGTCAAAACTATTATTCTATTCTATCTTCTCTGCTCTAACCTAAATATTTCAAGGGTTCAGCACCCCTTTGGTTAATTTTATTGAAGAACTGTCTTGGGAAAAGCTTTTACCCGCCGATAATAAAAATTATAGTAGGGTCATATGAGCTAATAATAGAAGGGCTCTCGCAGTATAGGTGATTGGAGCCTCAAAAAGTGATTCAAAAATGGTATAATTCCAATACTGCCATTGTGTCTTTTTATTACTGTGGTTGGTTTTCCTGAAAGGCAGCATTCTTCGGATATAACATTTGATCCAAGATATGTAGGACCCGTTATTAATTGTTCTTTTAAAAGTTGTGTCCAAAAGAAAACAAAAGGATTGAGGAGCGGGAATTTAAAGTGTCCCCTCCTTAATGACTATTCACGCTTTCTTTCTTGAGCTAATAGGAGATTTTAAAGGAGGGAGCGTGCGCAGTATTAATAGCTTAGAAACGTGTGGCCCGCAAAATTGGGCAAAGACTGAAGCTACATACATATATATATATATATATATATATGGGAGCTGTAGGCAAGTGAGGCTGAGCTGTTTAACAGTGAATTTAACATAACCCACCCAGCTAATTATCACCAAACAACGCAAAGTACTCCAAACCGAACCAGAACGAATATTTACCAATGTCTAAAGGATCAGATTACGATTTTGAATGCAGATACACCATTGCCATGCTGGCCATACTTCTGCTCAATATAACACTCTGCTCATTCACGCTTTGTATTTTCAGAAACTCTGCGGAGGTTCTAATTGAGAACATTCTTTTTCTTCTCAGCTCGATCAATGTTGTGGTAAATGCCAGCGACAATTGGGTGCTCAACATTATGTTTCACCTCCTCAATATTTCACAGGTATTCATCATCTACATGCAACCAACCACTAATGATTTCAAGGCCAACCTGCAAAAAGTTGTTTTCGCCTTATCGCTATTCATCATAAACATATGCAAAAAGGAATACAAACATTATAACAAAGTCTTGAAGGAACAAGAGAAAATTACAGAAAGCGTGCTCGGAGGCTTAGAAAGCGATAAGACTGTGGTTCAGCCAACAGCTCTTGTGTGAGAATTGATATCGCAAGTCTTCTCATGGGTGGGCTGATAGTGTGGCTTTTTGACGGATTTAAAAAGTAGTTCAGCTCCCTAGATTGAGAGTATTTATTAGACAACGATATATATTACATGTGGGCTGATCACCAGCCCCGTGATTTGCATTACGCTCAAAGAGGAGTTTCGGAATATCAGAGTTTTTTTGGCGTTTCAACGTGCTCCATGAAGCACCGCATTGCCCCGTGCTTTAAAGACTATCGGGCGTCAAGGCTGTTGCTGTAACCGCATACCAACTACTTTGAAAGCTTTCAAAGAGCCCTAACCCAACTATTTATTGTGTTATACCATATGCACGGTAATAACTTACTCACAATCTTTCCAAGCTGCTTATCTCAGCCGCCTCACGTGGATAGCTCTCTTACGATGCTAGCGTGATGTTTTTTGCCCAGCGCGAAAAATTGTGTGTTGAAATAAACCAGTGGGCTTTTGTTCAGCAATGTATTTCAGTCACGTGTCCAGGGCACAAGTGTGGCGAAAGAAAGTATTATATTTAGCTAGTGGCTGATCTGGTATAAAGCGACGATACCTTGCAAACTTAACATGAATTACTCTTTTCACAAGTATTATTGAAAATACAGCAATAGTTCTTTTACTTTTTAATTTTATTGATACACTTCCATATCTTGTCTCTGCCTTTTCTCTATGAATAACGTCAGAGAAGGTAAGTGACCCACTTATACAACCTGCTGGGGTAAGAGGTGTTTTGACGCATTCACAGCTAGAGGCCCAAAACACAAAATGTTACAACTGAATGAATACCACACCATCTAATGTATTCACTCATAACAACAAGCCTAAAAACTTTATTTATTTATAATTTTTTAGTTTCTGAGTACCACTTCTATCTTTTCTTGGACCAAGGATCAGTGGATTGTTAATGTCCTAAACGGGCCATAACAATTATTTTGCGCTATTTTGAAAAAGAAACTTTTGTAATTGTTACTTTTTAGAAGCCTTTTTCAGATGAAACTATTGTGCTAATACAACAAAGAAAAGTTATCAGCTTTAACCCAAAACCAACTAATCAGGACTGATAAAAAGACAACATAGATAAAATATGGAAGAAAATAAAAAACTTACAAAAAAACAACTGAAAACTGAACAGTTTAAAAAAAAAAGAACCCTGGATGAAACAGTTGTTTCTTCTGCGGTAGAAGTACCAGCGGCAGAAGCAATTAAAACAACAGAGACAACAGAGACAACAGATGAACCTGCAAAAAAGAAGCGTAAAACCAGAAGAGGCAGAAAAGGACGTCCAAGACAAGGACCTAACGCTCTTTCGGCAAGATTTATTCTTTTTGTGGGAAACTTGCCGTATTCATGTACTGTTCCAGATCTTCAAAAAGTGTTTAAAAGTTCTAAACCAGATTTAATTAGGTTGAGACCAGATAAGGGAATAGCATTTTTGGAATTTCACCCAATAGCTTTTAAAAATAAAGATGAAAATAAAGATGAAAAGGAAGTTGACAAACTGGAGATTGATGGTGAAGAGGTTACTGTTGATGATGCAAATTACTCTTCCCAAATTCAAAAAAGAATGGATATAGCTCTATTGCAAAATGGTAGAACGATAGAAAATAGAAAGATTAAAGTTGAGCTGACCGTTGGAGGAGGAGGAAATTCTGAAGACAGAAGAGAGAAAATTGGAAAAAAGAATAACAAGATGGATATTGAAAGAACAATTAGATTAAATAGTTTGAAAAAGAAAGCTGCGGCAAACAGCATTAAAAAAGATTAGGACGCTGAACGTATCTGGTTAAGTTATATATAACTCTTCTTAAAGTTTTTACATTAAATATTTGTTACAAAACTATACATATAAAAAATAAACCCTACACTTGTTGCAAATTTTATGCCATGTGCACATTTTACGGGTAATCGCACTAAAAAGTTCAACAGTACTTATAACCAAGCCCAGTTAGATATGGTCAAGATCGCCGTACTTGTTCATAACAGTTTCCAAAGCCAACAAAAGTTCGGTTTTTCTTTCCTCTTCACACCACGATCCAAGAATTGCATTTGTTGCAATAACAGCCCAGTCTTTTTTACTCAATTTGAATCTTCTTTGAACTTCTAAATAGTTGTCCAAAATATAGCCTCCAAAGTAAGCTGGATCATCTGAGTTGATACTAAAAGGAACATTAGCGTCTAAAAACTTTCTGATCGGCAATTGAGAAACATTGTTGACGACTTTCAAAACAACGTTACTCAAAGGACATACAGACAACATGGTTTGCTGATTAGCTAGTCTGGCAATAACTTTAGGATCCTCAATTGATCTGACTCCATGATCAATTCTCTCTGCTCCTAGTTTATCCAGAGCATTAATTATATAGGAACTGTCACCTTCTTCCCCTGCGTGGGCAGTCAATCTCAGTTTTGGATTCAAATTTCTAGCTTTTGCGTAGACATGTTCAAATATTTCTGGAGGGAAAGGTTTTTCAGAAGAGTCCAAACCCAAACCATGGATTTGACCTTCTTTTATCAAGTGTTCTGCCAGATCAATGGTTGCAGAACAATCATCAACTGAACAATGTCTTAGAAGACACATGATGATTTTTGTTGAAATGCCATAGACCGCCAAAGCTTCATCACAGGCTTTCTTGATACCATTAAATACTAAATCAATACTTAGTCCTCTGGAAGTGTGTGATTGGGGATCAAAAAAAATTTCACTATGTTTCAATCCTTGTTTGGATACCTTTGTAAGATATTCTAGAGCTAGTTTATAGAAATCATCTTCAGAGACCAAAACATCACATCCGATGTAGTAGACATCCAAAAAATCTTGTAAGTTGGAAAAGTTATCATAAGAGGCAGCTAATTCTTCCGCAGTAGCTGGAAACCCTGAAGGAAAAGCAACGTTGTTTTTAGATGCTAATTCAAATAACAACTTTGGTTCCAAAGTTCCTTCTATATGCAAATGATGCTCACATTTTGGGATTTCTGTTAAAAATGATATCTCTTTTTCACTTAATTCGTGGTTTGGAAAGTCACACATGCTTGCTCGATGTTAATATTGATAGGTCTATGGAATTATGTTTTCCTAGTTTGTTGAGGAAATCTTTCATTTGAATTGTGTTAATTGTTAAAAGATATGTTTTTTTTCTTGTTTTGTCTATGGATAATTCTTTTTTTTGAAAAAAGAAACGTTAGTTTTCCATAATAGGAAACAATACGCAACTCATTATTATTCCGTTCTTCTATGGCACTTATTGTTTTCCCGCAATTGTGCTTTTAATCTTTTCACACCACATGACCAGTATTATTCCTGCAAACCTTATAACAGCAAAGCAGCAGAATCTCTTATAATTGCTTTCTATGTAACAAAAGTCACGGAATACATTAAATTATTTTACCAATGGTCTTTTCTTATTTGGCCGTAACTATCAAATTAACAACTGTGCTTGGAAAACACAAGTGCTGCTAGTTTCACTGTAAACTCTCACTTCTATGTGCCGTTCACAATTTATTCTGATCATAAGGGAAGGAGAAGACAAAGTATTTTACACACGTGACAGCAACCCCTTTTCTTTTTTGCTTACCACCAAGCATAAGCTGCTCTCTGTGCTGCATATTCTACTGGGAAACTCCGTTAACGAAAGCCTCTATTTTGGCACTTTTTTCTGCTTTTTATTCAAACTCAGCTCAAGGCATGAGTCAATATTTACCTAGTCCACAAGCAGTTTTAAGACATTGAAGCAACATATTTGTTGTCCCGTCATTTATGATCGATCAGGTGCCTAAGCCTTTTTTGTGGGCCTGTTACCCTGCCGCGGCACACTCCTACCTCCGCTTAGAAAATGCTTTGATGGTAGTGGAGAGCAACCCAAAGCGTGACATGCCTCCGACGCTTCCACAAAGAAGCATTTTGGCCTAAAGCACGTGACCCAAAGATGAATGATGTGTTTTACGTTTTGTTTTTTTTGATCTCACGGGTTTCGTTCCCCCTCCAAATCATAAGAGGAAAATTTTTTCCTGCCACTCCGCTACAGTGACCCTAAAAATACTTTGGCGAGGGAAAATTTTTTGAACAACACAAACTCTGGTGAACTATCAACAAAATAATCAAGAACACAAATAAAAAACAGCAGAGCAACACCATTGAAAGCACAACGGATCTATTTAAATCTTATTATAATAGGAGATAAAAGATATTGTATATTTGAAAAGCACAATAAGCGTTCATTAATATCTAAACGGGATTTTCAGGAGAAGATTCTAAGCAGAGAGACTTATCAATAGGCATAACACTTTGCAATAGCGATATACTACGGTAGTTCTTTGATACAGTTTTTAGAATTTACTGAGGAGTTAATCATACGTACCTCAGCTTGAAATTAGTATAAAATAAAGCGATTTACCGTTTCAGAGAACAGAAACGGTTACTTTACCTGAATTTTCAGCCCAAAAGAATAACATAATTTTGTGATTATAGAAATAGAAACATGGACTCTTCAGCAGCAGTTCTTTCAAATAATGTTAACAAACATGACCAATTTCAAAACAGTCAAATGAACAACACTAGCAGCGCGATTATGGAAACAAGCGAACCAGTATCTAATTCCAACTTTCACTACCAAAGCAACGCTCTTTCTCAGGCAAATGTTCAGGCTTCAGCAGCAAAACAGAAGGTACCTTCCCCAGCTTCTTCTGGCCAAGAAAAGGTTGTTGGCTTGCATTACAGGGTAGGCAAAAAAATTGGAGAAGGGTCTTTTGGAGTCTTATTTGAAGGAATCAATTTGATAAATGGAATTCCTGTTGCTATCAAGTTTGAACCACGAAAATCCGAAGCACCTCAGTTGAGAGAAGAATATAAGACGTATAGAATCTTAGCTGGTTGCAAAGGTGTTCCAAATGCATACTACCTAGGACAACAGGGATTGCACAACATTTTAGTAATAGATCTTCTTGGCCCTTCTTTAGAAGATTTGTTTGAGTGGTGTGGCAGAAGATTTAGTGTTAAGACAACAGTTCAAGTTGCAGTGCAAATGATTTCTTTGATGGAAAATCTGCACGCACACTCTCTTATTTATAGAGATATTAAACCTGATAATTTTTTGATCGGAAGACCTGGCTCTGACGAGGCAAACATGGTCCATTTAATTGATTTCGGTATGGCTAAACTGTACAGAGATCCTAAGACAAAGAAGCATATTCCATATAGAGAAAGAAAATCACTAAGTGGTACCGCAAGATACATGTCTATTAATACCCACTTGGGAAGAGAGCAATCTAGAAGAGATGATATGGAGGCTCTTGGACATGTGTTTTTTTATTTCTTGAGAGGTCAACTACCATGGCAAGGTTTGAAGGCTGCCAATAACAAACAAAAATACGAAAAGATTGGAGAGAAGAAGAGACAAACAAATGTCTATGATTTGGCCCAGGGAGTGCCAATTCAATTTGGTAGATATTTGGATATTGTGAGAAATCTAGAATTTGAGGAGGTTCCTGACTATGAAGGCTATAGACAATTGTTGATTAGCGCTTTAAAGGAACAAGATATGAAATTGGATGGTCACTACGATTGGATGGATTTGAATAATGGCACAGGTTGGGATTACACTATAAACAAGAAACCCAATTTGCATGGTTATGGAAGACCAAATCCACCAAACGAGAAGAGAAAAAAGCAGCAACAATTGCAGCAACAACAATTACAACAACAACAACAGTTACAGCAAGCACATAATGAAGCACAAAAACAACAAGCAGCAGCAGCAGCCTTGGTTGCAACCAAGAACAATCCTCAAAGCCAAGGTGCAATCCAACCTGAAACTAAATTGGATCCTAATTCTTATGAGGCTTATGAGAAACAGCTAGAGCAAAAATACATGCAACAATATATGCAGCAGCAACAAAAGTTGCAACAACAACAGCAGCAAATGTCTCCATACCAAGCAAACCAACAACAGCCTGTTTATAACAACTCTGCTCCAATTAGCACTGGCCAAACAAGAGGTGGCCAATTGTTTGATACTAATGGACGGCCATTAAGCTCCAGCAAGTACAATCAACCTCAAAATTTAAACAACAACAGTAGTAGCAATCAAGCCAACTACTATTCTAATAATGCTAACACTCCTAGCCAACAACAAGGCTACTACATGGGCAATAAGAATACTCAACTACAACAAAAAGACAATCACTCTGAAAATCCTGATTCCTCTGGTTATTTTTCTAAATTGGGATGTTGCTGATGATTGAATAGTATATATGCAAGGTTTATATACAACTAACCAGAAACATAACTGATCTCTTATTTGTTTATTGTTGTGTCCGGGTCATTATCTGCTTTTTCATAAAGTTTCTTTTTGATAAAGGAACAAGAAGTTGCTCACAGCTGTCACGTGCATGGTTGATTTCCTTTTTAGGACAGCAACTTGAAAACCATAAAAAAATATTTATATGAATAAGAATATTTATACTAATATTATTATATAGTTAATTAAATGTTTATTTCGGATACAAAGGGAAACCAAGGTTCTAATAGAATAAAAAGCCAACAAAAATTTCACTGATCGCAAAATGGATGAAAGAGTTATTTTTCACACTGAATTTGGTGTAGGTATATCATCTGTTCACCCTCAAACATTAGGAATTCAATATTTATTAAAACAATCCTCAAACAGTTCTTCCAACTGTCAATCTTATGAAAAAGATATGATATTTGTTTCTTTTAAAGACAAAGCCATACTAAATAGTTACAAGGTGCCAAAATTGCATACAGCTAACAAGTCAGGTGAAATACCTGTTCATCAGAGACTAACCACCATGGAACCACTTTCTAACATACTTTTGATCAAAGATACATATCTTATTGGTACAGCTGCAAAACCGGGCCGAACCCTGGTTTACATTTATGATATAACCTCAGGAAGTCTGATTAATACTATTCCAATGGGTAAAGTTCATTATATGGGAGTCGATAAACTGAAATACATCGAAGAGAGAGGATATATTGTAACTATTTCAAGCGACGGAAGATTTGCACTATGGAATATCACAGGACTCTTGAGTGGAGAAGCGATGCCAGCATATGTATTCAATGAGCATCAAGGTGTAAGTGTCAACGATGTTTCCTGGGATGGATCAGAGAGTGTTTTATTTTCATGTGGAGAAGATGGAACAGTTTGCTGCTATAATTTTGTCTCCAATGTCGTAGACGAGTTAATCAAAGACAAAGAGAATAAAACAAAAGAAGCCTCTGCTGAAGGAAGTATTGATAGAATTGTTTTGGTAAGCAGATTTACTCTTCCTCAATCTGTAATACAGATCGAATTAGATTCCTCTTCAAGATTTGCTGTGTGCGTTTTGAAGAACGGTGAATTGTGGGAGCTGCCTTTGATTTATCAGTTAGGTAAGGGCAAGATTGCCAATTTGCACTCTTTAACAATGCAAGGTAGCAGTAGTAACACCTCAGTAGCTCTGTACAACTGTGCTTTAGAAGAGGATCTAGATATGAATAACGAATCGTTGTTCAATTTGTTGAGAAGAGGAATAATTTCTTGCAGAATAATAGCTAAAGGATGTAGATCCATCAAGCTGACTCTAGACTCCGCCACGATTCTTATGGGAAGAAAGAGGTTAGGGCATTCTTGTTTGGTTGTTGATTTAAACACCTCTCAGGTCATAAAAGATGTTGGAACACCCTTAGGATTAAATGTTAGAGAAGAAAATTCTGATGGAATTATTGTTGATTATGTTTGGTGTGCCAGCTTGGATAGAGAAGAAAAAGAAAACCATTTCATTACTTTACCTAATCTTTCTAAGGTTACTGAGGATAGCCATATTATCAATGTTTTAAATAATAGCAACACAAAAGCTGATAGAAACATTTTGCTAGAAGAATTTGATATTTACATAAAAGAAAAAGTGATAGATGTGGCACATGTTTTTGCAAATGCGACATTTGATGAAACACATGAGAACTCTAAAGATTCAGAAATTTTTACTGCAAGAGCCAAAAATTCGTCCAGTGTTGCAGAAAATGACACAAAAGATAAGGAAATTCACGATTTGAAGGAACAGGTGGAAAGACTTAGGGAAGCCTATGCTGAGCTTAAAGAGATGGTTTGATTTTTACAATTGTTTATATATTTAAATAACTTTTTACAGACGTTTCATGTTTATAGAGCTGTTGGAGGTTTGGAGAAAGCTTTTTTGGGGTTCATGCATCCAGAGCTGGAAATACTAAGGGCGTCTGTGGGAGAGACACAAACAGGAAAAGACATAACGTTACAATACATGATCACAAAACCAAAAAAAAAAAGATGGTCAGCAAAAAGTGATCAGACATCAAACAAATGTCAAGCGCTGGACATGTGTCAAACGCAGTCCATAGAGCAGCTGGGTTCCTCTTTGTTATTCAAGCGGCATAAGCAGTTAGGAGTTTAACGCATTGGCATTAGTAACATGCTGTAAGTCCTGGCCCAGAAGAAGTCACATGACTATTTATAACCAAGGTCGAGGACAAGCCAAGAAACCAAAACACAGGAGTGCAGAATACAGAAGTATGACAGAAAACTAAACGACACGTCACACCGCAATTAAAAACCTAACAAACCAACTCCCAAACAAACCAGAGAGTTTGTTCTAGTACTGATACCCGGCTACCCAAACCGGATCACATAGGCCATTGCTCCACAGGAGCCAAAGCCATAACAGGTCATGTGATGCGCAAATCTATTGCGTTTCTTGGCATGAGGCACGTGAAATATATGGGTCACATGCCCAACCTGAGCTCTCTTCACCAGTCAGGCGAGCATTTTTTTGTTGCTTCTTGTCTCTGCAAATCTACTGGCGGAAAAAACCGCCTTATTTTCCCATTCTGATCCGCGGCAACCGCTAAAAAATATTTCCATTTTTTCGCTTCCATATATGATAAAGGCTATTGGTTCGGGAGTGTTGCAAAAGTGTTGAAGGAAGAAAAACACTCATTGACGAGTAATAGTGGATAGAGAAAACCAAAGAAATAACGCATTCTTATTAAGTTTTTTTGCCATATTACTTGCTTGCATTGAACAGGAGGAAATCCAACTGCTAAGCTTAGAAAACCCCATCAAAATACTCTTTGAAATCTGATTTACAGGACACGCTTTTTTAGTACATTGTTTGTTGATACAAAGGCGAAAAAGTGGCTTTTATATCATTTATCAGGAAACAGAAAAGAGATCTTCAACTCGAAAACAACAGCTATTTGACTGCCAAATTGAATTCCAATGGCCAACAACTATGAATCAGGGAAAGAACCCACAAAGACAAAGTCGTCTTTGTCAGAACTGCTAAAACACCAACATAACCAATCCAGCATCTCCCCACAGGAAGAGCAAACCACTTCCACCACAACCAGAATAATCGAGACAGGCATACCCTCTGAAGGATCGAATAGTGTGAGTGACGAAGAGATTGAAGCCAATGCTGTTACCAGCAAAATACCCTCATTCTCCCAATCTTTTATTAACACAAACAATGCCCACACAATTTCTTTTGGGTCTAGTGTTCAGAATCAAGACTCTTTGTTTTCAACATCCTCTAACACCATCTCCAAAAGAAACACCAACAAATCCTTTTCTCAAAAGAACTTTCCCTCGTTGTCTTCTTCAATTCCTTATTCCGTTCCTGACCAAGCACCTTCTTACTTAAACATTAATGCAAATAACACTCCTACTGCAGCTATAAACTTGTCTGAAAGTGAAGGAAACGGAAATGCTTTTGAAGATTCAAAGTCATCCAACCACGGATCTCTTGGTTCAAATTCCACAAATGGCTCTTTTGTTGATTTGATGCCAGCAAACGTTTCACAGATTAATTCTAATGTTATAAGATCCCCACAAGTGGCTAATGTGGAGCCAAGGTTTGTTTTATCTAAACAGAAGCTTCATGAAAAACAAATGTCAAATCTATCATGGTCCAACGAAAATGGCTTTGGTGGTTCTTCCAGCAAAAAAACAAGCTCTAACCCTTTTCATGGAAGCGCCAGTTATAAAGACAATTCACAAACGATCAACCACTCATCTTCTTTTAACAGAAAGCAAACTATTTCGCAAGGAGGAAACACTTCTGGATTAACAACAATGATAAGCAGAACAGGCTCGATTGGTAATATGCTGTTCAATTCCAAAAAAGATTTTTCTTCTTCTCCTTCTTCCAAATCTGCTTCTCCAACATCTTCCAAATTGACTTCAAGCTTGAAAAATACTAATCCCAACGACGCTCAATCCACATCTGCTCCCTCTGGCTTACGTAGTGTTGTAGATACTGAAAAGTTTACTAATAGCTCTGACGAAGAATTACATATTCCCAACAGAACCAGACAAGCATCTATATTCAACCCATCTAGAACTCCAAACACAAGCGCACAAAACAATAGCATATCAATAAAGACAAATTTGAATGGCAGCAATCTTTCTTCAGCTGGGTCCACACCCAAATCAGCTAAAAACAGCCATTCTTTTGTCAAGTTCTTTAAAAAATCTTCATCAGCTCAATCTTCATCCTCCCCAACAACTGATAGACAACAAAACCACCATACAGCTTCACCAAGTGTCTCAACTTTCAACACTCATGCTATTGTCAACCAGAAACAACCCCTTAGTGGAAGCGCAATATCTTCCTCCGCTGGAAGTAGCACTGAAAGCATTGGTAAGGATACAAAAGTGGCTGCCAACGAAAGAAAACCTTCCGAATCTTCATTTTCTAGTAGCACTTTCCAAGGTCCATCATCTTTAGGAAACACTGATATTTTATACCAAGCGTCAAATCCACCAAATGGGAATAACGCTACTGTAGCATCAGCTCCAGCTAAAAAATATCAAGCTTCTCAAGGTCTTCAGGAGCAAGCCTTGCAACACACTTCTCATTTACCCTTTTCTAAAAGATATAATAGAACAGGGGATCAGCTGGGTGCAGGGGCAGGTGGAAGTGTTTCGGTTGTAAAGAGACTGATTGACAAAAAACAATTTGCTGTTAAGGAATTCCGGTCCAAATATGAAAATGAAAAAAAGAGAGAATATATTAAGAAAATTACTGGTGAGTACTGTATTGGAACAACTTTGAAGCATCCAAATATTATTGAAACTGTCGAATTGGTGTATGAAAATAACAGAATGCTTCAGGTAATGGAGTATTGTGATTTTGATTTATTTGCCATAGTAACGAGCAATAAAATGTCGTTTCAGGAAATTTCTTGTTGCTTTAAACAGATTTTGAATGGTATCGAGTACTTGCATTCCATAGGTCTTGCTCACAGAGATTTAAAACTAGACAATTGCGTTGTGAATAAAAACGGAATTGTAAAGCTAATTGATTTTGGTGCTGCAGTGGTATTTAGTTATCCATTGAGCAACAAGTTGGTAACAGCTTCAGGAATAGTGGGATCAGATCCATACTTGCCCCCTGAAGTCTGTATTTTCAGTAAATATGACCCTAGACCTGTTGATATATGGTCCGTAGCCATGATCTTTGTCTGTTTGACAATTAAACAATTCCCATGGAAAATCCCTAAATTGAAAGACTCCTCCTTTAAATTGTTTTGCTCAGGAAGAGATTGCGATTCTTTATCTCAACTAGTTTCAAGAGCGGCTGATCCTCCTAAGTATGATCAGGCAATAACCGGAAATCCAAATAGCAGTTCAAGCAACAATCCTAGCAACCCTACTGATTTGAAAATTGGTCCTCAGTCTTTGCTTCACAAACTTCCTGAAGAAACAAGACATATAATAGGAAGAATGGTTGAACTTGCACCAGCTAGAAGAGCTAACATCGATGAAATTATGGAGGATCCCTTTGTTAAAGGAATTCAAATGTGTTATGTTGATCATGAGGGTAGTGTAATAAACAACCCAGAAAATCACAAGCACACCATTGTTGATCAAAGTGTAGCTCATATTGCCGGACTAGAAAAGAACAAAAAGAAGTAACCAATGTAACGTATATTTATTATATAAAAACAAAGACAAAAGATGTAAACGAGTGACGCTTAAGTCTACCTTATGATACTGTTTGACTTTATTTAATCCTGTAGTTGTCTTTCGGACATAAAGTATCTCCGATATTCAATTGGTTTCTTTATCACCCCAAGAACATGAAAAAGTCAAACAAAAAATTTTCACATCAATTTGAAGGAAACCGAAACGTTCCTTCTCTTAAACTCATGTCACAGCAGTCAATGGTTCACATGGTGAAGCTGATTGTAAATGCAACTAAAGCTACAGCCACTCCACCAATTGGTCCAGCTCTTGGTTCGAAAGGAGTAAAAGCAATTGATTTCTGCAAAGAATTTAACGCTGTCACTTCTCCCTACCTTCCGGACGTTCCAATTCCTGTAAAAATATGGATAAAATCTGATAGAACATATAATTTTAAAATATCATCGCCACCAACGGGCCATTTGCTTTTCAAATGTGCTGGAATATCTAAAGGCTCTGGAAAAGTCGGCAATGAGACAGTCGGTGAAGTTTCTGTCAAACATGTTTATGAGATTGCGAAGATTAAAAAACAGGATGAAAAGCACAAGAACCTCACTCTGGAACAAATATGCCGAGTCATTGTAAATGTAGCAAAGAGCATGGGTATCAGGGTTGTAAGATAGAACTTGTATATAGAATAGCAGCATTATATATTCGCTTAGTAGCGTTTTAGTGTCTGAACTTTTTTTTGTTGAACTTTTTATGCTTTTGCTTATTTTTTCCAAACAGCTTTAGTCTTGCTGCCAACACTGCATTGTGATTACGATCTGGACTGCTGGAAAATGGTGCAGAAGATGTATGTTTGTTTTTTTTTGAGACTGGTGTTGAAGGCTGAGAAGGACTGCACTTTAAGCCTTTGATTTCCCGCAAGTCTTTTTTGGGAGTTAATTTAGAGTAAACCAAGTAATAGGCGTCGTTGACATCCAAAACATCAGTTTCTGAAATTTTGTTAATGTAGTCGTCATCATAAGTTGCCCATGTTTGATCAGGTTGTAGAGTATGTGCAATATAGTGTCCTGAGGACAGAGATCTTCCGGAATGGCACACCACTGATATCAATTGGTAGATAGAGGGAGTCTCAGAGTTGTCCTTGAAAGGAGTTAAGTCTAAGTACTTGTTGAAATTGACTTTTTGTTTCATTTTATGTGATTCCAAACCGTCAAACTTATATTTCTTCAGATGAATAACCAAATACTCAGGCTCCTCAAGAATCGCTATTTGCTTCTCAGAGTTTTTATTGGTAGCCTTGCAATTGTCACAATTATACCCATCATTGATTTTTTCCTTTTGAAAGAATTGTTCAACACAGTTGTTGAGGTTGATGTTGGAGGTTTTTTTTTTTTTAGACAGAAAGACTGACAAGTCATAAAACATTTGCTCAGTAACAGAGGTTTGATGGCAAGACCCACATCTGATGGACTGCTTGAACTTACCTCCAAATATTTGGTATATGATTGATTGAATCATAGGCACACCCTTCGGTACAGAATCCTCTTGAAGTCTTGACAGTAGAGACATAAAGTACTCATGTGAATCTTCCTGCTCCCACTCTGACATCATACAGTTGATATCCCCTAATCTACTTATCAATCTTTTTGGATCATAGTAATTACTACCACCATCACTATTAAGAAACCACATCTTCTTGGAAGTTTCAGCTAGCTGCCATGTAACCGAGTTTTTGGCAATCATAGGGTATTTGGCCGGATTCTGCAAAAGGTCCATCAAATAGTTTTGCATTGCAGGAATATGAAGCATTGCTTGGATTGCGGAGTTTATGTAGCAAGTAACTCCGTGGTTTATAAGACCTTTAGGATAAAACTTTTTATTGCTGTTTTTAGCACACATCCAATTTTTGGTCATTGGAAACGGCTCAAACTTTGATCCATGGTCCGTACTTAGATTGAGTGTTATTGGTGAACACAGGTCAATGTTAACTGGTGGTTCTAACTGCTGTTTTAGCAGACTGTTTTGGTTTGTTTCTGGAGCAACAAAGTTGGTCTCAGGGGTGCTGACAGCGGTTTTCCCATCAGGAGACGTCGCTTCAACGTTCGAATCACTGTTTTCCGCTTCATGGTTCGCATTTACACCTCCATCATGATCATTTGCTACTCCGGCATTTTCTTTAAGCTGCTCATCAAGCTCTTTTAAGCCGTTTTCCTCAAGCTGCTCACCAATATCTTCTTCGTCGTCAATGGTATGTGCTGGCAGTAACTCATTGTCACTATTAATGGGCGTTTTGCCATCTGAGTCAGAAGATTTTTCATCAAGATCACTTTTCAAATTATTTTCTTCTGGGAGGGGACTTGCTTTGAATTTTTTCATATCTTCTTTTTCCTCTTCCTCATTGTCACATCTGACTGTCGAGTCATCTCTTTTACGCTTCTGGCTAGCTTTTGGTGTGATATAGTTAAGCAGAGATTCAGCCAATGATTTTGGTCTGTAGACCTCTTTCTCTTGCTTTGTGTCCTCAATGTTTATGTGTGAAGTTGCAATAACGGCTGCTTCGTTTGTCTTGTCTCCGATTACAATGTATTTTCCTTCATCCTTATTATCAGTTGTCCCAAGATTAGTATTGAATCTCATGAAGTGTAGGGGAGTGGCCATGATTTTGTCAATAAAAGGCTTTAAACTGTTACTGGTGCTATTTGCTGCGGCTGTTTCTTCAACGCTACCATCGCCAGTCTCCTGTTCGATCTCATCTCGTTCTCCTTTGAAAACACCATTTCTATTAGCTTTATGTACAATTACATTCCCATCTGTCCCAATGGAGTGCTTGATAATCTTGAATTTTGACTCCTGCTTACTCATGTTCAAATGAAACTTCTACTATATAAAAGATGAGTAAAATACAATATAATATAGTACTGTATGTGCTATTTCTGAATAATCTTGTAACTTCTAAGTCGCTAGCCGTTGTTTAGGTGAAAAATAGCTTGTTAGATAATTTCAAAAATTAAACACTTCTATGTCGTCCGTGTTACGTAGGAAAAACAGTTGGCTCTTGAAATGTGTTTTGTGATAGTCAAAGCAGAGCAGTATACCTATTATGGGGTTTTGCAGCTGATTGATCTGTTCTTAATGTGTTATGCTGGGGCGGGGAAGCTATGTTTAAACAAAAAATTTTTTTGAAAAAAGAAACGTTTTTTGTTGTTTCTTCTTTGGGATGTGATCGCGCTTTTTCTTGTTTCTTATTCTTCGGTGTCCCAATTGAGGAAGAGGTGAAAAAGAAATGTTTGCGGCTGTAAGTGATATGTCCCCAAAGAAGTTCGCTGTTTCTACAAAAACATATCACGTGCTGCATGTTGACGCTTTGGTCGATAGGAGATTCATACCCGTGGCATGACCTTTTAACCCAAAAAAAAAATCCCTCAAATGAACACAAACTCAAAGGACATTAGTAAATGCTTTTCAGCCGCACGGATACTCTCTCATCCAAATCTGTTCCATCAATGGAGATTGATCTCCTGTTTGTTTACTGCTAGCAACAATGTGTGGCTAGTACAAAAATCAGGCTAATAACACATTTGAACTGACACAGACAGTCATCATCATTTATGCTGCCCTCACACGCGTTTTGTGTTCAAACTATCTATCATTTGTTTATAACAACAAAATGGAGGAGATAGGGAAACGAAGCCATGAAAGACGGCAAATGACACATTTTTTCCCCCTTCATCCTAAAAGCAAGGGACACCATATTACTGAGGGTATTTTCTCGTAAACAAAATAATATTACTGCACTATCTCGTATGACTATAAAAGGATACTCTGAATAATTATGAGGAACATATTCCAACATTTTATTTAGCTTTTTATACATTGTTATATATTTTCAGAAAAGAAAAACAAACCCATCAACACAATCATAAATAGTCGTGCAACACACAACTGTTTCAAACTAAAAAACACTATATTAGTCTTTCATAATGCTCTCTTCTGATATTCCTGACATTGCCACTCTGTCTATTTCTTCTGTTCAAGACTACTCCAACAAAACCAAAAACACTGTAGTTCTTTCCAACGATGAAATTTTCGATACCCTTGATTCCCAAGGAATCATTCCCGAAGCTCTTATTGAAAGGGAACTTGAATCTTTCATTAAGATTTTCAACTCTGAGGCTGATTTTGGCAAATTTGCTTCTTATTTTAGCACGGACCTTGTTTTATTAACCAAGATAATCACTTTGCTGTACCTTAAGAAGATCGAGCTGGGCTTGCGCTCTGCCGAAGAGTCTTTAAGTATCCAAGAAGTGTTGACTGGAGATAAGCTCACTGTATTGCTTGCCACTTCTGTTCAAGGGCTTGCTTATATCGACTCTGAATTCTTGGACTCTTCTAAGCATAGCAACTTTCACCTGGAATCATTTGAAACTTCCTTAAGCGGCTTGACCATTACAATTGTTTCTGAAGCCGAAAAGGATTTATATAAGAGTGAACCAAACTTGAAAATTGTTGAGCAAATCAGAATTGCCTCAATCACAGTCAAAAAACAAAGTGGTCCTTACTTAAAATTTGTCTCGACAGCTGAGCAAAAAGAAAACCAAGAGTTCAGATTGATTGTTTCTTTTAAAAAAGGTACAACTACCAACTTCTACCAGTTGTTCAACCAACTTTTAGGTTACTACAAGATAAAAACCCATAAAGTACATTTAGAAACCTATTCTGAAGAACTATTACTTTTTTCTTTCTATTTTACAAAAAACGACAACGAAAATATTACCAACTTACACACTACATTGTCTCAAATTTTAAAAGAAACTTCTTTGATCTACTGTTTACCAATTGTACAGGCCATTGTTTCTTCTAACAGCACAGATAATTTTGTTTTGTCCCCACAAGAAACTTCCTACTTTAAGATTGCTTCTGCCTTTATTTACCACTTTATTGATAGACTATCTTTTCACAACAACGGTGCTGATATTCTTGCTGCTGGATCTCATTTCAACGACGTTTTGACAACCTACCAGCAAATTTTAAAGCAACAGTCATTTTCTGAACAACTTATTATCTCGGTTTTATCCAACCATAAAAGATTAGTTGTAAGATTTTTTAAAACCTTTGCACTTACTCATTATCCAAAGGAACAACAGCAACACCAACAGGACAATATTTTGGAACAAACTCTCTCCTATCAAAGAATTTTGAACGGTATTGAGCCTTTTCATTCTGATGAAGAATTTGCTGAATATCTAAAGGCCAACGTCGATGATCAATCTCCAGATTTCTTGATCCTACAGTCATTAAAGACTTTCAACGATTCCATTTTGAAAACTAACTTTTTCATTAACGAGAAATTGGCTATTTCGTTCAGATTGGATCCTTCTTTAGTTTTCAATAAGAAATCTTTGATCTTCCCAGAAGTTCCATTTGGTGTCTTCTTTGTTATTGGTTCTCACTTCCAAGGTTTCCATATTAGATTCCACGATATTGCAAGAGGTGGTATAAGAATTGTCAAGTCTTTAAGCAAAGCTGCTTATGAATTAAATACTAAGACCATGTTGGAAGAAAATTATAACTTAGCATATACTCAACAAAAGAAAAACAAGGATATTCCTGAATCTGGTTCAAAGGGTGTTATTTTGATGAATATCGGTTTTACTAGTGAACAAGCAACGAAGAATGCTTTTGAAAAATACTGTGACTCCATTATTGATATATTGGATTATCAGTCTCCAGCATATGTTGATCTTTATGGCAAAAGAGAAATTTTGTTTTTTGGACCTGACGAAAACACTGCAGGTTTCTGTGATTTTGCTACATTATATGCAAAATCTAGAGGCTGCTCTTGGTGGAAATCATTTTTGACTGGTAAGTCTAGTAGCTTAGGTGGAATTCCTCACGACGAATATGGAATGACTTCTATTTCTGTTAGAACATTTGTTGAATCTGTTTACAAAAAATTAGGTCTATTTGATACCCCATTATTGAAATTCCAAACCGGTGGTCCAGATGGGGATTTGGGATCTAATGAAATTTTGTTGTCTTCTGATAATGAAACTTATGTAGGTATCGTCGATGGTAGCGGTACCCTTGTTGATCCTAAAGGATTAAACAAGGATGAATTAAGAAGATTAGCAAAACTGAGAGCAACTGTTGATAAATTTGATACTTCCTTATTATCTAAGGAGGGGTTCTTTGTTTCTGTCGCTGATAAGAATGTTAAATTAGTAAATGGTGCTACTGTCGCAGATGGTACAGTTTTTAGAAATAAATTTCACTCTGAATACTTATTCCAATTTTTGACTAAGGTTGATGTATTTGTTCCATGTGGAGGTAGACCAGCTTCCATAAATATCAACAACATTGACTTGTTTTTGGATTCCAAAACAGGAAAAAGTAAGATTCCAATCATTGTTGAAGGTGCTAACTTATTTATCACTCAAGATTGTAGATTAAAACTTGAACAAGCAGGTGCAGTTTTGATTAAAGACTCTTCTGCCAACAAAGGTGGTGTCACTTCTTCTTCAATGGAAGTATTAGTTTCATTGGCTTTGCAAGACTCAGATTTTGTTAACAAATTTATTGCTAATGCAGATGGGGCTTACGATTCTTATGTCAACTTTATTCAAAAAAAGATATACGAAAATGCTGAAGCTGAATTTCACCAATTGTGGGCTTTGAAGCAAACTACTGGAACACCATTTTCTATTCTATCTGATGATTTGTCAGCTGCTATAAATAAATTGAATGACGATTTGCTTGGCTGCAAGGAACTATTTGACAATGATTTGAAATTTAAAAACCATTTACTAATCGAAAAAATAATTCCAAGTATCATTTTTGAGATTTCTTCTCAGAGCAAAGAGGAAGTTATTGCCAACATTCCTGACAACTATGTTGATGCCATGCTTTCTGTTTATTTAGCTTCTAGCTATGTTTACAAATACGGTGTCGAAATTAACATGGGTAAATTCTTAGGCTTTATCTCTGAGTTAAAGAAATAGCTTAACGTTTTATATACTTTACATCAAAATAAATCTAAAAAAAGCTATTGAATCCTACCTAACGGAAAAAGCAGATATTGCATTTTTTATTAATTATATACAGCCAAGAGATTATTAAACTGAGATTTCTTTTTCTCCTTCCTGGAGATCTTTTTCCAATTTTTCTTGGGTTTTCTTGGTTGATCCTTCATGAACAGCTCTTTTGTTAGTAATGATTGTAGACGCTAAAAAATCAAACAAGTAGAAACCTAAAGAAACGTACCAAACAGCTTTAATACAACTTTGAATAATCTGTCCTAAAGCATCGTCACGGCCTTTATTTTTCAATCTGTAAACTATAATTTCATTAACATTTAAACCGTGCAAGAAGGATAACTCTTTACTAGCTTTAACTTTAGCGTGTAATCTGGTATTAAAGTAAGTGTTTGCAATCATGGATCCTGTAGCCATTCCTAACAATTTAATAAAAGAGTAAAAAGATGTGATGTTTATTGTTTGCATTCTTATTTTGTCTGGATCGCCACTTGATTTATCGATATAATATTGAGATGCGATCATAGTTGATTGAACTTGACCACCAAGACCGCAACCAGCTAGAATTGTTAATCCAATAACCTTATTAGCATGCATTGTAAAATCACTTAATTGCATTAAACCAGATCCAATGGAACCTAAACCAGAAGCTATCATGATTACAATTTTAAAAAGACCAGTTTTCTTAATAAACACACCTCCTGAGATAACACAAATTGAGGAGGAAATCAAAGTTGGAATTGTTCTTATACCGGCATCCATTGTAGATTGATTCAAAACTAATTGGTAGTATTGGATCAAATATAGCATAACACACATAAATGCAATACAAGAGCAGAAGTTGCAAATGTTGACAGCAACCAATCCAAATTTTTTAAATACCAATGGATCGATCAAAGGAGTGTATCTTTTATTGAATCTGAAACAGACCTTTTCAAACAGAAACATATCCCATAATAAGGAAAAGATAATGAATAGTGGCCCCAAAACTAGCATCACAACTATTCTGTAATTTTTCCATGGGTAATCTTCACCAGCACCAAAGGTTAGACCAATAAATAAGAGGACAAATCCTATGGAGCAAGTAGCAAACTCGAGAAAATCATAAGCAAAGAACAAACACAATCCAAAATTTTTCCAGTTTGAAAGATGTGCCATCTTCTTGAAAAACTGACCAACAGTTTTAGGAATGGTCATAATTCCCTTTAGGTAGTGGTCATTATCATGATTGTAAGCATACATGAACATCAAAATGGCAGAAATGCCGATAGGAAGATTGATGTAGAAACACAATCTCCAGCCCGCAGCATAAGCATCAGTAAAGGCGGACCCAACTATAGGACCAACCACGGATGATATATTGAAAGCAAGACCAACAATAGATATCCAAAGTGATATTTTTTCTGGAGGTGTAATTTGAGTGACAACAACAAAAATTAAATTTTGAATCAAAGATCCTCCAATACCTGAGATACATCTTCCTACAATTAACATACTCATGTTAATACTCAAAGCAGAAATTAAGGAACCAATTTCAAAGAATATTACACCTATGATCAAGGCTGATTTCACCGTAAATTGGTACGCAAATCTTGCAGTAATTAGACACATGATGGCCGTAGGAAGCGAGTAACCGGTTATAAGCCACGAGGTTTGAGAGTAGTTTTTGAATCTTTCAGCAACTTTTTCAATTGTAGTAGCTACAATCATGATGTCAAGAGATGCAACAAATAGAACCAACAAAAGCGATGCCATGACAATAAAAAATTTCGAGCCTTTGTAATATTCTCTAAGCATGATTACATCTTCTTTAATTGGTGCTTTCGTTACAAGTTGTTTTTCTTCTCCAAGTATAAGTTCAGCAGCTTTGTCATCCATATTAGTAGAGGCAAGCGAATCGCTGTTACCTGAGATGTCATTTTTAGCACTGACAATTGAATCTTTTGAATAAGCTGGTTTCATATTGTTATTTTGGTTTGGGTATTGAAATATCTATTTATTGTACTATATACATCAAACTGAAAGATAGATTAAAGGTATGATTTGGATATTACAGTGTGTTTATATATAAAATAGCTATAGAGCTAGCATTTGCCTGGCCAGAATTAAAAAAGTGCTATATTTCATCGGAGCGCATTATTTCCTATAATGGCCCAATGGGTGAAAGTTTTTGCTAAATCCATTTGCACCATGGGTTTGTCATTGTACCTTGAGGTTGAAAATGGATTTAATATACGGAATTAAGCAAAAGCAATTTTTTTTCTGAATGGGTGGACGCGAACAAATCTTGAACATTTAGAGATCCCGTGATTGTTTTTCTAGGACCGCTACCATGAAATTGTACCTAATTTGTATAGATCTCCAAGAGTTAACTATAAACGGAACCTTGTATGTGTAGGACAATCTTTTTTTAAAGTTACCGCCGCTTTTAAAAAGATAGGGAAAGATATGGCTCACAATATTGGTTTGAAACGATGTTGGAAAATAAAATATAAGACGAAACTGAGTATTGGGGATAACTACCCTAGCAAATAAGCTGTAATGCATGTGGCACTTGGCAACAACCCAACAGCTTTCGGCTGGTGCTATTTTTCCCAGTTGTTAGAAATAAATTAACCACCTCTCTATACTTCGCCAATAGACGAGCGGGATATGTTGATTATCCATTATTGGTTATTTAAACATGGTAGTTCTTTCGATAGATCATGTGATAAAACGTTTTTCAGATACACTATTCTGCAGCCTTGATGAAAGCGTTGATAGTTTTTAATCATTTTATAGTTATCGTTATTTCATTAGAAAGGGTCTCGTGTTTGACTTATCCCAAAAGCCGAAAACCCCCATTGTGAAAAAAAGCTTAAACAAAAGCGTTAAAAAAGGACTACAATATATAATCAATAACACGTAATAAAAATAATTTATAAGTTATAATCTTGGCTGAAACTTTTTGTGACCAGTATGAAGGTACCGATATTTCAAAAGTTTTTAGTTTTTTTTAAACAATTTTTCATACAAAATTTGTATCAAAAGTCTTCTTCTTTTAGAGCGATCATGTCTTTTATTTTCACTACCTTTTAAGTTTTCTTCCATTTTACATTCTTCAGTTTCATCATTGTATTCTTGAGATTCATAATAGTTTTCAGCTCTGTTGTAGTCGTTACTATCACCCGTATTGTTTTCGTTCAGTGTATGAGGGAAACGTTTTCCTGATAAAAAGAGTGATGCAGAAAAGTTTACGGCAAATAAGCACAAGGCTGCCCACATTACAGCTTGAATGCATTTTAACATTGTTTTACCCAAATCGTCATTCAAAACTTCAGAGACAGTTGTCAATCTGTAAACAATTAATTGATTGATATTCAAGTGGTAAAAAGCAGTTAAGTCTTTATTATCTTTGACTTTAGTTGGTAACAGGTTACTAAAAATAGTATTTCCAATAATTGGGCCAGTAGCCATACCAATTAATTTCATAAAAGAATAAAAAGAATTGACGTTGATTCTTTGTTTTTCTGCATTTTTTTTTTCTTCATCAGTAAAACAGTCTTCTTCTTTAACCAAATATTGTTGTATAGCTATTAAATTTGATTGAATTTGAGATCCAAAGCCAACACCAGCTAAAATTGTATAACCTATAACTTTTTTTGTTGTCATGTCAAAATCCAAAAGTTGCAACAATCCAGCACCGACACACCCTAACATTGCACCACCAATGGCAACAAATTTAATTAAACCAGTTCTATTAATAATTTTACCACAAACAAGTACAGAAACCGAAGATGAAACAAACAACGGAATGATTTTGACCAAAGTTGATTGTTTCAAGACAATTTGGAAGAATTGAATCAAATAAATTAAAATCATGATGAAAGCGCATGAAGAACAAAAAACACATATGTTCGTGGCTACTAAGCCTACTTTTTTGTAGCACAAGCTATCAATCAAAGGATTGGGTTCAACCCCATAGGCTAAGCATATTCTTGGATAAAAAAATAAATCCCAGGCAAAGGCAAATAAAATTGATAACCCACCAACAACCAGCATTATAATAATTCTATAGTTAGTCCATGGATAAAGAGCTGTTGAAGCTTCAGTTAAACCTGAAAACAATAAAACAAATCCACACGAACAAAAACAAAACTCAGTAATATCAAACTCAAAGAACAAACAAAACAAAAACAATCTCCAATTATCGAATGAGCAACATTTTTTAGCAAAGCTTAAAAGATTTCCAGGAAGTTTTAGAACATTTGAAAAGTATTTATCATTGTGATGATTGTATGCAATCAAAATAAGAAACATAGCAGAAAATCCTATTGGCAAATTAATCCAAAAACAATATCTCCAACCAGAATTAACATATCTATCAATGAAAGCGGATCCAATAATTGGGCCAAGCACTGTTCCAAGATTAAAAGCCATTGAAGCAATTGACATAAAATTAGCTAATTTCTTTTCCTCAGCAATTTCAATTAAGATAACATAAATGAGATTGTTTATGAATGCTGCACCAATACCAGCAATGCATCTTCCTATAAACAACATTTTCAAGTTAAAACTGGCAGCAGTTATAATACTCCCAATTTCAAAAATAAAAATACCCAAGCAAACTCCATATTTCAAATTGATTTTAGAAGCAATCCTGGCAGCTAACAAACAACAACAAGCAGTAGAAATCGTATAAGCTGGAATAATCCAAGCTGTTACTTCAGAATAATTTTCAAAATGCTGAATTATTGGCGTTAAAATGGTAGAAACAATAGATGTGTCGATCGAGGTTATTAGAAGTGACGTACAAAGGGCTAAAACCACAGCATACAGTCTAAATCCCTTGTAGTAAGCTTTGACATTGTTTATATTTTCTTCAGACATATCTACAATATATTGATTGGTTTATGGCAACCGAGTGGCAGTTCATTTCCTGTATTTGAATTTATAGATTCTAGAAGTAGTTCTTTATATAAAAATATAGAACTCTGGTAAAACAAAGTAGCAGGTAACCCGCTAATTGATAATTGTATAAAAAGCCACTTTTGTTTAGTATGTTTACAACATCAGAACACAACTTATCACTTTGAATGGTTAAACCCGTAAGGTACTCCTGTCATGAGATGAGGTATTATTTACAAACAATTCTTATTTCCTTATAGAATGAAAGGGTCCTAATGAATAGGAGACATATAAGCCTTGTTTGAGGCATAGGCATCTGAGCGGATTTAATAATGACAGCAAAAAAACATCTGTTAGTTAAACCCGTCTCCCTCTTTAGTCTCAAGAAAATGAGGTTCTAGAAGAAGCCATTTAGACACAAATGTCTAGCTAAGGGGCTTCACTCAGTACCTGAAAATGTTTCAGCTTTTTTGACGTTTTGCTTTGTGTTTTTGTGTCTTTTTTTGGAGAGTTGTCTGAAGACTCCAAATGAATTCGTATTTTGTTTATTATATATTTTATTCAATGCTAGCTGTGGTAGTCAGCTGATCACTGCATTTGCCATATAATAATAATATAGATAACTGGTAGATAGATTACAGCCGATACAGATAATAACTGAAAGCAAAAAATAGGGTTCTGTATTATACGATGCACCAGTTGACAGCTTATATGAGTAAAGATGTGCTGAAGTAACTGGTTTTTTAAAGAGAAGTAAAAACAAACAGCAAAACTAAGTGCTAATTTCCCATGAAAACAAAGATTTTCCCTGGTCTGTTCTGCCAAAACAACGTTGAAAAGGCCAGCCCGCAAGGTCTTTTTGTGGTTGTTGTGTATGACCAAAGATTACATATTTATTCACCCATTAACAACCGAGCATCTTGCGGTATGCCTTTATTGCTAGACATGGTCCATGCGCTTTAGTAAGCTTCTTCACATTCCATTTAATCAACTCAAAAAAGTTAAAATTTAAAAATATATACATTGAAACCTCTTTTCAGATAAGCAAGTTTTAAGCTTCCATTATTTAAAAAAAGAAGACAATTTCCGGAAAATCACAGGACAAATTTATTGATCTCTTTTTTACATGTGAAATAAAGTTTAAAATTTATTGGTTCTTATCTTCTACTACTTCAACTTCTTGCTTCTCTTCAACATCGGACAACCCTTGTTCAATGTCGATTTTGGATTGATTATTTATTTTCTGGACTTCTTTTTTAGTCATCAGTCTCCTGTTTGATACAAACCAACAAAATAGTAAAGGAATAACAGATGCACCTGTGGCAAAATAAAACACATTTTGTATGGCCTTAGACAACATTTTTGAAAATAAAGAATGTCTTCCATCAAAATTGTGTCTTCTGAAAGCAATCAAGGAATCGGCTTTCAGATAAGAGTACTGTGGAAAATCAGCTTTTATTTTATTCAACACCGAAGTGTTAAAAATCATTGTAGAGACAACACTTCCAATACACAAACCTACTTGTTTGGAAAAAGCATTGCATCCAGTAATACTGATGAAGTCCATTCTATATCTTGGATCTTTGGGATCTAATTCTCTTTGCGCAGATAGTAAAGAACTCTGGGCCACAAATCCAAATCCAAGCCCCCCTATAAAGACAAAAATAAGCTTTTCTGCTTCGTTAGATGTGTCTTTCAATAGCGTCAGCAAACCATTTCCAAGCAAACCTGTAGTAGCAGCTAAAAATATCAAAGGTTTGATCCGGCCAGTTTTAGAAATAACAAATCCAGATAAGAGCACAAAAGAAGAAATACTTAGCATTGAAGGCATAAAATTAACCGACGCAATCAAAGGGGAGTAGTTAAAAATCAACTGGAAGTATTGAATAATGTACACCGATTGACATCCATTCGCTAAGCAAACAAAGCTTGCAACCACATTGACTGAAACAATTTTGAAATTCAAAAACAGCTTTTCAGTCATCAAAGGACCAATGCTCGATCTTGGTGGAAAGTTGACCTGAGACTCATATTTTTCTTCCAAATAGTCAACCACTTTGAAGTAATAAAAACAATCGTATAAGATACCACAAATTAATAAAATTGGACCAAGAACTAAAAATACAATACAGTTAGCATCGTACCAGTGCCAATTTTCCCGATATCCTCCTGCAAAAGTTACTGCCAACAATGACAATATAAAGCCTGTAGAAATTAAAATAAAATTAACTAGATCAAAAGAAACTATTAATTCAACCATGAGCTGAATGTATGTTTTTTTGCTGGAAATTGCATTACAGAAGCCTTTGATATTGTATTTGTGAACCATGAAGACGCTTTTTGCCACACGAGAAAGAGGTGTGCTCTCATAGTCGTTGTATACGCTCTGAAAGAGCAGCAATGCAATAAAACCTATTGGCAAATTGATATAAAAGCACAACCTCCACCCTTCTTTATACGCTTCAGATAGTGCACCACCAAGTATTGGAGTTACAGATCCCACAGAAAATGAAATTGACAAAAGAGATAACAAGAAGGCCCTCTTTTCTTCAGGCACAAGAGTGGAAGAGATAATGAAGCTCACTGTGTTTAATCCACTTCCGAAAATACCCTGAATAACTCTTCCTACAATTAGCATATACATGTTAGTAGATACAGCTGTTATTAACGATCCTAACTCAAAACCCAGCAGGGCTACGATTATAGACATTTTTTTCCCCAGTTTCACTGATATTCTTGACCACAGCGTGCAGCCCATAGCTGAAGAAAGAGAATATGCAGACATGATCCAAGAAGATAAAGAATACTTATTAAATTGCTCAGAAATAGATTCTAATGGTGCTGCAACAATGCAAATATCCATTGCAATAACAAAAACAGCTAGATTTAATGATATTTGAATAATGGCAAGTTGCCATCCTGAATAGTAATGAGGTTCATTTAGTTTCGGCTCCACCTGATCATAATTTTCTGTTAGCGTTATTGTCACAATATCACCATCAATGTCATTCACATCTCCATATGTATTTATTGTATTGCTTTTGTCATTAGTTAGAGAATCAGTATCCGTCATTGTAATTTTGTTGTGGTTATGATCCATGAAATATTTTTATTATCCCTGTTCACCTTTAACAATTGAAACTAAAGTTAAGGATTTTATGGTGTAAACTGTATTTCTCCTTCCTTGCATAATACATTGGTGTTAAATAATTATATAGAAGTTGTTGGAAATCAAGTATTAATACTCTGAAAAATACCGATGCCTTTCGCTCTTGCATTGAAATATTAACCTTTTTCTGCTGAAACCCCGAAGTCTCTAAAAGCCGAATTACCTAATGTACAGTCTAAGCTCTTATAACACGAAAGGCTGTTTAGAGATATAAAAAAAATCCCACTTATCTGTGAGTCATATGGATTATGTTTGGCTTTTAAAGGGATAACAAATCTTTGTTAATGCGCCTGATTTTAAGCTTATTGTTTTTCTCTGATTCGTCTTTCATGTGTGTTGGATCAGCCGCACGGCGATGAGTCAATTGAAAGGAGTTAAAGCCCAAAATCTACAGCTAGTTGAAAAATCGGTGCATTGGAACGTGACCATTTTTTAAAGATCATGTGATAGACTTGACAGCGAAAATGTTTTATACGGATAGATCTCAAGGAGGAGCCACACAAAAATTTTCCAAGTGCTTAAAAAAGCTTACGGTTGATCATGAGACATGGATCAAAAGACCAACGAATAAGTCCAAACAACCAAATACTATCCACAAAAAATGCCCTACGAAGGTTTTTCTTTGGAACTAGCGTCCCCACCTCCTCCGGACAGACCTTTATCTGAGCTGACACCTGAAGAACAAGGAGAAAAAGGTGCGGAAATGATTATTCAAATGATGACCTCTTGCCCAGGTAAATCGGCCATATCAGGTGTGGCAGGATTCGGTCTTGGTGGTGTTTTTGGATTGTTTATGGCTTCTATGTCTTATGACACACCGCTACACACGCCCACAGTAGCTGGGTCAACTCAGGGGGGGAAACTAATTGTGGATTTACCATTCAAAGACCAAATGAGAATCGCTTGGAAAGATATGTATACCAGAGCTTGGTCCAGTGCCAAAAACTTTGGGTACATTGGTTTAATATATGCTGGGGTTGAGTGCTGTGTGGAATCTACCAGGGGAAAATCAGATCATTGGAATGGATTGTCGGCAGGTTGTTTGACTGGTGGCGGGCTGGCCTATAAAAGTGGTCCGCAAGCAGCAGTTATTGGATGTGCGTCCTTTGCGGCCTTTTCAGGCGCCATTGATTTGTATATGAACAGTGAAAACGGCAAGCCACCGAAGAATGATTTTGATGAATAGGATACGAAGATGAGCTATATAGAATAATTTTTAAAGCGTGTAAATAATAATAACATCTAAATATAATGTTGGACATAAAAATCAACTAGAAGAACAATTACAATGGAAAAAAAAAGCAAAAGAAAGACCTTTGGGTTCGATTTTGAATTGGCTCTACTGTACTCCTTCAGTATCGAGTTACATATTCGCACAACGTCCTTATCACTAGTTGCTGTTATAATTACTTGAATGTGCCTTTTGGGAGTGTTCAGTGTCTGCTCATCGTTTGAGCCAAAGTATTTTTTCAATTTGGAACTGGATTTTGTTTCATTTATCACATCCGACATGGCAAGATGATTATCCGCTGTTTTTCTCGTTGGTTTATCTTTACTTACAGACTTTTGGTATGTGCTTTTTGCTCTATTCTTTATAGTGTGACTTTCCAAGTAAGGGAGTGGGATAGGCTGGCCAATTAATTCTTTTTTCAGGACAGCCTGCTTTTGAGAATGGCCACGCTTAGCTATATTGATGGATTTAACTGGGTAGTACTCTTCTTCTGAAATAATCTTTTCGTTGTATGATTCTAAATTTGAGTTATCTTTATCTATAAGATCTCCTTTGGAATTACTAATTTTTCTGTGATTTAACACAAATCCATTATCTACGGCATTTCTACTGGAAGATATCCTGTTTACTTTAGTAGAGGTATTTGCTTTTTCGTTAACAGTACTGTTTTCTAAATGAGAATCATTTAAATGTCTATGGGGTATATATGGATAGCCTATCTGATCATCTGGCAAAACATGTGAATACTGTCGACTGTTGTTTTTACTTCGATATTGCCTGTGATAGTTACTGTCACTACTATTCCTCATTGAATTAACCATGAAAACTAAGAATAAACGTTAGAATTTCAGCTCTCTATTAATTATGTGTATATACTGGGTTGGTAAAAAACTCGTGCTCTTGCTCTATCAAATTTGCAGCAAAGACTTATAGCATCGTAAAAGATTCACTAATCAATCAGCTTTGTTTTGGTAAACAAAGTCTTTAGGCTGCCGCTGGGACTGTTTATTTAGTGGTCACGTGACATATTTATACCCTGCAAGCCAAAAGCCAGAATGCTTTCACCAGTGAAGAGCTATTAGCAATCCCATCTAAAAAGGATCATATGCTTTAATATGCATTTTTGCACACCAGTTGCACAGAAAAAAATATGTTCTATCGTTAAAGTTCTGTTTTGTTACTATGCAAAGACTAACAGCACCTTTTTAGCTCTTTGTTCTTTCAAACCACCTTACATTGTTTGCAAACACATCGCTAAATATAAGCTGACATATTTCTAGTTTTTTTAGGCTTAATTTTTTGCTTTTTTACCAGATCTCCCACTTCTCATGGTTCTTTGGGTTTTGGCATGAAAAGTGTTACAGGGGATCTAAGCCAAATAGAGCCGCAGCATCAACAGCTCCCGACATTAAAAATTCAGCCACGTGACTAGACGTTTTTGGCAGACTGTTTGATTATTGCTATAAGAAACGGAGCTCCATTGAAGAAAGAAGCATTACAAAGTGTGGTTCATATAACATATAGAAGACTGAAATATCTTTTATAATTCCAAGCTGTCCAGCATACCTTTTTGGATTCATAAATTTCAAATTGTTTTGACGTCAACTCCGGCATCAGCTCACAAGATAGCATGCATGTTTGCTAATGTGGATCACTTACTCCCAAACAGTAGGAAACAGCAAATGATAGGACAGCACAAATGCATAAATTAAGAACAAAGAAACAGAGTATAAGCATAGATAAAACATCAAATTTGTGTTATCAAAACGCAGTGATTTTCTGAAACCAATTGGCCGTGGTTTTTACTTTATTTGCCGAGAATTACCGAAACCTTACCTTATCCACACAGAAAAAAAGTTCCACACTTTTTGCTCTATAAAATATCAAGCGAAAAAGTTTCACAGTCTCACTAAATAAGCACTGAGAATTGCTTGAAAGCTAACTCGAATCGAGCGGCAATTAATGTATATTTGTGTTATTTGATCATGTGTCCAACCAAGTACATTTGTTGCACGTAGTATTGACTAAAAGGCATCCTAGGTTTTAAAGAAATCATGTTGCTTTGCAGATTATCATATAGGAAACAGGCCACAAAGAATTTGCTTTTTTCAGGTTGGGCCAAGCATTACTCCACCAAACTGAACCAAACAAATGAGAAATCCAAAATAAGGCAATGCCTAGGTTACACTCTAGGAGGAGTTTTATTAGGTACAATTACTTCATACTTCTATTATAAAGATGTTATAAATACATCACATATGGATCAACCCAACTCACTACATAAATCTGTTTACAAGTCTACCTTAAGTGTGAAGGATTTGCCAAGTAGAGTTTATGGAAATGAGAAAGACTTGGAAATTGCCATAAATGAGCTTAAACAAAAAATTTCTGCGAAAAACATAACGAAAAAAGAGGAAGCCTTAGACAGCCATGCTGACAATGGCTGTAATCCGATTAAGCCATTGGACAGCCAAATACCAAAGTATGTAGTCTTTGCTGAGTCCACTGAAGAAGTATCTGAAATTTTGAAAATATTGTACAAATACAATATCCCAACAATTCCATTTGGCGGTGGTACCTCTTTAGAACAGCATTTTTTTACAACTAGAGAAAATACTGTCGTCTTGGATACTTCAAGAATGAATAAAATATTGAAAATCAACGAATTGGATTTAGATGCCCAAGTCCAATGCGGTGTTTCTTGGAATGATTTGAATGATCATTTGTTAAATTTACAAAAAGATAAAAACTCGTCTTGTACCTTGAAATTTGGCTGTGATTGTGGCATGGGAGCAAATCTTTCTGGTATGATTGCTACAAACGCGTCAGGAATAGGAGCTCAAAAGCATGGCTCTATGGTGCAAAATGTTATTTCAGTTACTGCTGTATTGGCTGATGGTACTATTATAAAAACCAAGCAGAGACCTAGAAAATCATCTGCAGGATATAATTTGACTGGATTGTTTGTTGGTTCTGAGGGAACGTTAGGTGTTATTACTGAGTGTTCAGTAAAGTTAGGAGTTGTAAATCCATACGAGACTGTTTGTGTTGTGCAGTTTGATGATCTTTATAAGTCTGTTAAAGCTGTTGGACAACTTGGACAGAAAGGATTGATTCTTGATGCTATTGAACTTTTAGATGAAAATATGATGAGAGCGGTAAACTTAAGCGAACAAATTCAACAACAATTTGACATAAAACCAACATTATTTATGAAACTATCTGGCTTAAACCAAGTTGTGGTAGAAGAAATGGTCAAAGAAGTTGCTGAGATATCTGAACAAAATAACTGTTCCAAATTTTTGTTTGCTAAAGACAAAGAAGAAGAAGAAGAACTATTTTCAGCTAGAAAAAATGCTCTTTGGATTCAGCTAGATTACGCTTCCCATTTGTTTGGGGACAATAATGCTAAACTTTGGATTACTGATGCAGCAGTTCCACTTTCTAAAGCTCCAGAATATTTAGAAAAAGCAAACAAGTTAGTTCAGGACAGTGGATTAAAATCTGTTACTGTCTCTCATTTAGGTGCTGGTAACTTTCACATAAACATTTTTTATTTGCCTGAACAACTTGCACTATGTGAGAAAGTTGTCAAAGACATGTGCAAATTAAGCATTTCTCTGGAAGGTACTGTGACTGGTGAGCATGGTGTAGGTTTGGGGAAAAAAGAATTGTTACCGCTAGAATTAGGAGATGAAGCAATAGATCTGATGAGAAAAGTCAAATTTGCTTTAGATCCAAAAGGTATTTTAAACCCAGATAAAGTGATTAAGATTGATCCAGAAGAAAAATTTAACGGTGCATGGTCAGGAAAACTAGACTAATACTTGGTATTAGAAAGCATTCGTAGGAATGGCATAGGACAATAGTAGAATTAATGTATACTTGAAATATTTTTACCAAGTAAAGATTTTTTATTTCTGAATAAAGTATTATATAGACTTTTCACTTCAATTTACCATACTTATTGAGCAGAGTATTTGTGTACTTTGTAGTAACAACAATTAATTTTTCAGTAGTATTTATTTAAAACTATGCTTTCTCTTAAAAATTTAAACTTCAAATGATGTTTTTTTATTAATTTTTATTAAATCTTTATATATATATATCGCTAAGAATGCCTTCTTAACACCTTAAAATTGAAAATTCTGTTGATTAGCATCATTCATACTGTATCTAAACTCAGAATTACCAATTTCATCATTCAAAACAGCTTCTTCCTCTTCTTCTTCACCACTGAAATACTTGTCAATCAATTTGAAAGATTTATTGTAGATAGTTTCAGATTGATGACTCTGTAAATTAAATATAGTATCAGCACCACCGTATTGCTCTATTAAACTGGCATATTCATTAACAACTAACCCATTGGCCTCCTTATCAGCTTCACCAACTTGCAAGATTTGGGCTAAAGAATCTAAAATAATCTCAACTAATTTGTTATCTTTTGTAATCAGTTGAACACAAAGGGTCTTCAATATTCCATAACCAACAAGAACTCTAATTATTTCTGGATCCATACCACCAGCAGAGCAAGCATTACATATACACCAAATAGCTTCTTTTTTACATCTTGGGGTATCTGTTTCAATAATCTCCAATAACATAGGAATACAGCCTGAGCTAATGACCTCTCTCGCTTGCGCTGGAGTACCCGCAAGTATATTTGAAAAACACCAACAGGCTTCCTTTCTCAAATTTTCCTTCTTAGCTGTTAAAAGTGCCATCAATGGCTCAATAACTCTTGAGGCTAATATGGTTTGGGTATGGATGTCATCCCCAGTTAATAAGTTACCTATGGTTCTTAAAGCTGGAGTTTGAACTTGTGCTGAACTGTTGGCCAATAATTGAACCAGTCTTGGAGCAACATTGTATTTTAAAACACTTGTAATGGCATTATCGTCACCATCTGACAGATAAGATAGAGTCCAAAGAGCGTCTGATAAAATCTCTGTATCGTAGGAATAAATCAATCTGCTGATCACAGGAAGAGCTTGAGATACAACAGCCCAATTCGGCTTAGAAGTTTTACCCCTACAAATATTTGACAAAGTCCAAATAGCTGTCTTTGTTAAGGAAGCCCGATTCAATTCAAAACAATTTAATAAATGAGGCATGACGTTCATGTTTATACACAAGTCTCTGTACTCGGAAGAATCACCGGCAATGTTACCAATGCACCATACAGCCTGTTCTTTAACTTCAACATTTTCAGATTCCATAAGAGCAATCATATTTGGCAAAACGTTAGAGTCAACAACAATCTTTGTATCTTCGGATGCTCCTGAACATAAGTTCGTAATAGCCCATGCAGATTCATGTTGCAATTGGTCTGGCTGGTTAATTCCAATAAACTCAATTAGTCTTGGCAAAATCCCCCCTTCCAAAACTTCTCTTATAGGAGGTTTGTATTCTCTAGACAACATCTGTCTTAAAGCTATAACACCCGATAATTGCTGTGCTAAATCTTGGGACATAATGTTTTGAATTTGTTTTGGTAATTCTTGTTGCAAAAAAAAAGTAAACTCTTCATCCGACTTACCAGCACCTGTCATTAAATCTCTGTCATTGTCATTATTTTCAACTGCTGCTGGATTTTGATTAATGGCTGCCATAGTTCTTCTCTTGGCTAAAACCTCATCTCTCTTGGTTTTTCTCAATTCCACCTGCTGTGTTTCTCTTCTTTTTCTTAACTCTTCAGCAGAAAATTTATTCTTGTTTTTAAAATTAGTTCTTCTATATTCTGGTACGTATTTGTTGGTACCAGAAGCTAATGACGAATCGCTGTCCATAATAGTCTTCTATTTGATATATTTGCTTATGCCGTGTGGAATGTGTTTTAGAAAAAACGAAAAGATTATAATGAAATATAAATATTAACTTTAATTAAAAATGATTCCACTTCTAATTTTTAGTTTTTGGTAATTCCTTTGACGTTCTTTTGGTTTTTGCTACGGCCTGTTATTACAGTCTTCACCACAAAAGTTCGAAAACTAACATCTCTCTAGCCTTTCTATACGTATTTTGTTTTCTTGAAGAAAAATTTTTTCTTTTTTTCTAGAACCAATATCATGTGATTAATATGTCCAGCATGTGACCCGTGATCTAAAAAATTGTTAACCAAAAGGCGTGGCCCACCTTTTGGAAATAATCATCTGCCGATACTCTCTGAAATAATTTTCTCTTGCGTCTAAATTGTTCAGGGTATTCTTATATATCTGTTGAATTGTAGCCACATTAACTTTGAAAAATCTTTCAACCGCACCGCATCACAACCACATACAGCGTAGTCAATATCATATTTTTTTAGCGAAAACGCTCGGACACATATATATCACGTGCCTAAAATTTTGAGCAAGTAGATTTGGTCGGGTAAAAACTATTACTTTAATGTTTTGGAATATCAGATGGACTATAGTAGCCGATTATGTATATACATATTCCTCCTTTCATCATAGATTTCTTTTGCCCTTTTTTTTGTTTCCATTCTGTCTATTAGTATCCTCATTATTTTCTTTCCCAATATTGTATCTTTGCTTATTCTCTTCTTCTTGCTGACTAGTCAAATCCAAGTCATCTAAATCAAACTGTAATTCGTTGTCGTTACTGCTGCTGCTTTTTTGACTTGATGCTTTATTGCTAGCATCAAAGTTATCTAGTTGAATAGCTGAAGATTCTAAATCTAATGGATTTTCAGCAAATGGATCACAATCATTCAAATGCATGAATTCAACATCTGCGTAAGTCCATCTTGAGTGAAATTTTTTGTCTTGAAGAATTTTAGGCATATAGTAGTTGTATTTGGTAAATTCAAAAACAGAAAAAGACAACAAACTCCCAGCAACTAAATCAATGAAATAATGATGCGTTAAGTACATTGTACTCCACCAAAGCCAAAACACATACATTACAAAAACTGGTCTCAGTTTAGGAAAAGTGTAACTAAAAAACAGTGCTTCCATGGTTGCACAACCTGAATGCAGGGATGGAAAAGCACCAAATATTACAGCAGAGTTTGAAAACCCAGAGGTATACAAATCTATTCCAAGTAATTTGTCAATTCTCCCCAATCCACCAGGAGACCCTTTCATTGAATAGTCAGGAACAGCACCAGGGTACAAATCAACATACCACGGAGGTGCTGCAGGGTATACGTTTTGGATAATAACACCAAACAGGTTCATGTAACCAAAAGCGAAGGCATAACTTCTCAAGATCTTAGGAGGACCAAACAAAAACAAAAGTATTGCAACAACAAATGGAGCACCAAAATGGAAAAGTCCGTAGGGAATCCAGGCAAGAAAATCCAAAGGCATATTGATAGAGTTTGAAAGGATTGCGGACAAATTATCACCGTATAATATTGTTTCGACTGCAGGCAAAACGTTCACACTGATGGGAAATCTACTGCTTGCTGAAAAAGTACTACTAGTAAAGTATAGGGCCAACCAGGTAAATATCGGTAAAGCATTGAAAAAAAATTGTCCTGTTATAGGCATCAAACACAGTAATGAAAAGATTGACACTGCAATTATTTTTGACAAAACTGTGGCCGGATTTCTTATAAGAACAAATAACATTACAGTTGATAAGATCACGTAATTTACAATCTCTTTTAATTCCCATTTATGTGTTTTGATCTTATAAAAAGATAGCTTTATATCAAAAGAAGTTTCCAAAGTACCAACATTTGCATTCGATGGTCTGTTTTTCGTAAAAGCGTGTTTCACTCTTTGGATAAATGACATTTCTTAGTAAAAGTCAAATTCTAATGTGTAATAAATAAAAATATTTTTATTCAGAAAAAAGCTGCAGATATGATAGGAATGATCGGTGTTGCATTCCATTGCCACTTTACAATAATCTGCTCTTCGTTTAGCGCAAACATTGTTTTCTTCCACATCACTTAATTTTTTCTCAAAGTTCCGCGGATCAAAAAAGTTTTTTATGTTGAGATATGGTAGCGTTACACCAGATGTCTATCAAATCTATACAAAGCTTTCTTTGGATGTGATCACGAGGATTATCTTTAATCAATTGATGGAGCCTGGGCTATTAATTGTTTGTATTTAATATACTAATTTTGAAGCAAATAAAATAAAGACAATTTATAAAAAATTTTAATTTCACTTTGAGTAAATATGTTCCAAGCCTTTCTAGCTGTCAAAATAACAACTTAGCATTAGTTTTTGAGCAAAAACAAGAAAGAGAACGAAAAGTCCAATATAACCATTAGAAACACTAAGATATATTACGGAAAGAGAAAGCATCAAATTTTATAAAGCGTGTAATGGATTTTAGCATTCTATAAATAAGTTTAGAAATTTAATGCTGACAGATGTGGAGATTAAAACTGCTAGGTCTACGTTCTCGGGATAATATACTGGCAATAATAGATAGATCGCTTCTCAACTAAGCAAAACAAATTGCTTTAAACAAAAAACAAACATCACGCTATTAATTAGATATTTTTGAAAAGGTTAATCAAAAAAACATCCACACTGCAAACTGTTGTTAACATAAATTTTCTGCTTAAATGTTTTAAAGTAAAATGTTTTTTTTAAGTAATTCAATTTTAAATCAGTTAAAAAAACTAAAAAAAAAATGTAAACTTTACTTCTTGTAAAAAATGAAAAAATTAGATTATTAAAATTAATATGCTACATATCTAAAACTAGTATATAATAAAAATATACAAATCAATTAAACCACGTTCATATATTTTTTTCCTGCGTCAACAGCTTGCTGTATTATGCCAGGTTGACCATCAGCTTCTTGAATTTCACTAGTTCCTATAGTCTTTCCAGCGACTTCATCACCTATTGGATCAGTATTATAATAGCCACCATACTGATTGTCATTTTTACTAACAATTCCAGCGCCGGTTGTTCCAGCTCTAGCCGTCTTTGATGAGTGGCCGGCAATTTCACCACTTTCTTGAACTTTGTTTCCGGAAGAATAACCAGCTTTTGGTTCGGTGACAACTTGGGGTCCAACAAAACCTTGATTACCAATGTTATTAGGAGAGGATATTTGCTGAGAAAGGATTTTGGAAGAATTAACATGAGGATCATTTAAATTTTTATTTGCAGTGTTTTCCTGTGCTTGATATTGAGCATTTTTTTCATGAAATGCTTCATCGCCTGCAGATTTAACTGTGGATCCTTGAGTAGAGTATGTGTTGTACTTAGCGTCATAAGTATCTGGATGGGTTTGTATGTTTTGGTCGTTTATGAGGTTGGTTTCAGTTTGATAGTTACCTGTTTCTAGGTTTTCCCCGTTGGCTTCATTAACATAACCGCCATCTTCAACCCAATTTGCCGACAAATCTTCATTTATTAAAATAAGACCAGATCCTCTATGCAATTGAACACCATCAGGATTTCCAGGAACATGGATTTGATTAGACTTGCTAAAATTCTTTTTCATGCCGCCATATTTTTTGGTGATAGGATTCATGACAAATAGATAAAATAGAATTGAACTAAACAAAAAGAGGAAAAATGATAATCCGGCAAATGCAATTGAGGTCTTTGAGGTTCTGCAAGTTGAAGAAAATGATTTGTTTGTATAGACACCTAAATACTTATTATAATATAAATAATTATTAGGATTACTACCATAGTAGGGAGTGTTGGTAGGACTGTCAAAGTTTGATGCGGATATTGCGCTACAGGTATACCTTCCGTGTAAATCAGCTAAAACAATAAAAGCGCACAACCACAATGAACATAATACTACTTCACACAAAAATATAGCACCCGGTACTATGTATGGTCTAATAAAAAGTAAAATAGGTAACAGTGCAAGAAGGTAAAAAGTTGAGATTGCTGAAACAGCAATAGAAAAGTTTTGCTTTTCAGTGTGAAAACTACCATAGGAATGACGAGAAAAAGCTGTGGTACCTAATGTAATAACAGAAGATGCAAATTGTAGTGCTCTGATTATTACATATGGTAAAAACTTTGTTGCACACAATTTAAACTTCTTTTTGGGCGCCTCCTTTTGTACATCACCCTCTTGATTGTAAACAACATCGTTATTGTCTACATAAACTTCTTGTTGGGTGGCACCAGTGTTATTAGCTGTGGAATTTGGCTGCTGAACTTGCGTGGACATTTCTATGTTTTATTTTTTTCAAAGTATGTTCTGGCTTTGGATTGGTTTTATTTACCTTATTTGCAGTCAAAAAGTCAATGAATAAATCAAGCGCTATACTACAATAATGAGAATTTAAACAACATTAAAATATCAAAAGTTCATTAATCTTGTATTTATATTAAAAATTGATACAATACTGTTGGCTCATCGCAAACTGCCAAATAATTTTATTTTTTAAGGGAACTCTTTCAGGTAGATCACCCCGTAACTATATACATGGGAGATCTTGGTACTGATTTTATTCGAAAATATCCCTTAAAACATTCTTCTGCGCAATAATTTGATTACCTCATTTTTAAAAATGGGCTCAGATGTTAAAGCAGTCTCGTTGCAGTCTCTATTATAATTTAACAATCTGGAAAGGTGTTCTCCCCTTGTGGAATCTGATCTCCATTGTGCGTATTTATTGAGATATGTCATCCGAACCTAAAAGAAAGGGGTTTAGGCGCACTTTTTTGCCAGGGGCATCGGAAAGAATATAATTAGAGTAAAAAAAAAAGTATTATATAAGGGATAATTTGGAAATATAATTTTGCAGAATTTCAAGTGGTTAAAAGCTGACAAACATATCAGAATAAAGGGGCTTAGTACAGCAAAAGAAGCGTCAAAGGGGGAGGTTGTCGGTCATGTAGTGCTTTACTAAGGGCAAAACGGATACATATAAACTGGAGATGCCTCTACTATAGTGTGTATAATTCAGTTGAGCCTTCTTTTGTATTGTTAGTTTAAAAAGATATAAAATCAATACATGTTTGAATACCCTAAAATGTTTAAAAATAAAAATCGTACTAATGATTCATTTACTAAAAAGCAAAGATTAAAATAGAAACTTATTGTAAGCAAAATAACTGTGAACGAATTTGAAAATTAATTTATGTGACTTTTTGAAAAAAAAAAAACTAGTAAGCTCCTAATAAGTTAAACAAAACAAATTTACTTAATTGATGCTTGCAATTTTAGCAAGGCAAGCTTTTTTTATACATTAAATGTTAACAAGCAAATTCCGTCGGAAGTTTGCATACTACCACTATATCACTGAGCGGAAGTTGACGAATTTTTGAAGCTTTTAATAACTTAGGTATAAATAACATTTATGAAGCAACCGAACTAAGTTGTGCCATGTTGTGAAAAATGAAATGATATGTCTTTCCAACTTTCTAATTTGACCTGTGATTGTAGATGCTTCAAAAGACCCTTCTTTCCAAGTAATGTGCATCCAAAGAAGGGTCTTTTTGCCAGTAAATGGATAAACAAAAGAAAACGCTAGTTTTTAAACCCTGAAAAAGCGTGAAAACGTGAAAAGTGACAACTTTAATAACAGTAAAAAAAATTATTTGCTTGTCTCATCCCAAAGAAAAATAAGCGGTATCTCCTGTGGACTAAGACCTAATTTTATAAAAACACTAGTAAGATAGGCGATGCAGTTACACCAGAACGGCTTCACTCTCAAAAAATTAGCAGCTTTATGGAATTTGTATTCAAAACTTATTATATAGCTTTAGCATTAAGGTATTAGGTATTATCATTATTATATATTCATTAATCATTATGAATCAAAAACGTATGTTGACGTTTATGTTAATAATTTATTTTCATTTCAAAGCTTCAAAATTTATTCAGATTCATCCTTTGGTTCACCAGCATGTGAAGGAGCAGAATCAGTCGAGGCAACAGATGGAACTGCAGCTGCTGGGTGTTCTGTGGAGACAGGTTGTGTTTCAACTGCACCGGTTTCCAAATCTTTTTCAACTGAAGATGAAACGTATGGATTTGTGCTTAACGTACAACCGTGTAGTTTGCTAAACTCAAGAGTCAATGCCTTGTTTGTTTTGAACACATCTAGCTTTCTAGAGGCACTTGTAAAAATGGCGGTGAAAACTTCAATGTCGAAAACTACAGCTGACCATAAAAATAGGAAAAATTCAACACCTGCAAAAGCAATGGAGGCTTGAGCAGTTCTACATTTTTTGGCTTCAAATAAGTCTGCAGAGCAAGAACCAGAGCCCCAGTCCTTGGCAAGGACAATAAAGGCACAGAACCACAACAACATCACACTGTTTTCCCAGAATCCAACAACAGCAGCAACAATATACTTGTTAATGGCAAACAGCGACAAGTATAAACCCAAGAGGTAAAACAGTGAGATAGCGGCAGTAGCAACACCAAAGTTAGTCTTTTCATTATTGAAAGTGCTAACTGTGAAACCTAGCAAACCTAGAACTACAACAGATAGGGAAAACTCCAACACTCTTACAGTGATTAAGGAAGCGTCAGATTTAAAAATTTTGGATAAAATAGACATATTTTGGTAAGTAATTTAGCTAAGTGCTTTATGAAGTATCAAGACTTAGTTTTGGTTTTTCTTGTAATTATCCTTTTTAAGATCATTAACTTGAGATTCTAAACTAATTCTCAGCACATCAAAAACATCATTCTTCACTCTGATGTTGAACCCTGTTTATATACATTTGGCTTATCAGAATTTGTTACACAAAAAAAGAAATCATCCCTGCCCCATTTCGTAATAGCCTTCCAGAAAAAGTACTCCCAAGACATATCGTATTACCTAAAAATGGTCATCCATAATTTTTTATTCAATATTTTACGTGTTTGTATGTGACGAGAGCGATGAGGGGTTTAATTTTGAAATTCATTTTTTTTAGCGGTGATGTTTTTATCTCGGAGTAATGCTAAAGCAATAATAGCGTGAGATGAATTTAGCTGCCGCAGCTCCCACCTAGTAAAATGAACAACCATGGATATGCATTATTGGCTGAAAATACGTCATCGTTATTTTTTGTAAAAGTCAGAAATATGCTCATCGGTATTGTTTTGACAAGCAGAGTTTATCCGAGAGAGCACTCACCGCCACAAACAAAAAGGTTCAATTCACGAAATACGGATTTACAGGAATAGATAGGATGTTTGACTGTAGAGAAAGCTAAAAAATGCATATATATTTATCCCCTATTCTCCCCTTAGAACAGGTGATCTCTTCCTTCCCTGTCCAGAGGAGGTATCAGCATGTTTGAGGACTCTTTTCTATTCTGCGTTGGAGGAAGTTTTTCAAAGCTGTTCTCCTGAGCCATCAGGTCATCCTTGGGAACAAAGCCCATCTGACCCTTCCGGGCAGAGAAACCTGAATCTCTGATAAATAGGGGATCTTTTTGGTAGTACTCATCGATTATTGGGTGCAAAAGCACTGTCTGGTCTTTGAGGATGGTGAGCAGGGAGTTTGTCTGAATAGCAGTCCAGTCATTTCGCTCGAACGTGATGGGCTCTGATGAGACCATGACTACTCTGTTTATTTTGTCAACGCGATGCATGTTAAACTCGCCGTTTTTTCTTTCAACGAAATCAGAACCGCAGGAGAAGTACAGGGATGGAGCTTCATCAACCTTTGAGGTTATGTATCTGGAGACAATAATACTTTCACCGTCAGTCACAGCAAAATTTAACATGGAAGGCTCCTCCTTGGATTCCTGGATCTCCTTGATTTTGGATAGGGAGAGTTTTTTTCTAAACTCTGGGTTGTGCTTCAGTTGGTGCTTCTCTTCGGCCACAGCCTTGTTGGCTTCTTTGGTCCAATACTTGATTCTTGAAATGGTTTCAGCCATGCATTTTCTCAATATTTTTGATCCAAATTTTCCAGAAGGCTTTGACGGGTTGTATCCAAGGGAGTTTAAAACATGAACAAAGAGTGCAAAACAGCACTCGCTGTCAGTTGATCCCTGAACAATGTTGAAGTATTCGTCTCCAAGTTCGTTCAGAAAACGTCTTCTTATCTTCTTGAAATTTGCCACTCCACCATTGTGCATAAAGGTTATTGAGTGGTAATTGAAAGGATGACAGTTAGTCTCGCTCAACACACCATAGGTTGAGGCTCGAACATGAGCAAAAACCAAACTTGATTTTGTTCTTTCGGCAAGGATTCTTAAATTTTCGTTGTTCCATGCTGGTGTGATAGCTTTGAAAATGGATGGACCAATGTCCTCTTCTTCTTCCACCTCCTCTTCATACAATTTGTTTATCTCATTCAGGTCCAAGGAATCTGTGTCGGAATGCATAGGGTCTGAGACAGTTTCATAATCCAATGATTCTCGTTCACAGCAGATTTGTGTTTGTGAGCTGTTAGCGTTTTTTTTAGCATTTTGCTCTTGTTCGTCAACAAATGTTGGGTAATAAGCCAAACCAAATCCGTCTCCATTGATAGGTCTTCTTCGGTCCAATCTCAATCTACTGTCAAATGACTGGTTGATAATAGAGTGCTGTGGCTTGGTTAATAGATTTGAAAGTCTTATAGGATCAGTGCCTTTGTAAATTAAAAATCGACACATTCTGATTGTCTGTTTAGGTGTTTCTGGAGGTCTGTATGTATGCTTTAGATGGATTTATATTGCTATGTTCTTATTAAAGATACAGCTTTCGAAGCAACCAAGAACTCATATGGGTTTTTTACACAGTTTTTGCAAACCGCAATAAGATATGCTTCACGGAACTTTGGAAGAAAGAATTGAAGGTCCGCAAAAGAAAACACGGTAGCGTAGATAAGTTGGTGGTCATGTGACAACATTAACCAGGTATGTGCTACCGCTTCAAGGATGTGGTGGGCTGAATAATTTCGCCAAACAGTGTGGCAGGCACCCTTTAAGTTTACCTTGCAAAATAGGCAGCTGTGGCTTTTAGTCGAAAAGCGAAAAATGCCTAACAGCAAAGAACACATAACAGCAAGGCGCCGCTGGTCATATCCCTTCTGCCAAGCGGAGGTGATGTTGTGTGCAAAAAATTCAACAATCTAATATGGTAGCGTACCGCCCCAGCCAGGATTTACTACGAGCATTAGGCTGGTTAACTAGGTTCAAAACCAATGTCCTTTAGGCCAAGACTTTCGTGTGCCATAGGAGGAAATACACCAGGAAGGCTTTAGGATCAGGATTTTGCATAGAAATTCAAAAAATAAAGCACATATAACAACAGACATTTTATTTTAACTATAACAATGGCTAGAAAACCAGGGTTTAAACGAACCAGCAAAGTGACAAATCAGCTCCAAGCTGGGGAGGGAATAACCTTTTCTAAATACCAAGACTACTATGATTATGGAACTAAGCGAGAAACCGACGGAGACAGATTTGCAGTTTCTGATATAAAAAAAGCAATGAACTGCTACTACGATGCAATCACTTGCTATGAAAAAGGTATACAAGTTTTTCAGCAAAATGCGGCTTTACTGCAAGGTGAGCTTAGCACCTATCAGAACGTATGGTATAACTATTTGAGATTATTGTTTTATCTTTTGTCAGAATACAAGTTTGTTTCTGGTTCAGTTGACATTTTGAAATATTTACCAGCAAATACTGTTAAAAAGGAGATGAATGAGTTGCTATTCGAAAAGAACGATGTTCTCATTACTTTATACAAGAGCTATAGCGATTGCAGATCTATTATTCCGTTATCACAAGATACATGGGACTTTTACTATAATTTTGTGGAGTTTTTAAATAGTTTTATTGAATGGCATATTACTAATTCTTTTGATACGAAGGTTTTGCTTGACACAATCTTCGATCAGCAAGACCTGTTTAATCAGCTGATGTCGCTTCAAATGGATGTTATGATGAGCTACGTCAACAAAAGTCATTTATCCAACAATAATTCAACTGATCCAGTCATACAAGCAAATATGAATCTACAAAAAGATATCAGATTTACAATAAACAAACAGAGTGATAATTTTGCTGAAACGATGTCTAATCTGACTTTATCTACTTTTTTAGAGATCTACGACATTGTTTTTAAGAGCTTAAGACATGGACTAGATGATTTCTACCAAAACATTAGCAGCCAAGAGTTGAACATAGAAGGGAATTTTGATTTTCTGGAAGACATAAAGAGGCTAAACAATTTATATGTGGGCCATTATGTTGATTTCATCAATAACATCAACTGCTATGGTTTGAGAGAAGAATTAGAGGCCACTTTGGTTGCGGAGGTTGATTACTCTATACAGTTTAATGCAATTCTTCTAAAAATTTCAGATCCTTCTGCAATTTCAGGCCTTGTGAGCGAAAGACTTGCTCAATTGAACACAGAATCTGATCTGTTAGCTCACTTGGGTAAAGAAAACACCATACTTGAAATAGATCAATGGGACTCCATTTTAGAATTGCTTGTTCCTATAGATGAAGCCTTGAATGCTGTAATAACACATGAATTCCTTGAGAAAAATCAAAATCCGCTGTCAGGATTGTACAGCTGGGAAACTAAGTGGAATATGTCAATGATTCTAAATAAATTAACGTTAGTCTTAAGCAAGAAAATAAGTGAGCAAATCAAAACTACGGTTCACAAAACCAAAGAATTCAGTTCGCATTGCTGCAATCTAGTTGAAATTCTGCAGAACAAGTCGGACTTGGAAATAAAACGGGCTTATTTGAAGGGTCATCCTACCAGCACGGCAACTTCCAACCCAAAGGAATTTTCTATATTGACTCAAAACAGTCTGGCTTATTTGAAAAATGCTTCTGTTTATTGCAGTCTTGACATGGGGTTCAATGAGCCGATAAATGACAAGCTGTACCGTCAGTACTTGCTGCAAGAAACCCAGGAGAAGACCATCCAGCTTGATCACGTTTCTACATAGCTGCGTCTCCCTTTTCTAACGTTTTCAGTGTTTTCTTCTGGACCCTCGCTATTTCCTGATTCGGTAAATTAATTATTCTGCATATTTTGCTGGGTTCACATGACCTTGCTCTGCTTATGTTCTTTTTTTTAAGACTCTGATAAATTCAGCCATGGAATTTCCTCGATGCTGGTTTTTGCTGTACTAAAGTTTTAAAAATAGAAGCTGCATGATCTAAGACATAGATCAAACAAGCCTATTTACAGAAATCAGAATATAATATATTACAATATAATAAAAAAATAATAAAAATAATAAAATAAAATAAAATCAATATCTACAATTTGTCAGTACTATTTGAGAATGTTAAAGACGTCAAAGACCATCAACATTTGCACATTTATTAGGTGAAACTACTGACAACCACACACTGCTCAAAGCCAGCTATAGCATCACTACAAATGGAAAACCCTAACAGCAATCCGAATAACTATGAAGACTTTTTGAAACTATATACTAACAATGATGTTTCAAATAACAACAACATAAAGAGAAAGAGACCAGTTCCTCCTCATCATGATGAGGAATTGTTTTATGATGACTCTGTAGATGACATCGGCTTTGGAGATAATCCAAATAAAGATTCTGAGATGAGTAACAAACAATACATTAACAACTTGAAAACAATTTACTCGGATCCTTTTAAAAACAACAATAGCATTCATATATCCCAACAACTTCCATCACAAGATGACAACGACATGCAGGAACAGAACTACCAAAGAATGGCTAGCAATGCTCGTCTGCTCTCTTCCTCTTACATGTATGACGAAAACGACTACTCTCATTTCAATACGCATAATATGTCGAATAACGATGACGCTGCTGAGCATCAACTTCCCCAATCACCATTTGAAGATCTCGAAATGGGCCAGCACCCATCCGCGGAAGATGACGGGGTTATAGTATATGACACACAAGGAGACGAATATCCAATAAACTCATACTTGAGAAGAAACGGTACTATGTCTAATCCATACAGGGACAACAAGGCCTACCACGATGTTTGGATTCGAAATGAAGGTGTGCTAATGAAGGAAAACCCTTTCAATGGCCAGCAACTCTCACACAGTCCATATAATTATGTGAGCAACGAACAACCTAACCAGTACCATCACCAAGATTTGGGACTGCATAATATTCCTTCAGCTGATGATGACGAGTGCATGGAGAAACAGAAGGAAGCACTGGTTGAGGAACATCCAGTTGATGAGGATGAAGATTTTGACAGAGCTACTGTAAATGACAAAGAGTATTACTTCAATGGTTCTGACTCTAATGACTCTGATGGAAATATAACAAAAAAAGAATCCCTCTCAAGAAGGTTTATATTGGAAAATGGAAATTTTGTTTTTGATTGTCCGTTAAGCACAACTTTGATCAACCAGTATTATACCTCTGCTGATAATCCAATGCATGTGACTAATGAATTCAAGTTTATGAGATATCAAGCTGTAACTTGCCAACCTCATGAATTTGCTTACAATAATTTTGTTTTAAGACAGCAAAAGTTTATGGTTCCTAGAATCACTGAGCTCATGATTGTTATCACCATGTACAATGAAGATGATTTTCTATTAGGTAGAACACTGAAAGGTGTCTTTGACAACATTAGACACATGCTTAAGAAAACACACTCAAAGTCTTGGGGTCCAGATGCATGGAAGAAAATTGTTGTAACGATTGTGAGTGATGGTAGAACTAAAATAAACCACAGAGCTCAGGCGCTGATGAGTGCATTAGGCTGCTATCAAGATGGATTTGCAAAATCTGAGATTAATGGCAAGGAGGTTGTTGCCCACGTATATGAGCATACTTCAAAAGTTAACATTGAAAAAATTAATGAAGATGGATCAATCAAGCTAAGATGTGACCAGACTTCTATTCCTGTTCAATTTTTGTTTTGCTTAAAAGAACAAAATCAAAAGAAGATTAATTCTCATAGATGGGCTATAGAGGCCTTTGCGGAAGCTTTAAGACCAAATGTTATTTGTCTTTTAGATGCAGGTACCATGCCTGGCAAAACCTCCATTTACAATCTGTGGAGAGAATTCAAAAATCCCCAAGTTGGAGGAGCTTGTGGAGAAATCAAGGTGGATGTTGGATCTTTTGGTAAAAATTTAATCAATCCTTTAGTTGCTGCTCAAAACTTTGAATATAAAATGTCAAATATCTTAGATAAAACTACTGAATCCTGCTTTGGCTACATTTCTGTATTACCTGGTGCCTTTTCAGCTTACAGATACCAAGCTTTATTGGGCGCTCCTCTGGAAAAATACTTTCATGGTGAAAGTGAAGACATTAAACTGTTTGAATCTAACATGTATTTAGCTGAAGATAGAGTACTATGTTTTGAGATTGTTACAAAGAAGGACTACAACTGGATCTTAAAATATTGCAAAGATTCCTATGCTTCTACAGATGTTCCAGACAGAATACCGGAATTTATATTGCAGAGAAGAAGATGGATGAATGGTTCTTTCTTTGCTGCGTTGTACTCTTTTGTACATTTTGGTAGGATTTGGACATCTGGCCAAAGCGTTGCTAGAAAGTTTGTTTTAACGCTTGAGATATGCTATATGGTATTTCAAACATTGGTATCATGGTTTTCCTTGAGTTCTTTCTTTTTGGTTTTCAGAATATTGACTCTTTCTTTAAGTGTGACTTTTCCAGCTGTTAGTGCATTTAACTATTTGGCTGTTGTCTTTTTATGGATATACGGGTTCAGTGTTTTGGCAACATTTATTTTGTCTTTGGGTAACAGACCTCAGGGAACACAGAATTTTTATTTAATTGTTTTCATATTCTTTTCAGTGCTAATGGTGTATACAATTTTTGCTGCAGTTTATTTGACAGTTCATACCGTACAAATTTTGATATCTGAAGTCGCAACAATCACATTCAAAAAGCTGCTGGAAGACTCGCAGTTCAGAGATTTACTGGTTTCAATGGGGTCAACTTATGTTTTGTATATTTTAAGTAGTATCGCCTATCTGCAGCCATGGCACATGCTTTCCTCTTTTCTTCAGTATTTGTTGATTAGCCCATCTTATATCAACGTTTTGAATATTTATGCGTTTTCCAATTTGCATGACATTACATGGGGTACTAAGGGTGCTGTTAAAGGTAAGTTTTTAGGTAAAGTCGAAGCTAAAACAGATGGAACAGTTCAAACAGAAATTCCAATAAATGCATCAGAAATCGAAGCTAACTACAGGTTATATGCAAAAACATTAGCTATAAAAGAAGAAGCAGAAGAAACAAAAGAGCCCAATTTGGATGAAAAGAAACAGAGTTACTATGCCACTGTGAGATCAATTATTTTGATTTTGTGGATAACTACTAACTTTGCAGTTATATCTGTCATACTGCAGTTTGGAGGTTATCAGCAGTATGAGGCAGTAAAAAAAAGTCATACCAATGAGTATACTCACACTTTTGAGGTTATTGGACCCAGAGCTAGGGTTTATTTTGCTATAATTCTGTGGGTTGTTGCTGGCCTGGCTCTTGTAAGAGCTATAGGATGCGCTTTCTATCTGGTAAGTAGATTTTTTGGCAGATTTTTTAGACGATAGGTATTTATTATATATTTGTTAATCATTAGTATGAAATACACCTGCTTTCTTCTCAATATCGCACAGCCTAATTAAGCTATTGATTAAACCAAATCAAGCTCCTATACTACATAGTAATTTTCTTCGGAGATAGAAGGTTGGTCTGGAAAGCCCAATAAAACTACGAAACGACTGTAGAACAGCCCAACAAAACAACCAGCAGAGAGATAGAGAACAAATGAGAGTTGTGATTCAGAAAGTTAGCCAAGCATCAGTCACAGTAGAGAATGAAGTGATATCGAAAATCAACAAAGGCTATTTCCTTCTTGTTGGCATTTCCACTGCCGACAGTGAAGCGGAAATGGAAAGAGCGGCTAAAAAGATATGCGGTTTGAGACTATTTGAACAAGACGAAAATGACATCTACAATAATTTATGGAAAAAAAGTATTAAAGAAGTCCATGGAGAAATTCTTTCTGTTTCTCAGTTCACTTTATACGCGAAAACCAAGAAAGGAACGAAGCCTGACTTTCACAGATCCCAATCCTCTGCTCTTGCAAATCCTTTATACGAGACTTTTTTGACTCAGTTAAGGAAAGAGCTGGGAAGTGATGTCAAAGTAAAAGACGGTAAATTTGGTGGTATGATGAGTTGCGCCTTAACAAACGAGGGTCCATGCACCATCATTCTAGACAGTGATGAGAAGTAATAGCTTCACATCAGAGCGGTTGCTCTTCTGAAGTGCCATATGAGTCACATGACTGGCAAACAAGAGTTTCAGATCTGCCGTTCCTTTTCAGAAGTGCCATATAAGTCACATGTTTGATAAACAAAAGTTTCACTTCTGCCGCTCCTGCCTGCAATTTAAATCCGATCTTATATATGTGTGTATTTGTTTTTTCAGTTTAGAACTGAATCTTCCTGATAGAGCAACACAAACAAGAACTAAAACCAAGTATTTATATACAAACTGCTCTGAATAAAACAGGTTTGGGCCATGGCTGATGACAAATTTGTTAATATTAGAGAGTATATTGACATTTCCAATGTTTCAAACATGGAAACTGTTTACACTTTTAAAGGTTTGATCAACACAATAATTATATCTTCAAAAGGCAATCTGATTATTACTGTTTTTGATCCGTCTGTTATTAGCGACATTAAAAGCATCCAAAGCAAGAAGCTTTTGGTATTTTTTGGTCAAGATCTTCAGCAAAGTTTTTTTGCTGAAATTTCTAAAGTTTACGATATTGGGAAGGAGAATATAACCCACGAAATATTTTCAAATAATTTGTTGATCTTTCTTGACATTGAATGTAACGTACGAAATGCAACAAGCATTAATTTTTTGAACGCTATATCATTTGATCTGCTATCAATACCTGACTATTTGCAGTTTGCCAAAAGTAGCACTCGTTCTGTGAGTGATACAGTTTATCAGGGTATGAACACACTGATTGAGTGGGACAAGGATTCAACAGTGCCATTTAACTTCAGTTCACTTCAAAATATTAAATCAGAGCGTGAATTATTAATGAAGTTTAATAACGTATCTGTGCAAAAAGTTGACGAAAAGTACACTAAAAACTTGAAGAATGACACTGATTCAGAGACTGATGATAGTTCAATTGAAGACTTGGTAAAAGGAAGTAACATGAAAGAAGACGCCAAAAAGGCCCCTTTTGCATCTGAACCTAGCACATCTTTTGATAATAAACCAAACGAACGATCTTTAAAGAATCCTGAGAAACCTGGATCCATAAACCATGAGTTTCCACCAAAGATTGAACTGTCGCCGCCTTCTTCTCCTCAAGATAACTATTCACCATCTCCCTCTCCCAACAAAGGTAAATGTGATACCGACGACAGTGATAATGCCACAATTCCAGAAGATGAAGAATTTTTTGGTCCAAAGGGCATCCATTTGAATAATAATGAACCTGAAAAAAACATTGATAGTTTGAAACCTCTCTCACAGAAACAAATATCCAATCTTAATTTAGGATATGCTGATTCTGATAAGGTGTCTGAAAAAAGTTCAAATGAAAACATAAAAAGACCACTTGAAGATTCTAGTACTGGACAATTGAATCCTGCACCAAAAAAGAGTAAAACGGTTGCATCAATTGATGATTCTGGGCTTTTTTATGATGCGCAGGAAGATTTGCAACAATCTGTTAAAAAGAAAGAACCAACTTTATTTTTTGAAGAAACTAGTGAAAGCTCTAATGAAATTCAAGAAGAAGCACTGATTGAAACTGAACATTCTTTAAATTTTTTTTCTGACGCTTCAATGGATAATGATGAAATTACTAATTCTGATTTATCTAATAATGAAGATTCGGAGTCTTTCAATACTGAGGAGAGTGAACACACTGAATTTTCTGGGAAAACAAGCAACAAAATCGAACCAAATAATGCTAAAGGCTTAAATTATCAAACTAAACTCTCGCATTTTGCATCGAAAGCCCAAAGAAATGCTGTTAGTTCATCAGATTATTTGGCCTCACGTAACGATATTTTTGAAATTCAACAGTCTGATTCTCAAAAAAGATTACAATTTGAATCAGATGTTGAATCTAATGAAATACGAGAGGAGCCCACAATAATACACACAGGAGTTCAAACTACTATAAATTATATGACCATGGAATTGATTTGGAGAAAATCCCATGATATTTTATTTGATACTTCTTCGTCTTGTATTTCTAATCCTTTTGAGTCTAGTATGATTTTAAAAAAATCAAATCCATTTACGCCAGCGAAGCCTCAAATGCACAGAATACCTAATATACAAAGCAGTAAGAAGAAAAGCAAAATTCAAGGTGCTTTAATGAGTGATGCAAGGAGAACAAATAAGTTAACTAATATTATACCAATTCTAGCTGTGGATGAGGATGAGGCGGAAGAAATAATGGAGGATGGTATGGCAATCGGCAGCTCACCTGCAAAACCTAAATTAGGTGCGGATGAGGCTGACGAGATTGAAGACAACGCTATATTTGTTGATGATCTTCTTGATGAAGATGAAGAAATTTTAAAAGGCGAAGAAAACAATAACAATAAAGAAGATATTGCCGTTGTTAAAAAACAAAAAAATAATATTGATCTTCGTTTGAATGAATCTGAATCTGATTCTGAATTTGATGGCGAAGCCATAGATTATAACGTGAAGCTTACACAACACAGTGATCTAAAAGAACATGCATTTAGAAAAAGTGGTTCTAATTCAAAGATTCATAGGCTAGTTAAAGGTGTTGGTAATTTTGTTAGCATTGATTGTCATGTAATTGGGATTTTACCTTTGACTTTGGAAATACCTTTAGATAAACACTGTAGTTTTGTTTTGCAAGTAGTAGAAGCAGCCGATTACAAAAGGTGCTTGAACAACAATAAAGATATTCAAAAATTTATTGTTGATTTGCAAGTGAGCAATACAGCAATTTTAGCTAAAAGACTTGATTTACATAACGGTGAGGATTTATTTAGAAAGGTTTATAAACTCTTAGCAATTGGAAGTGACAATTCTGTTGTACTAAACATTCGCAGACAGAAGGACGATACTTTACAATGGTTTTATAAATATAAATTTGATGATTCTCTTAACATTGAACCAATGAAACAACAGCAAAAGGTGAATATCAAGCTATCCAAATCTTCTACCATTGCTGATCTAAACTATGAAAACTTTGGAAAACATGAATTATATGTGAATTTAGTTGCTTTGAGAATAAAAAAAGAAGGTACTGGAGGTAGACTACTGGTGACTGATTTTTTGGATTTCTCAACATCTGAAATTATTATAATACCTCCTGTTACCACATTGAGCGGAAATGATTTAACAACTGTAAGAGAAGTTTTTGTCAAGGACTCCTACGTTTTTACCAAGATTATTGATGAAATTAACAAAATCACAGGTTTAAACGTTGATAAACAGCTCTCTAATGGTGGGATTGATTCAAGATTTTTTACAGATTACCCGTTGCTAAATTATGGAATAATGATTAAGCTTTCAGGATGGACAAAAGATTTTAGAGGATCTATTGATCTTAATTTGAACAGTCTTATTTTCTTAAAAAGGGATAAGACAATTGATGGTCCACCAGAAGAAATTCAAAAGTTAAAAGCTCTGTATAAGAGATATAACGGATACACTAACCAAGAATTTTTGCAAAAAAACTTTTCTCATTTAGCATTATTCTTGCCATACTTGATTGATGACAAGGGCCATGTAACATTTGAGGACAATGACAAAACATTAGAAGAAGCAAATTATCAGTTTTTCAAAGACCAAATAGTCAAGCCAGAATTTGAAGAATTTTCTAAGGACACAGAGGTTTTTGACGTTGGCTCACTTACTGACTTAAATGACAAGCTTGATAATGAGTTTCTTGTTTACAAAGTCAATAATGTTAGTATCACTGATATAAAGTATTATTCTGAAAAGTGTTTAAAGTTGTGTCTAGAGAAAAACAATAAAACCGCCAGTATTTACTTGCTACAAGAAAAAAATGTAGATTTAATGTTCTTGCAAAACAAACGAAACAAAAAATCCCATTGTCCTGTTTTTGACAATTTGCAAAGAGTAAGGTATCCATTGAGATTAGATATGCCTATCTTTGTTATTTCCAGGATTGCAGCTTTCAAAAAGAAAGGAATTCACTTGAAAATATGGGAAATGGTTGGGTTTGATGAGCTCTGGGTAAACGAATAAATTAAAACTGTTTATATCTATTCATCACAAGCATATATTCATGTATATTAACTGTAACACTATCATAAACTCCAACATAAAGCAGCTTCTTGTTGAACGTACAACAAAAGCTGAGAATTATAAAAAAGCCCTTATTAAAATCTGGTTTAACTCTCCAGTCACATGCTTCACAGCTTTCCTATTTAGCTTCTCACAAGTGAGAGCGGCTGAAGAATGATGCAGCGTGTTCCAAGATATTAACCTTTAGTCACGTGTATTTATTATAATTTCCTGTCAACGGTTGAATGCTAGTCACGGGAGCAAAGATCGAACAATCCAAGCCCCCTGAAAAATAGTTTTATTCAAATTAGGGGTTGTACACAGGTAACATGGAGTTACTGACGGTAACTGTATAGATAATAATAATTACTGGCTTGAAATATGGACACTACAGCAATGGTTGGTGTTTCTGTCACCGTCTTATTAAATATCTGGGAGAAATCATTTTTTTTTTACTTAAGGTATTGATTTTAACATGTACATTTATGACGTATCCCTGGTATTTCTTTTTTAGAGTCAGCCAGGGGGATTTTTCAGCTTTCTTTTCACCCCTTAAAATCTAACTTGAGTAAATAGTATCTTTGCTATTTAGCCATCGATGATGAGAAAGCGTATTGTATATAAGATAGAGCATCATAAAAATTTCCATGGTACTCCAAGGAGTTAAAAAGAAAAAACTTGATTTACCTCACCAAGAAGACATTCAAGCAACTACAAATATCACATTTCGAATCAATAGTTTATTGACTTGTATTTCAAAAACATGCAACATCTTAGAAAAATTTTAGACTCAACCTTTTTATTCTTATTGTCAGGCGCTGGTTTATTGGCCTTTTTTGTTATTCTTTGTGGAGCTAGAACAACAGGAGTTTTAACCAAGTTTTACTGGCTTAAGGCTGATACATCAGGAATTCCAAATGCTCCATCTGAAACTTACTGGCTGAACTATATGTACTGTAGTAAAGACAATGGAACTTCTTATTACCATAGTTGCTCAAGCAAAGAACCAGCATACCCTTTCTCTCCAAGAAACAATTTCAAGACAACTTTAAACGTGCCTTCCAGTTTTGTGAACGATAGAGATAAATACTACTATCTTTCTAGAGTTGGGTGGTCAATGTGGTTGGTTGGCTTGCTTTTCTTATCACTGAGCCTAATTCCAATGCTGGTTGCATTGTTTATTTCCATTCCAAAAATTTATATTATTTCCACTCTATTGCTCTGGTCTGCTTGGTTTTACTTGACATTAGGTGCATGCTTATGGACTTCTTGTTTTGTTCTGGGTAAGAATGCATTTAAGGATGCAGGAAGATCAGCGCACTTAGGAGTTAAGATGTTTGCTTTCATCTGGACCACTGTGTTCATTATAACTTTATGTTCCTTATGGCATCCAATTTCCGGATTACTAGCTAAAAGGTACAATAACATTATTGCCAAACAGAACAGCGATTTTGAAGCGAGCGGTTACAGCACCAAAGAAAATGGTGCTAATTTAGAGGAAGGCAGAGGAAATAATGAAACAATTGCGAGTGATAGCGATTCCTACATTAATAATAAAAATTCTGAATACAGCGCTGGAACTAACAACAATCTTACTGAAAACACAGCCTACAGCAAATTTTACAACAAAAGTGCCAAACAAGCAGGTGGTGCAGGAGTAGAAGAAAGCAACACTAGCCCTATTTTAAATGTACCATTCCAGAACAAAAATGCTAAAGAAGAAACACCAGTTGTGAAAAATTTAAAAGAAAGCAGCTCTAAATATGTTTATAGCAGCAATGATCCCTCAGATGTCAATAAAAAAGTTGAACATAGTACTGTTGTTGGCGACGGTGTTACTTCTGAAGTTATTGCAGCTACGACTGAAAATGCTGATGCGAATGGAACAGTTACAGACTATTATAAGAAACAAAAAATTAATTACGGTTAAAAAGCTTTGCCTCTAATAGTAAAATTGAAATAGCCAAGCAAATCTTTGTTAAAAACACTGGCAAAACCAATTTAAAATCCCTACTTTTAATTGATAATTATCTTAGCAATAGCGAAAATATGTATTTTTATGTAATATGTTTTTTACTATATATACCCCCAAGTACATAAATAACTATTTAAATTCTAAAAACACTTTATACAATTAATTTTCAAAGACTGAAACTATCTCTTTTAGCCAAACTAGCCGATAGTTATTTTTTAAAGTGCCTTCAATGCACTTATACGTATACTGTTTTTTTTGAGATTACAGCGCTAAATCAAAAACGGAAGCAGAGATCAAAAAGGGAAATTAAGAAAAAAAGCGCAAATGTCCAAAGCTTGCTTACCAATGGAGCGAAATCATTTAATTAATAGCAAAAAAGATAAACACCTTTAGGTCTAAACATCATTTGTATATAAAGAAAATAAAGCTGAAGTAAATGTTCTGATTACATATTCCTTGTGCGATATTAACAGCTATGCTTGAGCAAAAAATAATTAAGTATGCACCAAAACGCGACCTAATAAATATATAGATTAACAAATACTAAATGGGCAACAGCAAAAAAGGCTCTTTAAATGAAGCCACTAACAATCCTCAAAACAGTAATCTAAGAAGAACAGTAACGCCGTTGTTCAATTCAAACAATGTACCAGGAAAAAGTGTGAGCTATAATAACAACCATAAGAACCATTTTCTGTATTCAACAGCAATAATTTCTATAGGCGTTCAGACTGATATTCCTTATTATAAACCTAAGGACCTGTTTCATCAAAAAAACATGGGCCATTTGTCAGGGAAAGCAGAGCAAGAACAGAAACTTCTAAAAACTTACCGAGCTTTTGAAAGTAAATCCGATAAACGAGAGCATTACTTAAAATTGCTGAAAAAGTAGATTTATTCATGCATAAAGAGTTCTCAACAAACCAGAAAAAAAACATGTAAGTGAAACAAAAAATGCAACCAGCGCATTGTTTTTTAAAACATTATGGCATGATTTATTATGTGTAAAAAGCCCAACAATATCTCTTCTTGACGACGTTTCAGCATTATAAAAATTCTCAAACCTATTTACCTGTGTAGTTGTCTAACAAAAAGGCTACTTTTGTCAAAAAAAAAAGAGAAAAAGGGATAAAACATTCTCTTTGAAAGGAGGGAAGGTGAAAGTTTTTTTTTAATAATGCATATGAAAACTAGGTAATTGTTTTTTTTTAAAATAACAACTTTTACAATAAAATGTTTCCAGAATTAATTAGCCATTATATTTCAATTGTTTTTGGCCTTTTCATGGTGTGATATTTCCAAGAAAAACTGAGTCAATACCTATGAACTGCTATCTTTTGCTGCTTAAAACAAAAAACAATAAGGTGTCTTGTGCAGAATTTCTGCTAAAATATACTAACAATAATAAATTTTGCCTTATGTTTCTTTTCATGATTTTTTTGTTTGTCCCTGCTGCATATAAAGCTTTGTTTTTTTTAGCACCAAGTACTGAGTGCTGCGTATGAAAAGTAAACATGAGCTATATTTTCTGTCTTTTTTTGTCAAACGCATAATAAAAAATAAACCTTCCTAAGACGAAAACAATTAAATTCTCGTTTTCTTTAAGGTTCAAATAAAATTTAGTGCTTGTGCCTCTTAAGCAACACACTGCAGATAAATTATCTGTAACTTGTTTGAAAAAACGTATTGTATTATAGTTTTTAGATAACTTGCAGTAATTTAAAAACTCAGTATAAAAGTATTGCAAAACACAAATGTTGCATTAAAGAAAGTATTTAACCTCTAAAAAAAATTTCGTGTCTCGTTGCATTCTTGATTTTGTAGCCCTTTTTTTTTAAAAAAAAGGACAACACTAATTTTAAAGAGAGAAAAAGCATTTATGCAGCTACAAAAAGAGCAATAAACACCAAAAAACTACCAGATTTTTTGTTTAATATTTCTTGTGGATTAAATATCTTTCTTAGAAGATAAAATAAACCATATAAGATCTGATACTTTAAAAACAAACAAGGTGTCTATTATCTGAAAAAAGTTCACCTCACAATTAAGCATTGTATGTTTCTTGAACTTTAAAAACTTTTTAATCATATACAAAATATCTGTTACTAAAATCAGAACTTACTTTCAATAAATTATTAAGTATCAGCTGTTGTATGTTTTTGATTTTTTAAAAGAAGAATCACATATAAATTACCTTTTCGATCACACAATTAAAAACCAGTTTTTTAATAGATCATTTATAAAACATATTAAACTAGGATTGCTACTCATTTGAAAATATAGACTTACCAGCAACAAATATACAAAAAACAAGTTTTAGCAAAAGCGAATTTTTGTAATATAGCTCAGAAACATTTTTTTCTTTATTTGCATCCCATATCACTGCACTGTACAGCAAAGTAAAGTTCTTATTTTTTCATCCTTAACAATTCTTTATCTTTATTTCCAAAAACATACACGTTTCTCAAAATAAGCAATGACTGAAACAAGCTTTATGTGTAAAAATTCCGCTAATAGTGAAGATGGATCTGTTTCTTCAAACATTAACAAATCTTACTCATCCCAGCAGGCCAATAGAATGGTCGCTGAAAACACCATTCCAAACAATAATACAAATGAGCATTTTGAGATTTCTAGAAGTGCTGTTACCACACCTGGAAGTGAAATAGAATTAAATTTACAAAACTTCACTTTAAAAGAGCAAGATTTGTTGAACCCATACACTGCAAACAACAGCAACTTTAATAGTCGCATGTCTGTAAACAATATAAATTCCAAATTCAATAGTGCTTCCGCTGGCAATTTTGCTTCTGCCTTAGATTCGGTAAATGGCAATCAATTGTCTAATGTTATGGGGAGATTTTCATTATCAGCACCAACAACACAATCACCAAACAAATCCTTAAGCAGTTCCAATGAAGTGTTCTATAAAAATCTACCACAAAGTGCTGGTGATTATGTAGCTGCATCTCCAATCTCTTCCTTGTATGTTTTAAAAATTCAAAACGTACCAAGCGATTTAACAGCAAGAGAAAGTCACATTTTATTTGCCTTAATGAATGATTGCACTCCTAGATCTATTGAAATTTTGCAAGATGGAAGTGAAAAATTTATTAAAGCTACTATTCCAGACTTGAAAATTGCTATTGATACAGCCATTACCTTAGATTCTAAAAAAAATCTATTTGGTCCATATTTTCCATTCAAATCATTTATTCAGCTATTTGACAACCAAAATATGCAGCAAATACCTTTCAACGATCCATCATTTAATGTAAAAACTGGAGAACTTGTGTCAAACTCATCAAGTGCTAACAGGTTGGGATTTGTTGATCCTTTCAATGGTGGAAATTCTCAGATAGATGATAATAAGATTACCGGGGCTAATGGAGGCAACATTTGGTTTGACAACAACACTAACGGTGTTGCTCCAAGAGACAGCACTACATATTTAAGACCATCATTGCTAGAAAAACAATTAGATTATAGAAATCAAAGTCATAATGACTATCCTAACTACAATACAAACGTTTTAAACACTAACGGCGCCAGACAAGGCAGTAATATAAGTTTGAATATCTACACTCCTCCAGCAAGTGGTGCCTCTAATGCTAGCCCAATTTTTGAAAATGGTTTAAATGCTGCAGCAAATAACATAAATAGCAGCAGCACACACTCTGCTGGCGATTTATCCAATTTGAGAAAGGCTTCTTTGGCAATGACCACAACTTCTTATGGTACTGATCCGAGAATGAGTATATCTGCAGGTTCAATTGATGGTACCATTTCAAGATTACAGAGTTACATTGTAAACAGCAAATATCTAAGAAACTTACCAATGATTTTTGCTTCTATACCAGGAATAACGGAAGAAGATTTGGATTCATTAGGAAAGGTCCCTCCTCCGGCTAACCCAGCTGATCAAAACCCACCATGTAACACTTTGTATGTTGGTAATTTGCCCCCTGAAACTACAGAGCAAGATATGAGAATTATGTTTCAATCACAATCTGGTTTCAGTAGACTCTCTTTTAGAAATAAACCAAATAATAACAATAATAACCACGGTCCAATGTGCTTTGTTGAGTTTGAACATATTATTTACGCAACAAGAGCCCTGTCTTCTTTATACGGCGCTCAGATACCATCCCGAAACGTATCGCAATTGTCACACAGCAGCGATGGCTCTGTAAACAATGTCAATAAACTTATGGGTATTAGATTGTCTTTCAGTAAGAATCCGCTCGGTGTAAGAAACACACAAACCACAATGGCACATTTGCAGCAACAGGCATTAAACAATATAAACAACAATTACAACAATAATTTTATAAATCATAGCAATGGGAATAACAATTCTAGTAGCAGTAACAATTATCAACAAAATAGCATGGGTATGAGTGCTAGAAGATCTGTTGCTTCTTCTGTTAACGGTGCTCCTACTGTCTCATCCCTTCAGTCGGGTGAAATGCAAATGAAATCCTATCCTTCGTCTGCTCAAAGCAACATCGGATCACAAAACAAATTTAGCCCATACAGATAATGCGATTTCTTGAAATATTTTATTTTGGTTAATCACATCAAACCTTCCTAACTATATAATTATGTAAAGATATATATCATTCGTTAAACAGAGAATACTGTTAATATACATAAATCTATATTCACAGTACACAGCTCTACATTTACGTTTCCTATTTGGGCACATGATCACGTGTACGTCCGTTTCAGTATTGTTCTGGGCTTTTGTAATGTTTCAACATAACGTTTTTAAATCAGTAAAAGTTTTTCTGCAGCATTATTAGAAACTGCCAAAGACCATTGTAAAATACAGCCAATCAATAATCCGGCCAGCATATTCCTAAGAAAATGAGCAGTTCATTGAACTCATCTAACAATCAAAGAAGGGATGCACATAAAAACATTATAAAATACAACATTTTGCTTTTAGGTGCTGACAATTTAGGTAAAGCTACTTTTGCAAATAACTTATTAAATAAAAAGATTTTTACAAATGACTCCTCACAACAATACAGCAATATTATTCCTGAAGTCGTAGACAATCATTCATATGCTACAAATGATAAAGACGAAGCTGTAAAAATTACTAAACCTGTGAAAGTTGCACTTTATACAGATGGTTATAACTTACTAGAGGCCACAAATTCTTCATTATCTCCTAAAAAGCAAAGTAATCTAAACCATAATGAGAATGAGTCTTTATTCCACTTGAAATCTGTTGATGTGTCCATTTCTTCAGCAGACGAAGAGTTGAATTTAACTTTGCTAAAGTCAGTTGCTTTTGGAACATCTATTGATAATGAACAAAATGTGACCGAATTGCAAACATTCATGGAAGATTTATTTGACCAAGTATTAGCTGAAGAAACTAGAATCAAAAGAAATCCTCGTTTTGAGGACGGAAGAATTCATGTGACACTGTATTTCTTAGAACCCAACGGTCATGGTCTAAGGGAATTAGATTTGAAAGCGATGAAAGATGTTAGTAAATATACCAACGTTCTTCCTGTCATTGCCAGAAGTGACTCCTTTGAAGCTAGCGAATTAAAAAAATTTAAACAATTAGTTATTGATGATTTGAACTACCATCACATTCCTGTTTTTAATTTTTCTGTAACAAATGATGTATTAGACAAAGATTATGAAGATGATTTCGAAACCATTAAAGACAACGAATACTTGAATTCCATTCAACCTTTCTCTATAGTCACATCCGATGAGGTTAATTCTGAAGGAGCATATTGTAGACATTATAATTGGTTAAACGATGATGTGTCAGTTCCAATTGATACCATGGAGTTTAATGAGTTGTCTGTTTTGAAAAGAGTGTTATTTGGATCTCATCTTCAAGATTTTAAAGATACAATGACTAATTTTTTGTATGAATCTTATAGATCCAACAAATTGCAGTCTTCTTTTGCACAACCAAAAAATAATGGTGGCATTTCACAAAGTCCTTCATTTGTTGACCTGAAGAAAAACAATATACAAAACATCAATTCCTCATCTTCAACCCCAAGTTTGAGCAATTTCCAGCAACTGGTAATAAATGGGCAACCTTCAACATATTCACTCTCTAGACTGGCCCAACAAAATCCGGAACAGACAAAGGAGAATAGCAACAATGAAGAGTTTGATGTATCTCACAGAGACTTTCATAGTAGCAATGAGACTAACAGCAGTGTGATGAGAGACAAGCAAAATTTGAGAAATATTTCACAAACGGTCCCATATCAATTGACTAGAGATAGATTATTACATCAAAAGCATAAATTGGAAAAAATCGAAACTGATAGTGCCAAAGAGTTGCAACAGAAAATTGAAGATTTGGAGAAAAAGGCAATGGAATTAAAGAGAAAAGAAAAGATGCTAAAACTTCAAAGATTGAAACAGCAACAAGAAGCAGAAGATTTGAGATCTGTGGCAAGCCAAAACACCGACATTGATCTCGTAAAAGAAATTGGACCTACTGGTACAGATGCATTTGGCTCTGAGGAAGTTTCAAACAGTAATTTTGACGACAGTTTTAACAACTCAGTAATTAAAACTGCTCTGTGATTGATGCAGAATATATTGCCTGACATTCGTATATAAATATGCTAAAGTTTGTAACTGTGGAAACTCATGATATTTTCATCTTTTAGGCTTGCTATTGATTAAGCATCTCTATTGCAATTTATATCCGCGTTTGTCGTTGCAAATGCCAGTTAACAACTAATAGTCCGCACTCTTCCAAGTAAACATTCTACCAACAACAAATATTATTATAAGATTATTCCTAAAATCTCTAACAAAAATTCAATTTCTGTTGACCAATATATATCTCAAAGCTCAAAACCTAAAGAAACAAAAATAGGTGTGATAAATATCCTCATTCCGCTATAGATGTCTCGCTCATTGTATCGAACAACAGCTGCCTTCCTTGACATTGTTGACAAGTAAACTGGTTCTTACAGCTGCTTCAAACACATCATCTACACCGTTCCCAGTTAACGCAGAACAATACATATACCTTTTAGCACCTATCTCTCTGGCAATTCTTTCGACTTCTCTGCTGTCAACAAAGTTTTTTTTATTGCTTTCTTCGCTGTTGGACAAAAGATCCTCTTTCAGGCCTACAAGAATAACAGGGCTCTCAGGAACATACCTTACGCATTCTTGAATCCATTTGGATCTTGTGTTGTATAGAGATTCACTATCGTCAACAGCAAATGCTATAATAATAACGTCTGCTTTCGAGTAAGACAGTGGTCTTAGTCGTTCGTATTCTTCTTGGCCCGCGGTATCCCACAAAGACAGTTGTATGTCTATATCATCAACTCTGCAGTCTGTAACGTAATTTTCAAACACTGTGGGCTGATATGTTGTCGGAAATGATCCTAGTGTGAAAACATGGAGAAGAGATGTTTTTCCACAAGAATCTCCTATTATTACTAGTTTTCTTCGAAGAGTGTTGTTAGGCATTAAAGGCTTCTGATGATTATGACACAGTCCACGCAAGATATTAATTGCCTTTGTTCTGGTTCTTCAAATAAAACCTCAAACCAGGTTCTTGTGCTTCTTTGTCGCGTGCCGTTTCATCATTCACAACAGGCAGTTCAAATTGTTTGAAACTTTTTTAAAGGGGAAAAATTTTTAGCTGTAGAAAAAAAATATTAATACGGTAGCGTTTGAGATAGTCCATCTTCTTATTGCACTTGTAGTGTGATGAGATAGACCCTGGGCGAGCAGGTTTGTTGGTGTGATAGAAATGATACTGCAGTGTGGACAATAATTAGTACAACGGCTTTATTCTTAATGTAAGCTTTTGCTATATATTTGGGATTGTTCGTGTTTATATTAAACCTATCGTCCCAGGAAAAGATCACAGACTATTCCCATATACTACTCTGCTGAGAAAGGTGACTATTATTGTAAAGACCTTTGCTCAAATCAAACCATACATTGGTAACATTACCCTGTATATCTCTTCTTAAGAAAATCACATCCCTATATTTATTCGCCATATTTAGAGAAGCCATGAGCTCCAATTGGCTAATAAACTGATCATACATTAGACTACTGGTATAAAGCTCAGCAATGTGTCTATAAAGGCTCAAAACACTGAGAGGTTGGGCTTCCAGGGGATTCTTTTGAATGTATTCAATGTAGCTTTTGTATATCAAATCATGCAAGGAAGAGTTAGCGTTGACGTAACTGTTTCCAGTGTTATTTGTTGCAAGCAGTGTTGTATTTCTCACTGGTGATAGGATGCTATTAGTCATCGCAGGTTTCTGGGTGGCTGGAATATTGGCATTGGAACCGTAATTTTGCATTAGCCCACTGTAATAGTTGCTCAATGCTGAAGCCACTGTGTTTCCAGAGTTGATTTTTCGGTCATTGATTATGGTCTGCTGTGGTTGGAAGTTAAATGACGTAGCTTGATTAACTAAACCATTTCCTGAGGTAGTTGTATTTAATGGATTGATATTATTGTCATTCCAAACACTGCTAAATCCATAAGATGGAGTATTAATATTGGTTGAGTTTTCTAAAGGTCTTTGGGCTATGTTTTGTTTTTCATTATTGGTAAAGGCCAATATTTGAGAAGTGTTACTGTTATCTACATTGTGTAGAGCACTGGAATTAGCGCTGTTCGTCAAGGAATATGAGGTATCAGGATGCTGATACATGTTGTTTTGCAATGATGGGTTGTAAGCATTGTTAAACAAAACAGTATTGTTCGTGTTTGAATAAACTGTATTAGAAATGTTATTATTCAAAAATCCTTGTGAATCAGGAGGTGTTAAAAAGGTAGCAGATAATGAAGGTGTGGCAGTGCCGGCAATATCATTACTGTTTTGAGTAATTTCTCTGCCATTTGGTGTAAGATGAGGTTCCTCCAAAGACGAATTTGCTACACCATTTAGTGACAGTAAACTAGATAAAGGTTCCGAAACGTTTTGATTTGAGTTTAGCAATGACATGTATGGCTGTAGGGCTTGTGGAGGAACTAATGAAGACTGTCTTCTAATACCAGAATTGGAATATGAAGGAGATGTTTCAATTCCTAGAGGAAAATCAGGTAATGTGTGTTCATTTGTTGTTTTTGAAGTTAAAGTTTCGGCAGCTTGCTTTTCTACTTCTTCCTGTTTTTGTTTTCTAAGTTGTTCCTCTTCTCTCAGCTTCTTTTCTTTTTCTTTTTGTTCTTGCTTCAATTTCTTCTCTTTTTCTTTAGCAGTTTGTTTTTGTTTTCTCTCATCTTCTTTAATCTTCTTTTGTTCTTCTTTCAAACGTCTGGCATTAGCTTCAGCTTCATCTCGTTTAGCTTGTTCTTCTTTTTTCTTTCTGAGTTGCTCATCTCTCTTTTTTTTCAACTCTTCTGCTTTTTTTCTTTGTTCTTCTCTTCTTTTCAGTTCTTTTTCCTCCTTTTCTTGATCTAGCCTTTTCTGTTCTTCTATTTTCAGCTCTCCTAATTTCTTATTCACCTCGTCATGTTGCTGCAAATGCTGCTGCTGCTTCTTTTTAGTTTTGTCTTTCTTTTTTGAGCTTTTTTTGGTTTTAAAACTTGACCCCTTTTCTTCCTCTTCTAATTGTTTCAACAAAGACAATCTAGATTTCTCAGCTTCTTGTTCTTTTGCGGCATGTTCCAATCTCTCTTTTAAAATAAATTGCACAGCAAACCTAATCATTGATTTGCATCTATTATAAATTCTCTCTTTTTCTTCATAATCCTCAAACATGTTATCGCTATAATCATCTTCATCATCTTCTTCTTCATTATCATCATCTTCCTCTTCTTCATATTCTTGATCGTTTCCATTATTTTCTTGGTTCAGTTCGGTGGACAGTGATTGACTTATGGATCCATTATAATTTCTTTCATCAGAGTCTGTTACTGCAGCATTTTCATCATCAATGTCATCAGATATAGATTTTAAATAAACGCCAACCTCATCATTTGGTGGTTTAATGTCTACTAAACTAGCCAAATCATCCTTAAACAAATCTCTAAAAAAAGATTCATAATCCACACTTATAACTTTGTCCAAAGCACCCCATTTCTTTTGTTTTTCTAAGTCGCTCTTAAATGTTACTTCTGTTTTATCAGGAGTCTCACCAACTGATTCTTTGAAGCAAGGCAGAGTAATATCACCTTCTTTTTCAACAAACTCTTTAACTTCACTTAACTTCTCCTCAAAACTTGAAAAGTCCATCGTTACAACTTCATGTTCCTTTTTCTGCAAACTAGCTTTTTGCTCTTTTAAAAATAGCTCTGGGTCAGCTATATCTGGAGAAGTGTTATGCCATACAATCTCAGATAATTTTTTCAAATTCTCATATTGTTGTTTTTGTCTATCAACAACGGTCTCTGTCAATAGATTGCTTTTCAGGGAATTATAAAAAGAGTCAGCTGAAAAATTAAGATTTACTGGATTTTTGTTTGTAATACCCTCTTCATTTTCAAAGTAATCTGTATTGGACTCTTCGGCACTAGAAACGACTACTTCTTTTGATGAAGCGGTTAATGTTAAATCACGGGTTGATATGGTATCAATAGGATTATTTACAGTAGAATCATCCATATTTTCCAAATCATATATTGCTTCTAAGGGAAGTAATGACATAGTCTTCTTTAATAATTTGCTGTTTGTTGGATTAGCTGAAATCCAGCTTATACATTTATCTACCATCTCAGCTTTGCATTGCACCGGAGATTTTACCCCATTTGATATTTTAGAGTTGTTGTCTGTTTGAGAATTTATGGCCGCAGCAGCTTCTTCCTCTGACGCTATGTACGATGGAAGCGATGAATATTGATTTTTATTCTCAATATCTCTTTTGTCGTTATTGTATTCTTGTTGCTTGTAATTGTATTCTCGCTCATTACACATTTGAATATTAAACTCAACATCTGTGAGGGATTCATCTTTCATCTTTTCGCTTCTGTACAAGGCATCATATATTTTCCTGGCAGCCTTTTCATAATCAAAATGGGCTTCCCCATTACAGCAAGTGCAGTCATCTAAAAAGTCAGAAGTAGAAAAGCTGTTTGAGCTCTTATAAGTCAGAGATTGGAAGCCTGAAACTTGAAATGGATCTAAATGACCTTTCAGTTCAAACTTTGAGAAAGCATCAAAAACGTCTTCTCTGGTGATATTCATTATTTTTTGTCTATCTTTTAGCTCCAGTTCTTTGAAAAAGTTGTTCAAATTTTCTAGCTGGGAAAATGACATTTTCTTTGTTTCTTTCTTTTTGTTGAGTGCAGAGCTTCCTTTTTGATCTATTCTTTTCCCTTGATTATGTGAATGAGATCTTATATGGTCATTCAAATCAACTGTTGTATCTTTCAACCCCGTTTTAGGATTAGTATTTATTATTCGATGGAGGTTGTCTACAATTGCATTCTTGAGATTTGGGTTCTGATTTCCAAGCTCTTTCTGAGATTTATTATAAAAAGTGTTTGCCATCTCAAAAATTTCCTTTGCCGGTGCACCCCTTTGCAAACCCAAAGGTTGAGTGCCATCAAATTCCAACATTCCAGAGAGAACTTTGCTTTGATCCTTGGAAAAATCAGGTTTGCCATTTTCTATTTGCAGCAACACTTTCAACTGATTCAAGACAGCCTCGCCTTCCGCTGTGGAAATTACATCTTTAAAAGTTTCAAGAAATTCTGATTTTGAGCTAGTATCAACACACCGTTGATAAACATTGTCATATAAGTTTCTGAATGTAAGAAGCTGCTGATTGTACTCTTCTGAGGTTGTGTCTACTTGGCTTTGCAGCTGGCTGTTATTGTGGAATTTTAAAAAGGGATCTTCCTCTTCATCACCAACCTCAGTAACTATTATTTTTCCATTAGCATCTCTTTTAATGATTCTTGAAGTAGGATACAGGTCCTCATTTTTCTCGCTTCCGTAGTTTTCATCGTCTTGGCTATCTACTCCAAATTCCATGTCTGCAGAATCGATTCCATCGTTCATTTTTTCCTGTAATTGTAAGGAGAGTTCCCCAAAAAGCTCTGTGCTTGCTGTTGCTGAAAGGGTTTTCATATTTCGGTTAATTTTCGCCTTGTTACTAACTAGAGAAGTAGTTGGTTTCTTCTTATGTTTGCTCATTGCATAGGAGTATATTGTTTGTTGATATTGGTTAAATACCCGAATAAAAAGCTGTCAGTTACAAATTCTTTTTGCAAAGTACTGAATATCAATATTTAACTTATTTATCAACAGCAATCTGGTTTGGTTGTCTTTTCAAACACTCTTCTCTAATTGTTAACAATCCCATAGAAAATTTTTCTTTGCGTGTGTTCTTCAGATGCCTATGGGTTTTTAGCTAGCGAAAATAGGAAAAAGCAAAGAGGCTAGTGTATTAAGTCCGAAAGCACCGGTTTTGCTTGAGGGCCAGTCAAGATGGAGGAGGAAACCAAAACAGAGAACTCGTTTGGACAGAAACAGCCTGTTTGTAAAAAGCAAGATAAATGAGAAATGTGATGTTGGTAGTATTTTGATTTTTTGCCCTTACTTGCGCTCTCTCTTCAGCTGTGCTCTCTCTTCAGTTGCTGCTCCTTCCAGCTGCTTGGGGTCCCGGGATGAGTTGATAAAAAGCAGGTCAGGTGACCATGTCTCCCCAGGCGAATAAAACCTGCAACTGGAAAATCGGTTGGTAGAGTGCAAACCACAAGAAAAGAGGTGTTAAGAGGAAACAGTAAAACCGTGTACATTGTATGAAATATGTCTGTTATCGGTAGCCAGGCTGAATCAGTTTCCCATGCGCATATATTTCAAAGCATTGATGGACTGCTTTTAGTTGAAAACGACAAGTTTAACAGCGGAAAATACCTGAACAAAATTCTTATATCTCTGATGGATGATGCAAAAGTGGAGAATGCTGACTACTTGGATTTGAACAAGCTTATTGTTAAGCTGAAGCATTATCTTGAAGATGACATACTCTCTAAAAAATACAGCCTTCTTATTAAACAATTTTACAGTGTTTTTATTAAGTTGGCTGCTGTGGATAACACGAAGAAAGACAGGGTGAATGAAGCCATTATTAAAAACCTGACGAACCTGGTTGAGTTGGCTGAGCAATTAGATAGGAGCAGTGAAGAATTCATCAAAAATAAAGTCATGGTCGATGTTTTAGTTCGCTCGTACAACTGCAAGTTTGCCTTTTATCTCTTTAAAGTCATTTGTGATGTTGTTCTTTGTGATCTTCAAGAAAGCAGAACAGACATTTCCGTTGACTGTGTAAATTACGAAACCACAAATACGGCTCTCAGCATTATCAAAAACTGTAATAACATAGGGGTTTTTGATGCTATAAGCTATGCGGAAACCAATTGTAAGAATATAAAAACAGGAGCTTTGAAAAATCTCCAAAGTCAGATAATTAAGGAAAAATATACCCACAGCAAAGGCATTTGGCAGCTAATTATAAACAATTCTAAGAAGGATTTTATTTTGACTGTAGACAAAGTGATGGTGGATTTGATTTTATCAACTCAGCTGCCGCTGAATAACTTCCATGTTTTGGTAAAGTCTTTAATCGAAAAGAATGAAAAGATGGTCGAGTTTGAAAATTTTTTGGTTAAAGATATAGCTATCTACCAAAATTACAGCACCAATAGCAGTGAAGAAATGGAGGATCCCCTTGACCTTAAAGTCTCAAGAAACATTTCTGGATTGGCTTACTACAAGTCAATCAAGTTTAACGATAACTTAAAATGCAGAAACCTTTCCTTCATATATTTTGGCAAAGTGGCTAAAAACTTGAATAAAACTGCATCAATTCAGCTATCTAAGAATAAAAAAAACGAATTGTGGCAGTTGATAAAAACAGAATTCTCTAGCAATGAAGAGCTATCAAAAACAAAAGACTTTGATTTGATACTAAAGCATTTTGAGATTATTTTAAATTCTAATATATGATTTTGCAAAAAAAGTACATAGGTCAAGCTATTCCGTTCTGAACTTAACCACTTTATTAACTTGTTTAGGTTTACTACTATTTCTTTTACCACCTCTCTTATGAAACTTCTTCTTGATCAATTTTTTCATCTCTGCTTCTTGAGTTTTTCTCTCCAGTTCCCTTTGGAGACCTAGTTTCTTTGCTTGTCTTTGTCTTTGGCCTGGTTTTCTGGTTTTGTAAGGTTTATTGTTACTTTCGCTATCAACCAGCACCACCTCAACCGCAGAATTGCTCTTTTTATTATGATACTTGAAATTATGTAAAAAAATAGAGTCAAAATCAACAGCTAAAGAGCGAAACTGAGTGAGCTCAGAAGCGGTATATGCAGTTGTACCTAATCTTTTGCTGCTCTGTTCCTGGTTGTGTTTCAACACCGCTGCGTCAACATCTTCAGATGCATCTCTTAAAGACACCATAAGCTGGCTTCGCAGATCCTCTTTGTCACTTGTAGCTGTTCCATTCCCAGGCTGAAACGATGGATTTGTAGAAAATAATGGAAATGCAAACTCCATTTCATCTGCTTCTGCAGCATCACTTCCATTCTGCTCATCTTGGCTATTGGCGTTTTTTTCCACTTCTACAAAATCAAAAAAGCCTATGTTTTCAGGTGCAATGTACGCTGAATCCTGATCCTCATTGTCACCCATAATCATATTATAAAACAATAGTTGGGTATGATGTATTAAGGAAGTTCTTTCTTAGTTGTCATTATTCACAGTCGAATACTGACTTGCCCAGTCGTTTCTTTTTACAGGATTTTTTTCAGCATCGGCACGTGATTTTGTTTCCAACCAATCACAGAGATTTGTTTCGTAGCAAGCAAACTCTCTTGCGGAGAATAAACATCTTAAAAATTTTCACACTAATAAGGACGTAGGACAACCTGAAACCAAAGCAACATAAGGTACAATCGACAAGATGTCCCGTTTTTACTCTAATGAGAACGCCATCACAGCCAAAAATTCTTCTACAGAAGTTGCCAATTCAGTGATTTCAATTATCCCAGTTAAGGAAACATCGGAATACAAAGATAACCTAATAAAGCAGCAATCCAATATCACTCTATTGACACAATATGATGATTTTATTTTAAAGAAGGTTCAAACTTTGATCAGCAAATACAACTACACTAAACTACAATGGTCTTCTGAATACTACAAAGATAAATCAATGCTAATAGCGGAATTCAAGCAGGCTAAGCAATCCTTTGAAACGAGCTTTAAAAAAGACAACGAATATGAATATGAAAACGCAGTCATTCCAGCGCTTTTATACTCCATCATTGGTTACCATGGTTCGAAAATTTTGCTGAGAAACCATTTTATAACTAGAAATGTTGTTGGATTGGTTGCCTTTTCAAAGATTTTCCAACTAAACGCTCCAATTACTTACGAAAGAGTCAAGAGTTATTGGAACAGCAAAGTCCATTTTGGCCAGCAAGAAAAAAAGGACTTTAAACAGAAAATACATAGTCTAAAAAGAAGTTTTGCCAACACTGTTGAAGATGTCAAAATGGAAAATGATGTTTTTTTGCAGGAAAACATTCATGATCTGAGAATCAAGGCATACAAGTTGCTTTGCCAAAACAACTGCTAAATAGGTATTTAAATATATATTCCGCCGAACAGAGTCTTTTATTGTCCATATGTTAAATTACTTCAATATATATGTATTTCTTGAGCTAATGTTTGTTGCTATTTTGCGAAAACTTGGAAAACGGATTGTACTCTTCGTAGGTGGATGGTTGGGCCTCGTTGTAGGTTGTTGTATTATGTGCAGCTGGAGGATCGTTTTTGCTTGCAAATGGATTGTAATTGAACCACGATGAGTTGTCGCTATTATCAACTGCAGCCTGGCTCTGCTTCTTGCTTGATTTTTGTTTTTGAGCTTCCAAATCAAAGTCCTGCGTCTCCAGCTCCAAATCTTCCTCGAAGACTCTTCCATAGTCATTTCTGTCTCTATCGTTGGTATAGTAATTGCCTTGTCCACCTGAATTCGAGTTCCACTGTTGTTGCTGAGGCACGATATACTGAGTTGCTGGCTGCTGCTGAGATCTTGAGTTACGACTAGCCTCGCAAGGCCAGCAGAAAAACGAAACCCATCCTTCACAACCTGTTCTCAGGCAGCTGAAGATCGATCCCAGGAGCCAAAACACCAAAATTCCTCCTATAACTATAAAAATAATTGCAATAATTTTGCATGGTTTGTTTGCCATACATGTGTTCCAATGTTTGGCGGATGTAACTGTGTTGCCGACGCTTGAAGTCCAGCTTCTTTGAACAATAGTGGCTGAAGGCTGTTTAAGAACAAATTCCGATACTCTTGACATTGCTTAGGGCTGTTTGTATCTTTAAAAGGGTATTTGTGGTTGTATTGGTATTAAAAAGCAGTCTCTGTTTCGGTAAATGTGCACCTCTCAACGGAAGTATTAATACCCAGGCAAGAATGTATCGGTCTTTAAACAGTGCTTGTAGTGAAAAAAACCGCGAGAAGTTTAGGCCAGATCCAAAGGTTTCTTCATTGGGTGTGTATATATAGATATGTGAAAAAAGCTACGTGAGCTGCACGTGCTAACAACGCGCCGTTGTCCGATCAAGCACAGTATGTGTCACGTGGCAGCCGGCCTATCCTGAGCTAGCAAACTGAGTGGACACAGCGGTGAGCAGCTGCGGTAGAAAGCGGCTTGGACATTTTGCGTATGTTCTACATCTACACTCGCTCAGTTACTCTGAGTCAAACAAGAGGCTGTTCGTAAGGTGGCTTAGCTCTTCACTGCAGTGCTTCCACTCTACGGAGGAAAACAGCGAAGGCTGTGGACATGCTGTCACATGACTTTTGTCCTGCTCTCAAGACCCCATGTTGTCCAGCAGCTTTAGCCATGCTGTTTTATGCTGTTCAGAATAAAATCAGGCACCGCACTCTCGTCTATATCAATGGACTTTCGGTTGAAGCCCTCAATTAACAGCTCAACAAGTATTCGACCGCCTCGCGATCCTGTAAATCTCCGATACTCCTCAGAGCATGAGGCCAGATTCCAATTCATCAATCTTCTCAGACACCCAATCACAGTCCCCGTTCTGTGTCTTCCCATACCACAACAAATCAGTAATGGGTAATTTTGTTTATCCAGCAATGTTTCCAAGGCGGAAGATATAGATTTCTCGTTCAGCCCATCCCACGGGTTATCATCCTCGCCGAAGTCTGGGTTAATTGCCGCAAACTGGATTGTGATGTCGTTTTGTTCACAATACTCCAAAAACGAGTCTTCTGGATCCTCATTCGATAGCCACACAATGCATTTCAGCTTTAATGTAGAAAGAAACGGGAAATTAAGCGGAGATGGTTGCCCAGACCTGTAGAGCTTTTGTTCCACAGGACAAAAATTGATTGGCGGAATAATCTTATTTCCTGTTGTCAGGATGTTCATCTTTCTCGTTGGTTTAGCCCTTAAAGGGAAAGTTTCTAAGTTGCTGTTTGGTGTCCGTTAGTGCGCTATGGTGGTTACTCATTGTTGAGATCTGGGAGAACGAGGTTTTGTGGCAGGGGGTTGAAATGCCATGAAGCTCGCCGCTCACGTGCGCCAGGAGCATGCATGTTTGGTCACGCCACTGCTTTGTTCCAGCGCTGCGGTGTTCTTCTGCTGGCGGAGGCGCCTGAAAAAACTAACAGCACATTTATACCTGGAACAACTGAAAACAACCAAACAAACCCACACTGTCTCCAAATGTCTTCTCTGCAACAGCAACTATACAGATGTGTTGATTCATACAAAACGGTGATTGACCAAAACCCATTGCTGAAGCTTATAGACATTTTCACCGCAGCTCTGGTGGGAATTGCAGCTTTGCAATGTGTTTTCATGATCATCATCAGAGACACTTTCCCATTCAATGCTTTTTTGGCAGGGTTTATTATTTGTGTAACACAGTTTGTTTTAAATGTGAGTTTGAGACTGAGTCTTGTTAAATATAGTAGTGATAATAAGGTAAGGGGTGAACGAAAGGTATTTGTTGAGTATGTTGTGTGTTCACTAGTCCTTCATTTCATTTCCTTGCATTTTATCAATTAAAACCAATAACGTATTATATACATATTCTATTATATAAGAGTGTTTAAATCAAGGCAAAAGGAAGACGGCGTTGTTAACAAGACTTTGCGCTTTACAACTGAGGTGAACGCTCTGGTATCTATTTGTGAAGGCTACCGCTTGCATACTCAATATGAGTGGAAACAAGAAGTGAAAAGTGCCAATATTTTAAGTTTTAATTTATATAAAAACATGTGAGTGGTTAACCGTTATTGGCAACACTAGTCATCTTATTTGATTATACTTTATTATTAGTTGTAGCTGTCTGGTGTTGGACAGACTGATATTGCTTGGAAATGAATGGTAAATTGTTTGTTTTAGCGTGAGGCTCAGCACAGCAAATGGTTTAAACCCCCAACAGGTAAAGATTGATGTTTTAAAAAAAGATTTAACAAAATGTAAAAATAGGCTTTTTGTTCTCTACATAACAACACAGCACCCTCCGTCATTTGAAGGTTGTGGCTGAGCTGTTTGAGATGTTTTTGTAGGCTGCTCTTTCTTTGCAGAGGAATCAGCATTAGCGTTGGCATTAGTGGCTGGTTGGCTTTGTTGAGTTTTGCTGGCAATGGGTTGTTCGATGGAAAAGTCACGTTGTTGTTGGTTGTCAGAAGGGATGTTTCCTGGAATTGAAGTGGTGTTGTCAGCAAGTGTTTGATTTTGAGGATTGGTGGTTTTGCCAGCATATGTTTCTGAAGCAACTCTGCTGTTTTTGCCTTCATCTTCAGCATTCAAGGCGTGATGTTCGATGTTGTTTTGGTAACCGTTCACCAGGACAGGCTGTGACAGCCCATTTTCCAGAATCCCGTTTGACCCCTCAGCATTCTGAGTGCTTTGGAAGTGCTCATCTTGCTGCTGTTGCAACATAGTGATTTCATTGTAGGGATTATACATAGCTCCGTTGTCCCTTACCAGGGATACCAACCCGAAAAAAGCGTCTTCAACGTTTATGTTCTGTTTGGCAGAGGTTTCCAAAAAAGGGGCGTGGAACTGCTTTGCCATTTTAACCCCTTCTTCAAAGGTAACTTGTCTTTCTTCATCAGTCAAGTCGGCTTTGTTGCCCACCAAGAATACAGGAACGTAGTCGGAATCCTTGACCCTTAGAATCTGCTGATAGTACGTCATCAGTTCTTCAAAGGAGTTCTTGGAAGTGACTGAGTAAACCAGCAAAAACCCTTCCCCAGTTCTCATGTATTGCTCTCTCATGGCTGAGTATTCTTCCTGCCCAGCTGTGTCTAAAATGTCTAATATTACAACTTCTGAATCGATAACACATTGTTTTCTATAAGAATCCTCGATAGTTGGGTCGTACTCGTCAACAAAGTTGTTTTGGGTTAACTGGATGGTCAGGGCAGATTTACCTACCCCTCCTCCTCCGACAACAACTAGCTTATACTCTCTATAATTATTGTTCATTCGTTTCTGTTATTTGTGTAAAGCTTGTGGTGTTTTCTAAATATATAAGAAATACTTCTTTTTATATTTACAGATCCTTTGCAGCGCAGTACAGTTCAATGCAATGCAGTCCAGTCCAGTAGAGCGACGTTTCTTGGTGCTTCTTATATATACAAAAAACCCCGAATAAAAATTAAGCTCGAAAAAACGCTGATATTTCTACTTGATATACAATATTGTGAAATAAAAGTTAGTCTTAGTTACGAGTCCTTAAATCGATTTTCTCTGGTTTGGAAACAAATTATTTCAACAGCGCTGTTCTTTCGTACCGAAACTTCTTCTCAAAAGACACAATCCAAAACTGTTTCTTCTAAACCAACTGAATAAATCCCATTAAATGTTCCTTCAATGAGAAAAAAAATTTCACCTACCAAAACAGAAAAAAGATGTTTGAAAATGAAAGAACCAAAGGAAAGCAAAAAAAGCAAAAATAATAAACAATTGCTAAACTAAGTTGTTGCTGTTTTTAGGAAATTTAAAGGGAGCAAATAAGCGGCATATAAGAAATCATTTCGTCTAAAATAAAGTGAAAATTTTTATTTGAACCCTTATATTTGAAAAATAAATACCTCCTGGTTCGGTCAGGAATGCATTTTCGCTGCCTCGGGGGAAAACTTGGGAGTAATAATAACAGCTGCAAAGTAGATAGCATGAGCCAGGTTTGGAAGACAAGTCACGTTTAGGAGGCAAGTCACGTTTAGGAGGCGAGTGCCGATATAAAAGGAAATCCCGAAAACAGCCCAGGGTGCGTTGGTGTGGATGGGTTTGGAGGAGTAGAATGTGTCTCGTGATTGGACAGGACTAGGTCGCCTGCTGGCTGCTTCTTTCGGCAGCATGGTATGTGCAATATGGATATGGTATATATCAGGTGAAGCTTGCGAGGCCAAATACAGAGGGCCAGCAGCGCTTCTAGCCCACTATCTCTCAGTCGCTTCCTTCTATTTCTTTTTACAGTGTGGGCAGTACCATTTGTTATTGTTAGGCAGTTTGGTCAACCCAACACATTGCAGATGAAACCATTCGTATGGACAGTTTTTATTATCACACGCGATCATCTCTCCATACGCAATCTGCTCACAAATACAGTAGGTCTCTTCGCTTCCTGTTCCGCTCTTGCCCTTCTTGGACGAATCAATTGGTAAACCTTCCTTGCCAGTGCCTGGTTTTTTATCTTGGCCTAGAGTCGTAGTCAATACAATTCTCTTCTTGGTCTTTTTTGGTTTTTGCGCTTCTGGCAAGCCGTCGTCCCCACTATCAGATAGTCTTCCTCTTTTCTTGCTGGAAACCGACGGAGCAGTTGCTGTGTGCAGTTTTTTCTTCTTCTCTGAGGGCGGTACACTTTCCATTGCCTCTAGCTGTTTTTGCATTGCTGCCAACCTTACCTGTTGCTCTCTTTGGGTTGCTGCACGAGTGTTGTTAAGCCCTGAAACACTGATATCGGTCTCGGCATGTGTAAACTGCAATCCCGCGCTACCTTTGGATTTGTTCTGCTGCTTCTCGGTTTGCCCTGTTCTTAAAACTTCATTCAGCGGGATTATAGGGTTTCCGTATGTTTGTATTAAACTGTTCATTGTGTCCTTTGAAGCCTTTTCCATTAGCTCATAGTGCAAATGCATCGCTGGGTGGTTATTCTTTCCTAGTCTCAGAACACTTGGTATCTCGCCGTTCTTCAAGCATGTTTCGTAAGCTAACTCTAATCTCTGAACTGATTGCGATAACTGGTCTAGTGCTATGGTGGAAACATGCAGATTCTCCTCAATTGAAGGCATCAATTCTTCCAATGCAAAGTTGATGTTGTTCAAATAATTGTTACATGTAACAACTTTCTTCAAAAAAGGTCCTGAAAACGATTCTCCTTCATGTTCCCCCAGTCGCTTTACTTTTGCGTAGTAATCCTCGATAGACAAAAGCTCGTTTTCATCATTATCAAGGTTTTTCAATAAGTCTTCAACATACTGCTTTAGTTTGGGTGAAGACTGGTTGCATTTGCAGTCTATTTCCTTCCAAAGGGTCAAGTACTTGGCATACGTCAATGGAATTTCCTCAAAAACATCCATTATGTCATTCAAACCAGGGTTCAAATTTGCTGGTGGTTTATTGGCATTTAACGCTTCCTGTGATGCTGACATGTTTGTATGTTAAAAATGGCTCCAAAATTTAGGTTACTTCCCTATAATGCTGCCCTGTTTGGTCAGTGGAAGGATCCTCAAAATCATCCTAAGTTCAGTGATCTTATCCAGCTGGATATCCTTTTTGTCTAGGGAAAAAAGCCCGGGAAGAAAAGCGGCGGAATGGGACGCTTATGTCCTACACCAGTTTAATCAATTGCACAATGCCAGAATAAGTGAAACGCCTCAAGGAATAGCATATTTACCATTTTGTCTACTTTATATAATATTGTTGTTTTTTAAATACGTGCTCTCTAAACAATGTACTCAAACCAGCCATCTGGCTTTTCCAAGTTGTTGATCTTGTAGAATCTTCCTGTACAAGAGTAACCTTGCCATGTGAAGTCATCAGCTGGGTCACAAGTACACCTGTTCTTAATTCTGGTTTCGGCATCAACAGAACATGAATAAAATGGAGGATGGTAGTAAGCTATCTGGTCAAAGTGATGGATTTCAGATCTGTCCATCAGCATGGATACAGCTATAGAGTGAACAGGAGCATCTCCCCATCTCTCGTAAAAGAAGCCACCGGATGTATCCAAGTACTCAAAGTACTGGGTGTAGGCCTCGCTTCTAAAGAATTCCAAAGACCCAACTTCAAAATTTGACCAGAAATGGCACAAGTTGTACGAGAAACCATCATCATCAGAAACAAAATCCAACATGTTATTTGGATGCAAATACTGAGGGTTTTTGTCAAAAAACTCTATGGTGGTGTTCCAAAGAGTTGGAATGGTGCCCAAGTATTCAAACAGAGAAACAGTGAAAGCATATTTCTTGTTGTTGTCTCTCATGAATTTGAACACATCAAAGTTAATGTCACAGAAAAACTCAACATCTGGCTCAACTCTCCAGTACCAGTCGTAGTCATCCAGGAGTGGATGTCTGAAGAAAAGACCTGACTCGTATCTGCACATAAATCTGTAGGACTCGGAAGGACCATACAAGATTCCTTCCTCACCCATTTTCTTTCTAGCGTTTTCTGCCTTCTTCAAGTCAATGTGGTCAGGGTAAGACCAGTGCTCCTTTGGCACCAGTCCGTATTTAGTTGTTCCAGACACCAGGGCAGAGGTCAGTCTCTTGAACTCGTCACTGAATTCATCGTCATTAAGGAAAATCCAGTCGTATTGGAACTTGTCGTTGAATCTGTCTTCAACGGATTGAATAGCTCTTAGCAGACCATAAAGATCCGTGTTTCTTGCTAGCGTGACAAAACAAGCCTTCTCTTTGTCTCCGGAGTATGGGATAGGCTGAACCATTTTATATATATAGCCAGCATTCTGGTCACCAACTTCGTATGTTTCGTAGCCTAGTTGAACAACTTCACCTGAAGCAGGAGCATATAGTGCCCCATCCTTCGTGTCTAAAACTGCTTCACCCTTCGTGTTTGTGCTTCCATACAGGCTTCCATTTGGAATCAAAAGCCAGTAGGAGAATATTAGCAAAACACTAAATCCTACCAGCCTAATAATCTTGTCAGCATTCAGCTTCATTGCACTAGAATGTCAAAAAAATTTGTTTGTGGGTTTGAATGCCGTTTTCCTGTTCTGTTGCCCAAATCCTAAAAGTACTCCAACACGTTGAAATTTTTTGCTGTTCGTTTCATCCCTTCTTCTTCAGCCCAATGTCGTTTCAGACTAGAGCGTGTCGCCTTTGGTGAGCAAAAGAAAACTAGAGGGGTGCTGGGTCATGTGCGTGGTCATGCGGCTGGTCATGTGCTTTGGTCGGACATAAAGTTGCTTTTTCCTATTCAAGTGAAAATTTTATCCGCTATAATGTAAATAAGGCTCTGGAGGAATTCAAAGGTCACCAAAGGGGTCAAAAGAACAGGACGAGCCACGGGTTATCACTCTGTTTTTAGGTTATAATGAGTATTCATAAGGATGAAAACACTGTTACAGTGAAAATAGCTCTTCATGACAGCAAAAGAACTAAAATCGTGAAGATTGATCCAGTAGCAAGACTGCAACTGATGAAAGCTAAACAAGAATTAAATGAGGAGGCTGATGATGAACTGGCGAATGAAATGAAGAACAAGTTGATGGACAATTATAAAAAAATAGCAGCTAGAATTGATATTTTGGTGAAATCCCACAAGTCGTCTGCTTTGGCTAAAAATAAAGTGGCAAAACCTCCAAGAAAGACATCCAAGAGTATTAGGCTGAACAGAGCCGATTTGCTGTATGATATTGAGGGTGTTTCCAATGAAGACGATAAGGACAAAAGAGGAACTAAAAATAATGTTATAATGAAAGAGAACAACATTATTATTGATAATATAAACGACGAAAATCTAAGAATCAACATTTCAAACATTATCAACCGCGAGATTGAAAAGAGTACGCAGCAGTCTAGTCTGAATGCTGTTCTTGAGACTGCAGCTCAACCTGGAACAATCGGTGCTAAAGCCAGTTTTACAACCCCAGCAAGCAAAGTTACCAGCTTTTCTGTTTGTACAAGTGAAAAAGATGTAAATGATTTAGAGGAGGAGGAAGGACCTAGAAAAAGAAAGAAACGCACAGCCACAACAGATGCAGCTGATAAGAAGGTTGACTTCCTTGTTCCACAGATAAAACAAAACAAAAGTGCTGCTGCAGAAAAAAACCTTTCAAGTAAAAAACCGCTCTTTAATTTGGGGGGAATGAGAGCAAATAATGAGATCACCAAACTACCCTCACTGGGGTTGGGAGCATCACAAGCACCTGAGGATAATAGAAAAGACGCTTCTACTATTTCATTTAAAAATAAAGTATCTGCAGGTGAGGACAAGCCAGCTACAAGTTTCAACTTTGCCAAAAAAAATGACAACACCTCTGCTATGCCTGCTTTTAATTTGGGTGGAACCAAATCTGTCGGGGCTGATGATTCTAAGGGTACATTTCCCTTTACTCAGGGCGACAACAATCCTGCAAAAGATAGTAAGCCACCATCTTCATTTAACAGTGCAGACATAAAAAAAGTAGCTAATGATTCTGCTAAACTTGCATTAGGTCTACAGAACACCAGTGATCAAGAAATCAAGCCGAAGTTTTCTTTTGGCACTCATGCTAACAGCAAACCTACTTTGCCAGCAGACGTAACCAAGTCATCTGCCTCAACGGCTCTTCTACCAGAACCCCCAAATAACGCTCCAGAAAGCCAACCTTTATTTGATCTATCGGATAAAAGTGGAAAGCAGCAGTTTTCGTTTTCAAGTGGAAAACAATCAATTACAAGTAAAGAACAACCATCTACGGCGTTTACTTCTCTTGATAAACCCGTATCTAGATTTAATCCAGCATCCACCGGGACTGCTGCATCTAATAAGCCTGGCTCAAGATTTGAAGCACCGTCTTTAGCTGAAAAACCTAATTCCCGATTTGATCCAACTCCTGTTGGCGATAGACCTCTTTCCAGCTTTGTACCGCAAAACAACAAACCAGTCTTTGGTTTTGCATCTGGAGCTAAGGATGAGAATCAAAAGCCTGCATTTGACGTTAAGGCTTCCATTGCTACAGCAGAGAATGGCACTATTAAGCAGCCTGCTTCTTCCGCGTTTAAATTCTCTGGCTCTGGTATTACTATGCCAAATGTTGCACAGAGTGAATCCAAATCAGGATTTTCACTTGGCCAACCTCCAGGATCTATCAGCTCTTCAAATTCAGCCAAACCGGAATTTAACTTTAGTGGAAGTAGTGCATCTGCTGAAAATAATAACTCTAATGCCACCCCAGGAAAACTGTTCAATTCGAATAACAACCCTACGAACGGTGAATCTAAGTTTAGTTTTGGTCAACCAAGTGCTTCTAAACCACCAGTTACTAGTAACTTGCAATCTACATTTAACTTTGGACAGAATAATAATAATTCCAGTCATTTTGGTGATAATTCAAACAAATTTATAACTAATACACCACCAAATCCACTGCTGCAAAAACCAGTTACTGGGTTTAATTTTGAATCGAATAACAATAGCGCAGCAGGCCAATTAAACTTTAATTTATCAAACAAGTTTAAGTCCCCTACTCCCCCTGTTCCTCAAATGAATGTTAATCTGCCCCAGCAAGGATCCTTCAATCCTAGTTCCACATTGAATTTCTCATTTTCAAGCAACAATGCTAACAGTAATGGCACACCATTTGGGAAAAGTCTTTCACCTCCAATGAATTCTAATCAAAATCCTCCGAATATGATGTTTGGCGGCTTTAATCAGCAGTCCCAACAGGCAAGCCCTAATATTGGTGGTTCTGCCCCGGTAGGGAGACGTATTGCCAAACTAAGAAGAAGATAAACAACGACATCTCAAGTGGAACAATTGCTTTTTCTTAGGAGAATAATAAAAGCATCTAAACAACTCTACAGCCCAGACTATTTTTTTGATTAACTATCTTTTCGATTATCTGAATGATGTTTTATATTAAATTTTTATTCTAAATATATCTATAAACATCTATATAATTATATATAAACCATTTGCTATTACTTTTGATAAATTAACAGTTATATTTAGTTTTCACCTTCAATTTCGAAGACAACATCCTTACCGGTCAACTTCTTGTAGACGGCTTGGAAAGAGTCTAATTTGTGTTCAACAGCGGAAGAGTCCTTGTTTTTCAAGAAGACCTTTTGAACCTTGGCACCACCGACAGCGTATCTAACTCTCTTACCAGTGATTTCAGTTGGGAAGACTAAGTCATCTAAGATCTTGTCTTGTACGGAAGTCAAAGTTCTAGATCTTGGTCTCTTTTGTTCTTTTCTAGACTTTCTAGCTGGCTTTGGAATGATTCTTCTTTCAGCTAAGAAGATGACATGGTTGTCTGGTAGCTTCTTTTCTAATTCAGTGGCTAATCTGACTTGGATCTTGTGGTAAGCGTTCAAAGATGGGAATGGAACGAAAACAACAACGGCTTTTTTACCACCGGAAACTTCGATCTGTTTTTAAGTTTATTATGTTTTAAAGAAATAAGTAAAAGTTGTTAGTAAAAATATGGTTGTTCATTACATCAGGTTGTTCATTAGCAATTAAATGTCTATTTTTTGTTAATTCGACTCACGCTTTCTGCATCAGTTCTCAACGCAAGTACCTTTTTGCGTGTAAAGGCAAAATAAATGATATCTGTCATTTCTTCCATGTAATCAATACTGTGAACCCAAAACAAGGGTTGTTCCCTTTCAAACAATTATCTCTCTTAATCAAAACATCGCCTATTTGTAGTTTGAATCTTCACACGTATGTGTACTATTAATTGCCCCATTTGAAAATTTTCCACCTATCTGGCACTGAACTCTCTCTCACTCATCTGGTATTCAATTATTTCTCTCACAGGTATTGGTTCACTAGATACTGGCAACACATTCAGCCAACGCATGTCAAATCACAAAAATCAATTCACTTCATTGCATCCAATTAGATTATAACATTAATCATCTCTATATTATTCTACTCTATGAATAGTTATTTACATACTTCTCTGGCAGATTTGAATTGTAAAGTTTTCAAATCGTTCTTGAATTCTGGAGAAGCTTCCAATTCGGTGAAAGCTTTACCAACAGCTAATTCTAAATCAGTAGGAGCTTTAGATAAAATCTTAGAAGACATATTCGACTATTATATTGTGCTTGGTTTGAAGTATGTATAATTTTTTTCTTTTTCAGCTTAATGATGAAATTGCCTTAACATTAACCTTTTACATTCTGGCCAAAGTTTCTAGATGGACTAAAAAAAAACTTCAAAGTTGGCAAAAAATCAGTAAGCTGCCTAGACAGAAGCAGATTTCTTTGTAGGCAGAGAATTGCTTGATTCAAAGGGAAACTTCAGTCTATGGCTAGACCAGTGTTGAAACTTAGCGCAATGCAAGCATATCTAGAAATTTTTTTTTGCTTTTTTTATTCGGAATATCTGATTTATAGTTGCACTTCTCAGCCTATAAATGTTTTTTTTGCTTAATATTATATCCGAGCTGATTATTTTAAAAAAATTTGCTCAGTTTTTTTTAGTTTTTTTACTACATTATGTTTTTATTATTGTTCATCTTTTTCGCACGAGTGTACGGCGCACCCATATTGCCAATTGGAAAAAAGAAAATTCATAAAACGGTGAATAATTTTTCAAGTGCATTTATAAGATGACTATATTATATACAAATGTATGATTCTTCAATTTTTCTTCCATGTATGAGTTTTTTGAGAAAAATGTTTACTTAATCAATCCAAGCAACGGAATAAAAAGCTTGCTATCGTTTTTTAATTATTAATATATAAATCTCACAACAAGGCAATGTTTGTCCCATCTGTAGAGTCTCTTCAATCGAAGCTATCCCAAGTTAAAGACTTGGAAAGTTTAGCAAGTTCTTTGGAAAATGCCAAGAGAACAGCCTCATACAAAGCTATGGATGAGCATTTCTTGCCTTTACTTGCATCAAAGATTCCACAATGGTCACAGTTAAACACAGTGCAAGAATTTTCCAAAGTTGAACCACTAGTCATTGGGATTGGATCTGGTTCGACCGTGGTCTATGCTGCTGAAAGATTAGGAGAAATCAAGAATGTCTTCAACCAGTACCTCAACGATTTAAACTTAATTTGTGTTGCCACTGGATTTCAATCAGAGAATTTAATTTTAGCCAACAAACTAAGATTGGGTACTTTAGCTTACTACCCGCAATTAGCCTTAGCCTTTGATGGTGCTGATGAGTGTGATCCACAGCTGGGGTGTATCAAAGGAGGAGGTGCTTGTTTATTACAAGAAAAACTGATTGCATTGTCTGCAGAAAAGTTTATTATTGTTGCAGATGACAGAAAGAAGGTGCCATATTTGAGTTTCAGCTGGAAAATCCCAATTGAAGTGGTTAACAATGCGCCTACTTTTGTTGAAAACCAATTGAAAAAAGAATTTGGAGACGAATTGAAAGAATGTGTTATTAGAGAGTCTATGCCTAAAAAAGCAGGTGCTGTAGTTACTGATAATTTCAACTGTATTATGGATATCAATGTTGGTCCAGTTCATGATGTCGCAAAAGTTCACAGAAGACTAAAACAAATCACAGGTGTCGTTGAAACAGGGTTGTTTCCAAATGTCAACTGTGTAGCTGCCTACTTTGGTAATTCTGATGGTTCAGTTGAAAAAATTATTCCACAAGCTGAATAAAAGGTTTGTGAAATAAAACGACAAATATAGATATTAGAGCTTTATATACTTTATTGAAACTAACATATAAATGCCATTTTTACGGATGCAGAGAAGAAGTACACAAATATGCCTCTACATTTCACTGAATATTCTTTTAGCTCAAACAATCAATTACCATCCAGTCAATCATTTCTATTAATGAATCCTTTTTGCAGTATGTCTTGAAGTCCTCTTTATTCAACTTGCTGTAGTCTTGGGTATAATTGCAATTTTTGTTCAAATAAGCCATCGTTTCTGGATTTTCATTATATATTATTTTACTGCTGCACCCAAACAGCCTGTAGTTTTGCTTGCAGTTCAAACCAGAAAACATTTCTTTGAGCTTTGAAAGTTTTGCCTTCTGCTCCTCCTCGCCATTTATAGATTCCATGTTGTTAAACAAAACAGCAAAATGTATGTTTTCAAGGTTTTTGTCAGCGAGCAGTTTTACCAAAGCATCTCTGGACTCAATAAGCTTACTTTCATTCGTGCTACTTCCATCCACACAATATATTAAAAATTGGGCCCCTATGATGTTGTTTTCCCACACTTGCCACTTAAGTTTTTTATTCTGTATTCTGTCCGTGGAGATATCCCAAATGTTGATTTTGCTGTTTTCCACAATAATTGTTTCAACTTTAAAGTCAGACCCTTCATTGAACTTCTCTCTGTCAACGGTTTTATTTAATATTTTGTGTTCGCTGTCTCCTAAGTTTAATTGCTGCTTTTGTTCCTGTTTATTCAAAAATTTAAAGCTAGTGTAGTTTTTCTTGGAGACTGCTCTGGATAACAAACAAAGCTTGTATAGAATGTGTCGTTTTGAACTATCCTCCAATCCTAAGATTATGACTTTCCCTTTAAAGGGTTTAAACCTTTTGATAATATGTTTCTTAAATCTCTTCAAGTTCAGTTTCATTGGGAATTATAAATTGTTTGAATAAATAAATTGTTTGAATAATGATTCTAGTTACCTAACTGTCAGATAAGCTGCTTTGTATCTGTTAAACTTTTTTATAAACGGCAAATAAAATAAATAAAAAATTAATATTATAAGAAAATAAAACGAAATAATACTACCAAAAGAAGCTTTTTGCCTAGCACTGCTGGTTTTCAAGCTTTCTCGTTTGAAAACCTCCCTAACAAAAAGGATAATCTGTTAAACTGATATTTTTGCTTTGTTTCTGCTCTACAAGTAATTTTTGTCCTCATCTATTTCGGTAGCCTTAGCCCTTTAAAATGATGAAGCATAACCTTGTAAGCAAAGAAGACCCTTAGGCCAAAAAAGAAGCGATTGTGTGGGAGCTATTTAGGGGCGAGGAAGCTTACTAGCGGAGAGCGGCTGAGGCAAAACGCAAAAAAGCAGATCACGTGCATATACATTACAACTCTGCACGTGATTGGCCATGCTAATCTGATCTGCTTTGCTCTTCTCCTCGCCGTTCCTGCTGTGTTATTTTTAGAAGAAATTAGCCTTAGGCAAATCTTTGGTAAGCGGGCGGGAAACCTCACTTTAAGCTTCGTTTCTTCTCATGAAAAGCTTTCAGCAATACAATAATAAGCTCCAAACCAAAAAGTTCTACTTCATATTCAACCGGATTGCTTTTGCTGACTTTGCGTTCACAAAATGGATTTAACAATACCTGAGCACCTTCCTCTGTTTGTAAAGCAAGAAATATTGAATTTGATTCATGAATATCAAGATGAAATGATCACGTTCAAAGGTTACACCAGTAAAAGAGATAAAATATTGCAAGAATATAACAATCTTCATAAAAATTCATTTAACCTAGACAGTAGACCCTTGTATCTTTCCTCTGATCCCATGAACTCCGAAGATCAGCAAAAGTCTAAGCTTCTTTCTTCAAATGGATCAATAACCAACAGCTCTATCTCATCAGGAATAAACAAAAAGATACTTCAAAGAATGAAGTCTACATACTACATGGAATCCGATAGTAATGGCAACAGTAACAAAAATATCAGCAGGCAAAACACAACGGTTTCTTTGCCTTTGAATCAAAGCTCTCTTTTGAAAGTTGGCTATGAACCCACGACGCCTTTATTTCCTAGAATTCCACAGGTCAAAGAAACAAACAAATTTATTCTACCTAACACTTCATTAGGTGCTGTGCTTAGTGAAAGAAGTGAGCAACAAGGAAAAGATCTTGCAATTATAACTGTAAACAGCAAAGGCAAAGAGAAGGCTGTTTCATGGTCAAAATTGTCTGGAAAAGTAAACAAAATAACTAATGAATTAGACAAGCTCATATTGGTATTGAAAAAAAAGAGTTCTAATGCTACCAAAAACAAAAACGGCAATTTGAATGAAATATCTCATATGAGCAAAGTTTTGCTCTGGTATAATCCTGATGATCTTATAGATTTTGTCAGTGCTTTGTTTGCTTGTTTCAATATTGATTTGGTGCCAGTTCCTGTGAATTTGGAAACATACAAGCTCAGTGAAATTGAGGAGATTATAAAAATATGTGATATTAATATTGTGCTAATCTCAAATTCTTGCCATCAAACCCTAGAAACCATGACTGACAAACTGGAAAAGTCGAATGAAGTTTTTCAAAACTTTGCCAAAGTTGATCTGAGCAAGATGACTGAGCATCACCAGAGTAATGGTAATAAACTGTTGAGGACGAGTCCTTGGATTAATTTGAAGTTTATAAAAACATCAGATATGGGGACAGCATCCAAAAGTAAAAAAATTTACCAGGTTCCTGGCATTTCTTATATTGAATTTACTAGGACACCACTGGGTATTTTATCTGGGGTTGTAATGAGATACAGCACTTTAGAGAACCAATTTTTTTCTTTGGCTACAATTTTGAACTCTCGAATTACAGACTCTGATAAGAAACAAGGGTTCAATGGAGTTATAAGGCCTTTGAATAATAAAAAATACAGCTCGGAGTTTAAGTCTTTAAGGCTTGTATCTACAATGGATCCTACAAGATCTACAGGCTTGATACATGGTTTACTGTTTAGCATTTATTCGGGTAACCTGTTTGTACACTGCAGCTTTAGTAACATATCTAATAAGCCTGGAGATCTTGAAAAACTTGTTGGAAAATATAGAGGTAATGTCTTGTTGATTGATCAATTGCAATTAAAGCAAGTAGTTTTAAACTATTTGGATAATCCACTAGGGCCATACTCCAAGAAACATCAAACTAGTAAAAAAATTGATTTGTCATGTGTGAAATTCTGTTTATCTTCGTGTAACAATATTGATGATGAAACTAGTAACATGATTGTTAAAAAGTGGTTAAACAATCTGGGTTGCCTGAATTCATCGAAAGTTTACTCACCAATGCTGACATTAACGGATTTTGGTGGTATTTTTATTTCTTTAAGAGATGAACTGAACTGGGCTCCTCATACCCTCAACAATCAAAGCATTGATAATGGGCTGGATGAAAAAGAGGATACGTCGAATTTGTATGCTGATTTTGTAGTTGATAATGATACTCTGTTTATTGACAAAGAGGCTTTGAAGGATAATGAGGTTAAAATTGTTAGTATTGGGGAAGGTTTATCATACCCAGAAAAATATTTGAAGGTTTCTAGTTTTGGTTACCCCATTCCAAATATTACCACTTGCATAGTCTCTCCTGATCACAAAATTTTATCTCCCAATACTGTTGTCGGCGAAATCTGGGTAACTAATGATCTGTTAGTGAATGAATTTTATCAACTTCCCAAAATCAATGATTTTGTTTTCAATGCTCGTTTGGATTTTTCAAAGATGAATCATATTTTAAGCAGCTTTGATAGCAGTGAATCAAATGCTTTGAAGTATTTAGCAATCAGCCAACATCTCCAGCAAATAAAGAACAATACTTTTTTAAGGACTAAACTTGTTGGTTTTCAGCATAACAATAAGATTTATGTTCTCTCTTCCATAGACGATGTTTTGCTGCAAAATAAACTATATAGGTTGGCCAACGGTAAGCATACTTCTAATATTTGCAATGTGCCAAAAGAAGTATTGACTGCTGAAGAAGCTGCTGAGAGCAAGATACCCAATAGCCTCAAAACTTTTACTAAAGATCATTTGGTGCCAGCTGATTTAGAAAGTGTATCTTCCAAAAATAGTGAGAAAACCAAACCTAAATCGCAAATATCAATTGAAGCTCATGGAACCCGAATTCTAGAAAGTCATTACTTGCAGCACATTTCAGCTACCTTAATTTCAATGAGTGAGAATATCTCAGAAATCAGTTGCTTTGAATTGCCTTCCCACAGAGAAGAACACTTTTTAGTTTTGTTGTTTGAAACACCTCTGTTAAAAAAAACAACAAAAATATCCACCAAAGTTGACAATCTTTTGGTTCCTTTTGTCAACAATATTTTTAAATTGATATGGAAGTTTCATAAAATTCAACCATTTTTAGTTATGGCTGTTCCTGAAGGAGGTTTGCCAAGAAGATACTGTTCTTTGGAGATTGCAAACAGTTTCGTAGAAAGGCAATTTTACAATGGTCAGCTAGATATCAAGTACCTGAAGTTTCAAATGGATAATGTTATAATGGATTACATTCCTAAACTGCTGATTGAAGAATATACAAAAAAGACCTCAGATGAAGGCGAAACTTCTTTGTTCAACTCACAATTATCCACAATGCGAAACTGGGCTTTAAAGGATTCTATTGTAGATGAAGTTACAAATGGTGGTTTAAATCCAATTAATGAAACCGATATTAGCTTATTTGAACAGGATTTAAAAAAGGCACTTTCCAAAAAGGCAACTATTGATGAGAGAAATGGTATTGATATGGCAAAGAACTTTTCTAACATATTTGAAATATTAGAATACAGAATAAAAAATCAGCCAAATGAATTGGCTTTTGGGGATGGTTTTGTTAATTCAAATAAAAAAAGCAATAGCAACAATTATCATAAAGCAGTAACTTGGAAATTCTTATCCAATATGATTGGTTCATACATGAAAAAAATCTGTGAAAGTAAATCTCCTTTGAGGAGTGGTGAATGCGTTATTATTATGTGTGATAATTCTGTTGAATACACCGCTATTGTGTTGACATGTATGTATTTTGGATTCAAGATAATTCCAATGATTTCATTATCAAACAAAAACAAATCTGTCGAGAAATCATGTGAATATTTAATTTCTGTTGTTAGATCTTTCAAAGTCAAGAGAATATTTGTAGATTTCAAAAATCACACCCTGCTGGAAGATAGCAACACATTGACTGGAAAATACCTGAAAAAATCCAAGCTGAGATTAAATCTGTGTAAGATTACTTTATTCTCAAAAACTAAAATCAAGGCAAGTTATACTTTGGAATTTTTCAAGAAAAGAATAATAAAAACTGCTGGTTATAAAGCTTTTAAAGAGGTTGTGTTTTTAAATGAGAGTGACTCCCTATGGAACTTTACTACTACTTTTAGTTTAGACAAGTTGTTCCAACTATGTTCACTCTATAAGGATTCGTTCGATTTAAATTATTCTACAAGAAATCTTTCTATAATTGACCATACGCAGCATATAGGTTTTGTTAAAAGTTGTATTCTTGGGATCTTCCTTGGCACTTCCACCACTTTGTATGCTTTGAGCGACATAAAAAATGACTGTAAGGATTTTATTCAGGATTTGATGCACCTAAATTTAAAAGAGGTTTATTTAAACCGAGATTTGTTTACTTTTATTTTGATTAAAACCTTTGATAAAGGTATCAAAAAAGTATTTCAAAACATACCACATATATTGATTTCCTATCCGGGCAGGCCTAATCACACTGATTTGTTAAGATTGATTAACAGGTATGGTGCCGAAAGTGGATGTGATATGAAGACAGTTAACTTTATTTTTGAAAATAAATTTAATCCATTTATCTCATGTAGAAAAGATGAGCCTATTGTGTTGAATCTCGAGCTGAATTCCTTGAGAAATGGCATTGTCAAAGAGGTTTCTGGCAAGGGCAGAAGTATTTCCAATAATATGATTGCTGTTTACGATATTGGTACCGTGTCGGAGGGGCATTTAAAAGTTGTTAACCCAGAAACTTTGCAGCCCACTTATCTTACGGAAATTGGAGAAATTGTTGTATCCTCCAAGATCAACGTTTCAGACTACAACTGTTTGAACCTAAAATCAAATAAAATGTTCAAGGACAGTTTTTTTACTGAGCAATTCAAAGTTGATATTGAGGGTGAAACATTTATTAGAACTGGAAATTTAGGATTTTTAAAGCCTTACCTAATTTCTGACAATCAAGAAAACATTATATTTAATTTAGGAAGCATAGACAGTACCATTGAGCACAATGGTTTGCACTTTGTTAGTGATTTAGAACAGACGATTTTGGAGACAAATTATAACATTATTTCCAAATGTATGTGCATAAAGGTTGGTGAATACACCGCAGCATTGATACAGATGAAAGGTTTGAATCCGTCTTCTACTCGTTCAAAAACCATTGACATATCAACGCCGATAATGGCATATAACGAAGGCAACTTAGCACCAATGATAGCCACCAAACTACTATTAAAACACAAATTTGTGCTTAATATGATCATTTTTGTGGATTACGTTGACAACAAAAACAGGCATTTGACTTTGAATAAGTTTTTGAATAGCAAAAATAAGGATTATATATTTGGAATTTATGTATAGAAAGTTGCAAAAGCAACAGTATTAATAATTAGTATTTCAGGCATCATTCTTTTGATTAAAGCCACTCCGGGGTTCGGGAGTGCCAAAGGTCGCGTGATATGTTGCTTTGCGCTTTGTTGTTTGCTCATCGTTGAAAGGCTTCAGGCAAAAGGCTAGCATAAAACTAAGCTTCTAAAGGTTGCTTTTTCACCCTTCTTTCTCTCGAAAGCGGTTTTTCTTTGACATATGGCTAAGACTTGGTTGGCAGTAAGGAATGCTTTGCAGGCATTTCGGCATTTTCCAGTCGGCTTTATGAGTAAATAGTTCAGAGTTCGGGATAATTTCGGTAAAAGTCCATCTAAAAAAACCATCTAAACTTTTATAAGCGAATAAAAACAGAAGGCAGTAAGCGACATTCAAAAAGAAGCTAATATGTTGACGTAAATTATTTAGGCTTGAAGGAAGTGATGATACAATACCAAAATAATTTTGGACTGTTGAAATTTTTTTATAGCTTTAGAATTGCCAAAGTAAAAGCTCTTTCTGTCACCTTTCCCAAACCAGTAGAGGTATTGAAATGACAGCTTATAAGAGCAATTTAGATGAGATATATAGGCATTTTATCAATGATATCAAGTATCAGTTTAGTTACGGTGATTTGCAAGCAATGCCAACTATTTTAAGTGCTAGAGATGCAGGTAAAGAAGCTTCGCTATCTTTGATTATTTATTCCTGTGTGAAACCTATCTTTAAAATTTATTTGATTATTGGAACAGGCTTTATTTTGTCTAAATATAATGTATTAGATGGAAGTGGAATTAAAATTATCTCCAGAGTTGTTTTGGCAGTTTTATTACCTTGTTTGGCTTTCAATAAAATTGTTGTTAACATTCAAGATTCATTGATCAAAGAGGTTGGTATTGTTATGCTAAGTTCAGTTGTATTATTTGCTTTAGGTGCTGCATTTGGAGTAGCAGCTAATGTCTTTTTCAAGATTCCCAGAAAGTGGAGATACGGTTCTATTTGTTCTTGTATTTTCCCGAACATTAGTGACTTACCGATTGCATATTTGCAGAATATGCAATCAGTTTTTAGTGATGATCAAATCAACCAAGGTGTTTCTTTTGTTATTATCTTTTTAGTAGCCTTTATGTTAACCGTCTTCAACTTAGGTGGCTTTAAATTGGTTGAATATGATTTTATTCAAGCTAATAAACTTATCGAAAAAGATATTGAAAGTGGTGATAAAAGCGCTGAGGGTGGGAATGCTGGGGAATACGAGATGACACATTCTCCTGGGTCGAGCCATGTTCTCAGCAAGAACTCGGCAAGTTCAGAAGAGGAACCGCAACAGGACACCCAAAGAACTCAAAGTGGAGGAAATACTAGCGAACTTGCATCGCTAAATACTCTTGACTCTAATACAGATGCGGCAGTCCAAAGCAGTGCAGGTGATGATGTTGCCCAAAGTGCTGCAAGTAGCTCAAAAGATTTTACAAAACTCAGAAAACCCAGCACTCTTTCATCTAAAAATCCGCAGATATATAGGGATGGAAATGATATAGCATCACAGACAAAGAACCAACCGAGAAGGCTGTCTACTGTAAGTCATCAGGAATCCGTTCAAAGTCAATTGCTGAATCTTCAGAAGCAGAAATCTTTGATTCAAGATTTTTCCAAAACAGACAAAGAAGGTAACCCTGTTCCTGATGATCCTGTTTTACGATTTATTAAATATAACTCAAAGAAGTTAAACCAAGATGCAGATTTACGAAATTTAGAAAAGTGGGCATCGTATCATAGTGAAAATGTGCAGCAATTACATGGATTAAATGCTGTGGATGAGTTTAATAATGCCTATGATGATAACGGTGATGATGCAATATCAGATTTGGGACTTAATTTGCCTTACACAGAACCTGTAGAATCAACAGCTTCAAGAATTGCAAGAATGGTTACAACAGAAACCCAAATCACTTCAAAAGATATTGATGATGCTGGCAGAGATTTTCTTCCTGAAAGAATAAGAAAGATAAAGGGTGTGAAGTTTTTCATCTTTTTTATAGAGAATTGTATCAGACCTTGTCCTTTGAGTGTTATTCTGGGGTTAATAATTGCATTTATCCCCTGGGTGAAAGCTTTATTTGTTTCTACTAATGTTTCAATGCCTAATGCACCAGATAATTTACCTCCCCTGTCATTCATTACGGATTTCACCAGTTATGTAGGAGCAGCTTCCGTTCCATTTGGTTTATTATTACTAGGAGCTACTTTAGGTAGTCTGAAGCTGAAAGAACTTCCTAAAGGTTTTTGGAAAGCTGTTGTTTTTTTATTGGTAGCAAGACAGGTAATCATGCCTATTATTGGTATACTCTGGTGTAATAGGCTGGTAGAAGCCGGCTGGTTAGATATAGACAAGGACATAAACAAAGTATTGCTGTTTGTTATATGTATTGATTTTGGATTACCATCGATGACAACAATGATATATTTAACATCAGGTTACACACCAATTGACGCAGATGACACCATTCAAATGGATTGTGTATCCTTTTTTCTGATGGTTCAATATCCTCTATTAATTATTAACTTACCATTTGCTGCATCATACTATTTGAAAGTTCAGTTGCACGCATAGTTACTGAAGCAAATAAAAATCAATACAACTGATTTAAAAAAATCACATTATAGAAAAATGAAAATCGGACTCTCTTTCAATATGTTGTTTGAATAACATATTGTTTATATGAGAAATATTATAATCTAGTATAGGAAGTTTTACTCTATTTGAATAGAGAACTTGAAACTGGATTTAAAAAGTTTAAAAGCAAATGCTCTTTATTTATGACCATAAGATGGATTCAATCGTATTAATATTCTCCAAAATAGCGTTTTAGGGATATATTTATAAATATATATCAATCCACAAATACATATTAATAATTACTTACAGTTTTTTTGAAAATAATAACTTAAGCTTGTTCTTTTATTTCTTTTAATTGTTTAAACCAATTATCAATATTGGATAAAAATTCTGGGTCTTCCATCTCAGCCTTCTTCTGTAATTCTGTATTTCTTCTGTTTTTAAGGTTAGTAGCATCAATAGATTCTTGCAGTGAGTTCAAATCCAAAATAGAGCCATAAAATTCATCATCTTTGTTGTCAACAAACCCATCTGTCAGTAAGAAAGGAGTATCTACTTCATTGGCATCTAATGGTTTACCTTTTAATTTGTTGTAAAAAGCTCTTTTAGCATCCTGACACTCGCCAATAGCAATTAAGAATAAAGCTGGTGCAAATAGTACTTTTAAAATAGCATTATGGAACCGCTTCAATGTTTTATTAGCATCTTTCTTGTAAGCTTTTTTAATATAAAAGCTAATAGGTAATAGCATTATCTCTACTAAGTTCAATGGAGGAATGTAAACTGTGTCATCAGGCATTCTTATAAATCTCAATGTCTTTTCTAAATTTAAAGCTAAAAATTCTGCATTTGAATTTTCAACAATATTGGAGTAGGATGTTGAAAAGATAGCAATTAAAATGTTAATCAAAATCAAGGATAGAATAAATCTATACAAATAGTAAAGCAAAGAGGTATATGGATAGGCAAAATTCTCAAAAATGGTGAAATCAGTATCACCTAGAATACCAACCAGAAGATTTTCTACAATTGCCCAAGTTTGATCAGATGTACCATCTGAAGAATCCATAGCCAAGAATGCTTGAACAAATCCAATGATTATGGTTATCAAAAGAACATAAAACAAAATACTTTCTTTCAACATTTGTTTAATTATAACAAGCATATTACCAATAAATTTGACAGAATCTAAAAAGAAAAGCATTCTTGACCACATCATAGGAGCAATTAATGCCAGTATTCTATAAGACAGAATATCTAGATCTTTTTGACCTTTTTGAAGGCTTAAAAGTCTGACAATCATTGCTAATGCGATCATTGAATACATGAAATCGTTAAAAATGTTCCAGAATCGCATATATGGTAATCCAACATTATAAAGCTTCACAACTTCATCCAGCAAAAATCCTATTGTTGCCCCATAGAATATCGTTTCTAATACCCCTATTGGATTTAAACTCACACTCAGTTTTCCATTATTAACCACATATGTATAAATGGCAATATAAATCAGGCTCATGAACAAGTTAAACATGTTTTGATACTTTGGTGTGACCAATCTAGCACTATCAAAATGGGTGATGAATCTTGTATCTAAAATGGTGGATTCTGTTAGGTAGAAGACTCCCTTTTCAGATTGAATAATCCAGCCTCTCCAAAGATAGGTTTGTAATCTTTGAATTGCGGATGTGAAAATTATATCTCTGCAATGCAAATCACAACAAAGCTCCAGACTATTAGTAGGTGTTAAATCAATATCATTTTCGTTAATTACATATTTCCGCAAAAGCATATCAACAAACAAATGGGTCAAGTTTTTAGTGGATTTTGATTCTTCTGCTGCAACAATACGTATAGCAATATTCTCAGCCAAAGTAGCTCTTGCTATGTATAGAGAATACATATGAAGTTCGTCATAGGACAAGTTTAAATACCATTTTTTGACGGTCAACAGACAAAATATAACACTGGATTGGTATTTGTTCAAAGACTTTTCAGATTGTTTATTTCCTCCACATGCTGAGTAACACATCTTAATAATATCATTAGTAATCTCAGGACCTTCAGCACAATCATAAGCATTTGGAATCAAAACATCCACTAATTTCTTCAGATTGATACAGATTCTCAGAATCTGTCTACTGTTTGGAATATCAACAACACTTTTTTTATAACTTGTTGTGGTTGTTAAAGGTAATAACGGCTCAACATTACCTCCAAGTGCCATTAATGTATAGAGTTCACTCGTTGTTTGGTAATTTTCAAAGCAGTTTCATTATGATCATATGTTATGAAACTTTCTTCCAATATTTTTAAAGCAATTATTTCTTTTCAGGAAATTTACAGATCCCCCTTTTATTCCTTCGTTAAAAAAACTGCTTCCATTGTCTTTTGCAATTTTTTTGTTGTTAAGTTTGTTTACAGTAAAAAATGAGAAGATAAAAAAGTGTTATACGTAAACAAATTATTTGCATTTAGTGTTTTATTAATACTAAAAAAAAGATTTTTATATGTACATTCATATTACTTACACAGCTTATTTATCATTAAAAAAAAGAACTTGAATAGTTAAATCATCTCTGTACTTTCTGCTTCCAGGTTCCTTCAATGAGCACATCAAGTCAACAAATTCTTCTTGACCACCAAAGGATAACGCATTTCTGATCAAATGAGTAGCTAGATTTTCATCTCTTAACAGGCAAGGAAGATCATTTTTGTATCTAGAATCATATTTAAAATTATTCTGTTTGATCGGTTCATTAATTATATCAATATTGAACACACCTGGCTGGCTGTTCTTAGTTTCCCATTGAGCCACTAGTCTTGCAATGTCTTCATTATTCAATAGTTCAAACAATCCATCACTAGCAATAATCAAGTATTTGTCTTTTTTTAAATCAATCCTGTAATTCATAACGTCAGGCTCTGCTGTGACATATGGGGGAGTCAAAAGATTCTTTGGCTGTCTTCTTAAAAACATTTTTACATCTGGTGGAAAGTTTTTTAAATGTTTGGAGATGTCTAACTTATATCTGTAATCACCAAAAGCTCTGGAAGGTTGTAAAGAACCCAACACTCTTCCTCTAAATACAGCATACTCTTCATTTGGATGGAGATTCTTTATTCTCTTAACTTCATCTTCGCAATCACCGGTCAAGTCTCTTGATAGTTGCTTAACAGAATAGCTGTTTTTACCAGGTTCTTGTGAAACCAAGATCGCTCTCGAATCACCTGTTTGAGCTACAGTTAGAATGTCATTTTTTGTGTTAAATATAGTTAATAAACAACATGAACCAGAAATAGCAGGCATAGTCATTTTGAAAAAAGTGTCCCTATTAGGTGAGTTTATCAGGTGTTTAAAGCCCTCAACCACAATATGGTTGTCAAGTTCAAGGAATGCATCTTGCAGAGTTTTGTTGAAAATATTAAGATCATCATCGTTTATGATTGGATATAGCTTAGAAACCACCTTTGAAACCAAATTCTTCTGCAAATAAGCAGAGGTGTGCCCTCCAGAGTGGCCATCCATCACACCAAATAGCATGATTTTGTCCTTGGAGGTGGAATCATCAGAGTCGTTGTTCAAAACACTTTCAATGTGACAGTCTTCAATAGGACTGTTGCTTGGTAACTGATTTATATCAACTCTTTTGATCTTGGAATCAAAGCTATAAGTCTGCTGAAGTTTAGTCAGTTTTGTGTCAACTTCCAATTTTGGTAATATTGACAGCAACTCAGAACGCTGCTGAGGTGAATTTATGCTGTTGTCATTTTTTACCTTATAACTGTAAGCCGAGGCTGTACCTATTCCAGCAAACGCTGTGGCAAGGACAAAAAGCTTATTCCTATTAGTATATACGGTTCTGCTAAACATCTAATATGGCTTGGTGGTTAATCATGTCAGGCTATTATTAAAGCAAACAGCTCCACGTACGGTTTTACGGAGATGCACCTGGAGCCGGCGCTACCACAAAGAACACACATTAAGTCACGTGAACACAAACTTTTCTTTTTTGAATTTCCTCATTTCCTCATAAAAATTTTTCTCATCGTGAAAATAAAAAGGTCCTGCATCACTCGAGTAGTCGCATTGATGGGATTAAAAGGAACATAAGTGCTAAAGGAAAAAGGAAAGAGGGAAACCAAGAACCAAAAGCAAATCAAACAAAATGCCACCAAAAGCTCCAAAGCAAAAAGATGCTAAAAAGAAATCAAATGTTGACAAGTCATTTGGTATGAAAAATAAAAAAGGATCTAAAGCAAAGAAACAAATTGAACAAATGAACAAGCAAAGTTTTGATTTCAAGAAAGATGAAATGAGACGTAAGAAAGAAGAAGCAAAGTTCTTGAAAGAACAAGAAGAATTGACAAAGAAACTTCTATTTAATCCCGTTATTAAGCAGCCAATCATTGCTAAAGGAGTAGATCCAAAGACTATTCTGTGTCCTATGTTTAAACTGAACAACTGTAACAAAGGATCTAATTGTAAATACTCTCACGATGCTTCTTTAGTTGCAAAATTCATCCAACAGCAAAATGAAGAGAGACAGGAAGAGGAAAAGCTTAAACAGAAAGAAAAACCAAAAGTTCTTAACAAAAAAGGTAATGAAGTTATATCGACAGATATTATTTGTAACTTTATGATTGAAATGATGGAAAAACAGTTATGGGGTTTCAGACTGGAAGAAAAACACATGGAAGAGACACAATGTAAGTATGTGCATCAGTTGCCTGAAGGCTACATTGTAAAAACCGCTGAGCAGAAGAGATTGGAAAGGGAAATGCAAGAGAATATGCCAAAGATTACCATTGAACAGTTTGTTGAGCAGGAAAGAGAATCCCTGGATAGAGATCACATGACTCCTTTGACTCTTGATTTGTTCAAGGAAATCAACCTGAAGCATAAGCTGCTAAGAATGAAAATTAAAGAGAATAAAGCGGCCGATTCTAATCTAAAATCAAGTAATAAAGTTAAAAAAACAGGAAGAGAGATTGTGGAAGAAAAGATGAAGCAAAACAAAGCCTGGGTTGAAGAGACGGATGTGAATGATACAGGAAATGAATTTGATATTGATGTGTATAGAAAAATTCAACAGGATGAAGACAAAGAACTGAAGAAACTGGAAGAAGAAGGTCTCTTGGAAGAAGAAGCTATATAAAATAAGATTAATTACAACTTTTTCAGGTTTCAATGTTGAAAACAGCATAGGTATTTTGTTTAATTTGAGAAACTACAAAAGATTATTTAGGTTTTATTTTTCACCCGTTCGATTAATTTACAAGACTCTTCAATGAGCTCATCTTGGAAAAACTGTAATTGTATCCTATTCTGAGTGTTTCCATAAATGCTTCTTAGGTCCATTATGCTATTTCCTATTCTATAGTTCCACTCTGTTCTTTTTTTATCAAAATCTAGTGTATCCTCAACGGCTCTAAAGACTTTTTCGCCTGAAGAGTATATTTCAGACGTCTTTTCAAGCATCATTGAAGTTCTCTTAGAAGAAGAGTTTCTAGGAGGAGGAGGTGGTGGTGGCTGGGAACTTTTTAAATTATCTGATATAGGGCTTGAAAGCTCATCAGGCACTTCAGCAGATACATCTAATTGAAATTTAGCCGGGTTTCTAGGCGGCAAAATGGGAACTGCTGAAGCAAAATTGTCGTCTTTTTGTTTATCTGCGAGTCTATAATACTTTTCATTAATGGTCTTATTAAATTCCACAACTGTTTTGTCTTCTCTATCAATATAGTCACTTAGGGATCCGTCAACAGCCTTTATGTAAATCCCAATAACATTACTTGGTCTCATCTTGCAGACCTGTATATACGCTTCCAAATCTGATTGTCCACTATCGCCAATTAAAATAAATTTCTTGTAACTGAACTGATCTATCACTGTCAAGATTCTCTCTAACTTTTTGGTTGCTGAGGATCCTAAAAAATTGCTAAAAATATTACTGTGTAAATATTCTTTTAATACTATGGTACCATTTGGATAGTAGCAATCAACATACTCTCTTAAAGATGGGTACAGCTGCTGGGGACTGTTTGAAACATAAAAAAAATCAACATTGTATTTGAACTTTAGCAACTTGTACCAATTTGCCATTGAAGGAAACAGCCATGACTCAATAGGTTTGTTGAAAGTTGTATCTAAGGCTATTTTTTTTCCTTCAACAACACCTGTGAACTTTATAGTATCATCAATATCAGATATCACAGCTATTTCGTGGTTTTGTGAGTAGTGGATCAAATCAATGTCCGTTGTGAAATCTTCAAACACAAAGTCTTCAGCACCAGACTGAAACTCTTGAGTGTTTAAGTGCTTTTGCATAACTATAGACTGAGGTCTTAGATTTGTCATTATGCTGAGTTTGTTACTGTTTTCGTTTAAGGAAATATCATCGTCAGTTTGAAGGGTAAACTCAAAATCTCCATTTGGTCTACTCAAACAGTGCTCTAATCCTATATCGTTCAGCTTCAGTACCAAAGGAAAAGAAGACACACCCTTATTCAAGAAAGGATAAATTCTTGAGTCAAATATTGTGCTGTTCTTTTGAAGGAGACTTGACTGACTGGAGGAAGGTTGCAAATCCATCTCTTTGTCAGCCTGTTCGTATTTCGCTTGAGAAGTGATACTATTCAGTATCTCTAAATCACGCTGCACTAAAAACTCTTCCTTGTTAGAACCTATTATTAGTTTTTTCAACCCCATGTAAACCCACCTGTTTTTTCTGGATAGACTGTTAAACAGGCATATATTACCCTTGATTTCAGTCACGTACTTGTTGTCAAGCTTGTTAAAATAGGTATATGAATTGTAGATTGTTATCTCAAGATCGTCAAGATTGTTGTTGTTACTAAGCAATAGTTGGTTGGCATTAACACCGTTTCCTATAGTCTGGTAATCTAGGTCCGGATTGCTGCTGCTTGAAGATGATCCATTCCCATTATAGTATCTCTTAAAAGAAGTAGAGGCATCACTAGTGAGCTGCTTAAGTGACAACCCGACCGTGGGCAAATAAACGTTCTTCGTTAACTGGAAAGCAGATAACATTCTCGATCTCTTGGTGTTATTGTAATCTTCTTCAGATCCAGTGTTGGCCGATGCAAAATCAAGATCTTCTTTATTATAGTTCATATATTTATATTTATATGTTTGTTTTGCTTTATTTTATTTTAAGTTGCTTTTCGTTATTTTTATAAATCTCTCTTTTTGATTTCAAAGGATAATAAAGCAATAATTACACTGAAATTGTCTTTTGGTTCTTAGTATTTCCAACAATAACAAATTTGAAACAGCACTTGTGTGTTTTTTTCTTCTTCCCGGCCTAGGGAAAAACAGCCCTGCCTAGCATTGTATACGAGAACTTTTCCAGTACGGAATAGAACAGTGGTTTGACAAAGGTGATTTGCAATTTTTATTCAATATATACTAAAGATCTGTTTGATTTGTCGGTTTTGATAATGTTATAGGATATATCAGCGTATTTTCTTGTTAGAAGCTTGACAAAATCTACTAAATTACCCCCGACACCAAAATATATATCCTTGGTTGCTAATAGCACCTTGCTATGCATGTCATTGCCTTTCAGTTTCATTATCGTTTCTGTTATTAACGGCTGAGTGTCAGGTTGATAGATTGTTTCGCTTGTCAATATTAATCGATTATTTGTATCCATGTATGAATCTACAGTTTTGATGAGGTCATTTGACCATGAGCCTTTCATAAAGTGGATGGCTATGTTGTTGGCTGTCAGGTAGTTTAAAAACAAGTCGATCAGTTTCGAAGTAATAGTGAATTCGTTCTTCACAATGTTGTCTTGGCGCTCCTGTGTCTCCTTCAGCACTTCAAAAGAGGCCGGATCTGAGATCATCTGATCGTACCAATTGATCAGAATGTTAGGCAAAGTGACAAGTCTAAGAACATACTCGTTGTAATCACAAAGCATGTAGCTAATGTTTTGAAGGTTTTTGGTGAATGCTTGTGTTAAAAGATAAAGGGACGGCAACGCAGTTCCGCATCCAAGCTCAATCACATTGCTAATGGTCTTGTTCTCAGCATTTTTAATGAAATCTTGATCTAAAAATTTAACCAAATCTATGGAGCATTCCCAAGTAGTCAGTCCACCCTCATAGACGTTTCTTAGTAGATCATCTTTATCCAGAAAATCCAAATTCACTACCTCACAATTGGATGTAGGATCAGACTCAGACATGATTTGATGTCTTATGTCGTATAGTTCTCTTCTGATTATTTCAGTTTTTTCATTAATTTTAAATTTCGAGTAAGTCAGTCTTACGTCTTGTATGCTATACAGAAGCTGCTTTAGGCCAATATACTCAGCTCTAATCAGATCGTGGGGCCAGCTAGCATCCAACGAGGCTAACGTCATGGAATTATCATTGGTGGTTTGTTGTTCGGTATTTTGACCGCAAGTGGAATCTTCAAGCTCCACATCAGAATCCTCAAAGTTAAACTGGAATGACATAGTCTTAATTGTCCTTGGCCTTTTGTTAACAAGCACTGTAATGGCGATGAGCTGAAAACCTTTGCTTCATGCTTTATGTACCTGGAAACATTTCTTTTTTGGTAGCCGAAACAGTGATGCCGCTTTGGGCAGCTTTGCAGCTGGGACTTTATCGCGTGACAGACGTCTCCCATCCCGGCTCTGGAAGCGATCACATGGCCACCTCTTGGTGCACTTGCATTCACGAAATCTAGTTAAAGCTTTGTATATAAGGTCGATACAGCTTACCGAACAGTCTTTAAATGTAAACAGTGATATTGAATACCTTATAAAAATATACATAAAAAAGTGTTTGTTAAAAAAAAAACAATCTTGTCATCGTAATAAATCTTGGGGGGTAGGTTTTTTGTCTTGTGATTCTCCTCAGAACAAAATCTACTAATGGAATAAATAATTAAAAATAAACGTGGAGTAATATGAGTTTATAGCGCTGTTTTAAATTTTATATTCTTCTAATACATTTATTTGGTCAAACCAGTTTGATTGACTTGAGAGTAACCACCCCATGGATTAGCGTTCTTACTCTTCAAGTATTCATCGGCAGCAACTTGCCATTCGATGGAGTTAGAAGCTGGCTTAGGATTGGCAACATAGCTGGTGAAACCGTAGAAAATAGCGCATCCAAAGGCAAAAAATCCTAAGAAACCTAAAACAACTTTGCCAACATCTCCGTCAGCGTATTCAGGCTTTCTTGGACCCCAGGCACCGTAGGAGATGTAGTATGCTGCTTTTTGTTCTAATGGAGTCAATTCAGTCCATGGCTGAGTTTGTCTGGCCTTTAACTTGGTTAAAATCAAGCTTTGTTCGGCTGTAGGCATTCTTTCCCATCTGCTAGAGATTTCCTTGATAGATCCAACAGTAATTGGTACTTGGGCGTATTGCTTTACTGAAGTAGCTTGCAATCTTCTAATGGTGTGGTTTATTAGTCTTTGAGATCTCAACATTATATTATATTATAAATTTAGTCTGATGATAGTGCTATTGAGTTGATTAACAAATTTTATCTATGGTCTGTTTCTAAGCTTTTCTAGCATTGTAGTTAATGTTTCCTAGATCTCCTAGTACTTGTGTTTTGTCGAGGTATGAAAAAAGTGAAAATTTTTTTTAACATAGCAGATATGCGTTCGGACTTAAGAACTCCTGTGAACCTGCAGAGAAGCAGCAGAGTTTTTTTTCAATCAGATGATTTTTTTAACCAATCATATTGAACAATATTTTTTGGCCAATGAAATTGAAGAAGGGTTTCCGAAAAACATCAATGGAGAAGAGGTAAAAGTCAGGTATATACACGTGATGCTATTGGCGTATTTAAGCGCAGAGATGCTCTTGTCCTCACCACAATGGAGTATCAGTTATGATCTCTCTAAGCACTGGTCTGCGTTTGAGTTTTAGCGGCAGGTCATTGAAATAAATGCCTTGTTTGAAATATGGGTCCTGCTGCTGCTGATTGTTTTCCTCAGCAGCTGTGCTGATTTCAGGTTCGTTTTCTTCATAATGAATTTCAATCAAATTGTTGATCAAAGCATTAACAATGTGCTTATATGAGTTGTTTTGCACGATATTTTCTAAAATATCATTCAAGGGTAGCCAAGATAGTTCAATGTTGCGCAACAGAGACTTTTGATAAGTTTCAAACTGTAACTTGAACACAAGAGAATCAGTGTTTAAAACTTCTTGTTCATAAAATTCAACTAACTTTGAATCATTCATATAACCCAACAAAAACAAATCCTTGTAAAAACTCCATATTGCATTCATTTCCCGATCATCTCTCTTTATGGAAACACTATTTCTAATATTTGAGATAATTTCGCTTCCATTAAAAATATAATAGAGCTGTGCATTCAAAACATATATTTGCTTTTTAATTACTCTGTAGTAAATCGGTCCAACGTTTGCTAGTTTAGCCAATGTTATTGGGACGTTATCATTGGTTACTGTCTGCAACCCCATACACAAAAGACTACTACTGAGGCTAGCCAATTCTTGCTCTCTTAATTTAATTATGTTTTGCTTTTCCTGCTCAGCTAAGCGCTTTTCTTCTAATTGTTTTTGAATCAGTTCTTCCTCTTTCTCCTTTTTAATTTGCTCGTATTTTTCCATTTGTTCAAAAATCTCTCTGGTTTTTTGCTGTTTCATTTCTTCAATTGGTGTATTGCCTGTTTTCTCAGTAGGTTCAACACTAGCTGCAGTAGAAAGCTTTAGTGTTGACACTGGTATAGCAGTTCCAATATTTGCTATTTTTGAGTTACTGTTGAGAGCCTCATTATTCAATTCGTTAGCTGTGTTTGGTGCAGACGGTGGAGTTAAAAATCCTGGTGATTCATCTTTTCCTCCCAGCTTGATTTTCTTAATTATCAGTGGTTTCTTGGTCTTTGTAGGTGCCGCTACAGAAGTGTCTACAACGTCATCTTCAGTTAATTGATAAAATTTTCTTTTGATAGCATTGGCAGCATTATCAATACTGGCACTAGAAATACCTCTTGGAGATTTAGAGAGATCTTGTGATTTAGCAATTATTTTATTGCTTGGAGACTTTGGTGTATTGGTCACACTTTTTGATTTCACGACTCTCTTTGGAGAAATTGGGACACTGACTTCTTTCTTTTTTCTTGAAATACCTGGTTTTGATTGAATTTTTTCTTTTAAAAATTCATACTCCTTTTCCCAGCCTGCTTTTTTGTTTTTCTGCACATAATATAAAATATCATTCCCATCATCATCTACATGCATGAAATCGGCACCACTATCAACTAGTAATTTGACTACATTAAAGTTTCCTCTTCCACAGCAAACCATTAGCAAATTCTTTCCGTTTGAGTGTGATATTTTCATGTTAACGTTCATTGTTGTTAATGCCAAAAACAAGCTGATCAAATCCATATGTCCTCTTTTGCAGCATTCGATAAAGGACTCTTTATCAGGTCTACCTCCATTCTGTAGGAATTGACCAACATAGTTGTAATCACCTCTGCAGCTAGCTCTATAAAATCTATCTTTTCCGTACTTGCTGGCAATATCCATAACATCAAACTCCAATTCTTCATTATCTTCGTCCTCTTGGCTATCTTCTTCACTACTATAATGACTACTTATCTTTTCAGCGGGAGTTTCAGTAACAATTTCATCTTTTGTCTTTGGCTCTTTATCCCTGGATTCCTCTTGAGATTCAACAATTGGCCAGTATCTTTCAAGCAAAGCAATTATTTTTACCAAGTCTTCTTTGTCCTCCTCAGTTTCATAGTCTTCATCTTCTAGTGCTTCTTTCATATAAATCAAAACATTTTTATTTTCACCGTTTTCAATAGAAATTTTAGAATTGTGTTCTAATAATAACCTTACAATATCCACTTCCAATTTTACACAAGCATCAAACAAAGGTGTTTCAGAGTTGTCTTCTGTAATTAAATCAGTGTTAATTGATGGTAAATTTACCAAGTACTCAACAATATTAAAGAATCCTTTAGAGCAAGCAGAATGCAGAGCTGTCATTCCCGCATAGTCTTGCAAGTTTGGGTCGTATCCCTGCTCCTCAATTAGTTTTCTTACTGTAGATAAATCATTTTTATTTACAGCTGTATGCAACTTTGTTTTGCCATATGGATCTCTTTTGATTGAGGACTGTCTTTGATTTATAGTCTGCTTATTTAAGGAGTTCCCTGATAGTGAAGAAAAATACTTGGCTTCAGCTTCAATTTCACTGATTAAGCTCTTTTTACTGTCTTTAAGCTCATCTTTCTTGAAATCAGCGTGGTCTGTTGGTAATAATTCTGTTTTTACTTTAGTTTTTACAGTATCATCTAATGCTTTTAGTCTTGGTTTTAACGGTGTCTCCATTGCATCTGTTTCCATTTCGGAATCATTCATCAAATCTGAAGCTTCCTGATGATCTTCATCAATAATTTGTTTCTTTTTAAGAGGTAGTTTAATTGATCCGTCGTATTCTTCGTCCTGTTGCTCCTTAACTATTTCTTTTTCACTTTTTTCTACATTTAAAGATGTCATATCGGAAGATTCATCAACATTGTTCAAGTTTTTATCCAAATCTTGAACCACATTTGTTATTTCAATGGTTTTAGCATGTGGTTGATTTAAAACGGCATCTTTCAGCAAGGCATTTGAATCAGGTACTGAACTATTATTACTTTGAATAGATCTGTCTTTAATAGAAACAGTTGAGGGACTTATTGAACGTGTGTCTCTATAATTGTTATAGCCTACAGTATTATTGTTATTATATGAGGTTGACTTGTATTCAGATCTTTGATATTTGTTCTGCGAATTATAATTGCTTGGTTGAGTGTTTTCAAACCTGCTTGTATTTGTTTTTTGATAGTTTGCATTAGTGTGATGACTATTGTTGCTAGGAACATAAGTTGATCCACCTTGAAATCTTGATCTTGGAAAGTGATTACCTGAATTATAAGTATTTGTATTTCCGCTGTACCTAGAATTTATATTTCCAGAAACTATGGGACCCCTATTCATAGAGGGGCTAGATAAAGAGTTGTTTACATTATTGTTATTATTCCATCTGCTATTGTCATTTGGAATGTATTTATTTTGAAAGCGCCTTGTAGATGATGATTGAGTTGAGTTAAAGCCTTGTTTATAGCTTGAATTTATATCCTGATTTTTATAATCATTGTTGTAAAAATTATTAGAGTTGTAAAAATTATTTTCACTACGATTTCTGGGGAGGTAGCTGTTTTCTGATGATGGTTTCAAATAATCTTTAGAAGGCTCAGGGTTCTTTTGGTGCTGCTCCATACCCATCATTATAGCTGCTGATAAATCAAAGGTGGTGGCATTTCTGTCAGGCACATCGGCACCGACGCTATTATTTCTAGTAGTGCTCTGTTGTACCGAAAAACGATCGTTATTATTAAAGTTGTTATCATAGTTCAAGTTGCTATTTTTAGGTCTACTGGTATTGTAGTTGGAAAAGGATTTCTTCTTTGAGGAATCGTAAGGTCTACGATCATATCTGTTAAAGTTATTACTGTTATTCATCTTAGTGTTATTTTAAAGCCTAGTTATATCTCGATATCTTTGAAAACAAAGTAGCAATAAAAATATTTTATCTTATATAAGCCAGATAAGAAAGTCTTGTTAGCTTAAAATTTATGCTATATTAGCAAAATTGGTGTTGGTTAGTTTTCGATGGTTTGGGATAAATTGTTCTTCTGAGAGATGTCGAAAAGTTTTGTAATTAATTTGACAAAAAAAAAGCCATTTTGGTCAAATCACGTGTTTTGAGCGGAGATAAAAAGTGTTTAATCAAAACTTTAATTGAATAAAGCAGCTCTTTCATTTTAATATTTCTTTGGATCCATAAATTAGCATTTATTGTTCAATATTTGTTTTTTTAACATTTAAAATTTGTGCTGGCTTTGACTTTATTACTGTCTTGTTGTATGTATATTAATCTATTTCATTTGTCAAAAAAAGATTTCTCATTTTAGGTTTATCTTGACCTGTGACATCTTCTTTTATAGCCTTTAAGTTTATATCATATATATGGTTCGAGTTTTCAGCAGATGTTAATATTAGCTGCATGCAATCTTTTTTATTAATTTTACTTCTTTTCTTAAAATAAATATTTGAATTCCAATTTTGCTCAATTGCAATACTGTGGTAACTTGAATTGTTAATTCTGGGATCCATCACCTCATAATATTCTCTGTTACTAGTGTCCAAAGGATCAAACTTTTGGCTTACTGTTTTTATATCAAAAATTTTAATAATAGTTAAAATTAAAAAGTACATCTCATACTCTGCCAATTTTTTGCCTAAACAACTTCTAGAGTGGTTTCCAAAACCATTAATCAAAGAAATTTTTTTTGCATATTGATCTGTTTTTAAAGTCGATGATTGATACTCAGAGGATGCCACTTCTTCTTTAAAAATATGTTTTTTTTATTATCAGTTTCCATAAGCTTGTCATATATAATAGGCTTCAGGTAGTTCATGCATGAGATATCTGTCTCAGCATTTACTGTTTCTTGAATAAAATTGCACTTTAACAAATTATGGTCAAACGTTTTAGCTTTAAGCATTTGAGATTTGTATCCTTCTCTAAGTTTTAAAAAATTTGAGTAATTTGAAAAACATCCTTTTTCAAATCTAAATGGATTAAAGTTAAGTGCATCTTCAAAAGTTGTTTCATTGTGATTTAGCAGAAATAGATTTGATATTACAATCGTTTTTTCAGGTATTTGAATTTTTGAACTTAAAATAATGCTGTGAGTTGTTAATCTTGGTAATTCCAATGTTAACAACTCAAATATCTTATAGTTTTATTCACCAAACTTTTAATTAGTCTACATTGCCCAAAAACGTCCTTTTTTAAGTGCAAAGTTTTATGGTGTTTGCACATCTCGTCAGCATTGCAACAGCCATTAAAATACTTCAAACTCTTGACATCCCAGTTTTGATCTACCTGTAATATTTCATTTAAAGCTAAAGTTTGAAACAGGTTAATTTGATTTGTGTGCTGACCTAATTGATGCAATAAATGATTTATTTATAAGGAAATATTATCTAAGCCAGCACTCATCATTGTCAAACAGATAGATAATATATGTTCTTTTCCTAAGTTTTTACTATAGGCATCCTTTTTTGTGCATTTCTGAAGCTCACTACTTCAAAATTTGGTAATTAAACAATTACCAAGTGCCATTTTCTCAAAAGCAGTTAATTTTTTGTTGCTAATTAAACAGCTTGTTTTATACGCTTTCTCAGACATGTGGTACAGCAACCCAATGTACTTTTTTCTTCTTTCTTTAATTTCAGTTATGCTCTGAATTTTGTCTCTAAAAAGCCATTGAAGAATTTTAGGCATATGATCAAGTGTGTTCACAATTGGATTTCTTAACTTAATAATTTCATTTTCAATAAATGATATTTCACCAACAATGCCTACATGAAAATAATGTTTATCCGAAGTTTTGTTCAAATAAGTGCCAAAAGTAATTCAGCAAGCTATTCTTAAAACGTATTTTTGTAGCAAAGCAAGCGGATTAATTGTCTCATTAGCAGCTTGCTGATTGAAAATTTCACATTCGTATTTTATTATTTCTTGTTAACAGTTCTCAAGATTATCTGTGTTTAAGAACTCTTTTACAAAAAAGTTTGCTTTCAACTTATAATCAAAGCCTTGTGGAGATGTTCCAATGGTTAATATTTCAAATGCATCTTTATTAGATGACAAAATCTCATGAAAGGACTTTCCTCTGGGTCTATCATCAATTTTTCTACTATTATTAATAAATATTTCTCTGTATATACCTGTATTGTTTATCACCACAATCCATGTTTTCCCAATACAAAACTGAAACATTGGATATTCTGGACAATTTGGTAAATAAAAACTGTTCTTATTGTTGCTATACCATTGATAAAACTTTGTAAAATTTGGCCTTGTTAAAGCAAATCGATCATTTTTAGCATTTTGCCTAGGTTGTTATTCTAGTAAAATTCCAATAAAGGGCAACGCTTTGTAAGTTTTAATGTTTTTTTACTGGAGCTTTATTTAATTGAACATCTAACCCAATTACAAGTACTATAGCCAGTATAAAACATATTAGAGCTAAAATAAATTATTGCTTGTCTATGTCTGTTATTACAATGTTGTTGTGAGAGCTGAAAATGCCCAATACTGTGGTACTTGTATATATAATACAATTGTGCTAATAGATAATTTGGAACTATATGTGAAGATCTTCAATATATATATTCAGTGCTCTAATTAGAGTCTTCAAAATTTCACTATCACAAACAAAACCTATTAAGTGTCATTTACCCCTAAGTAGATTTATACCTTAGTGTAAATTTTTTGTGATAAAAAAATACAGTTATAGGGTTTTCTTTCTAAACTAATCATCTATATATAACAGTTAATCGTTTGGTTTATGCTTGCCTTTGTTCATAATTACTTGATGTTGAATTGGAACACTTCTTTGACTTTTTATGAAAGGTACCTCATAATAAGCGGCACCTTTAATTATTAATGTAAATTCATACTTGCTGATGTCTTGCCACTGTCTAAATTTCTTGTCTTTTCTTGGAGGTGGTACTGGAGGAGTGTGTGATGAAAAAGAAGAAGTGGTTGAAGTGATTCCTAAAGTTGTTGTAGTTGTTTTTGTTGCAGTTTCAGTTCCAGTCAGGGTTATTGAACTTGCAGTTGTTGAATCTGAAAAGGTAACATGAGAGGTTTCTGTTTTTGTGGATGTAATAATGGTTTTGCTTGTTGAAGTTGGTACTTCTTTAGAAGAATTTTCATCGCTCGGCTTAAGTGTTATTGTAGTTCTTCGAGATGTAGGCTGGTTACTTAGTGTAGGCAACCCCTTTTCAGTAAACCCAGAATCCAAAGAAGACAAATCGCCAAGTTCATAATTCATCCCTAAAATGAAGTCGTCTTTGTTAGCTGTTTTGCCAGGGTTTTTCAACTTGATGGTTGACGTTGACAAGCTGAGATGTCTAAAAAAGAAAAAATTGCTCTTAAACACAAAGGGCGTTTCCAAATCAAAGACACTTCCCAATAATATTGTTACAGTATCATCAGGTTTTCCACTTATAGAAAAACTTGAATCATCGCCATTTTCAAGATACTGACTTTCAGCAAATATGTCAATATTCACAGTTTGCATTGAAATAGAAAGAAGACTAGGATTATGAGCAAAAGCCGTGATATCAAATATTATTTCATCCTGAGCAATTATGCTATTAAACATGTCAGCGATTCCAAATTCTTCTAATTCCTTATTTGAAACAAGGAAAGCACCTATTCCAACACCAACCATGATTAAGCAAGTTATCAACAAAATCCAGCAAATGAAAAGCTTAATTTTGGACCAGAGCGTTTTTTTTACTTTAGAACCGTCAGGGTGAAAAGTATTCTTATTATAATAATCATGGGGCGAATAGTAATGGTTGCCAAAGTGTGGCACTATATTCATTTTTTTACCATTACTGCCACTAGAGTTATCCTTTGCTGGTGAAAAATCATGAATGGAGTCGTAATAATAAACATTTCTGTTATTTTCAGATGTCAACGGCGGATAAGAGTTTTCATCGTCAAATAAAAGTTCATTATCGCCCCATAAATATTGTCTTGAAGCTTTCCTGCTTCCATCCTTTTTGACTGTTTTGCTAGTCTTTCTGCTGTGCTTATAAAACTTTGGATCAGTCTCTTCGTTATAATTGTTATTTTCTTCATCAGTTAAATTATTAACATTTTCCGATCCATCCATGTCTTTTTCTTTATGCTTATTTAAATTAGCACTGGAAAAGTGATTTCTCAAATTTTGCTCAGTCTCTTCATCGTATAATCTAGAACCATTAAAACTGGTATCGTACAAGTAATTATCATTGCTGTGCGTTCCTGGATTGTTGGAACTCTTGCTATAGCTCAATCCCTTCTGAGATCTCATTTTTCTTGGAATGTTGCTGTTCGAAGTAAACGTTGAGCCTCTACCAATGTTAGACTGGCTATTCTTTCTTGGATGGTAATAAAAACTGCTTCTTTCATCAAAATCGTCCTCGTCATAGTCATCATCCAAACCAAAGTGGTGATGAGAAGATATGTTGTCATAGCCTGAGTACAATTTCACCTGAGGACTCTTAAAAATATCATTTCCTTGTGGATTAGTATTTTGGTTTTTGTTATGTAAACTGGCATCCAAGTTTGTCTGTGCAGCTGTTGGTAAAGATAATTTTTGGTTGTGGTTCTTGTTACTAACATCATCCCATTCCGATTGTGTTTCACTCATTATATTCTTCAAGTGATTATTGAAATTAGAACTGAATGGGCCGTTGTCAATATCATCATTATCAATAATATCATCTGTTCCTTTGGTGATAAATCTGTTAAGTGAAGATGTTGTTGATTTTCTTTCAATTGGTTTAGAAAAAGAAGCACGGCTCGTTTTAGTATTATAACTATAATGATCTGTTGGTGACCCAAGAGCAGAGCTTTGTCTAGTCTTTTGTTTATTGTTATCAAAGGGCAGTTCTGGTATGTTGTTTGTATTGATTTTTTTGTTCAGTTCTGTCTCTTCCAAGGTATCATGGAGTAGTGTTGATTTTTTAAGATTATCATTTTTACCTGACTCAAAAACAAACGAAGAAGCTGTTGGGATCACAAAATCCCCTTGATCTTCCTGAATTTCTTCAATCATAGAACTTCTATTGGATTTATCTCTAATGCTCTTGAGGCCGTTTTTCTTGTTCGGTGAAGAATAGTCCAGCATATCATTATAAAAACCACTGCTGTTTGTATTATTATTACTGAAGTTGTCCTGATTCAAATTGGGACTTACTGCTGTTTGATCAAACTTATCTTGTTGGAGCAGTATGCCCTTGTTGTGTTGCCTGTTGGGCAATACCCCTACTGTTACACTGCTATGTCTAGCATTATTTTGCATCATCTTTTTATACTGGGAAAGATTATTATTTGAAGAAGTGGTGGAGAGTGTCACTAAACTGGGTCTTGAGAGAACATGAGGCTGAAAATTCTCTAAATTGTTTTCCAGTTCCTGCTTCTGAACGTTGACAAGGTTTTGAGATACTGCTGAAGTTAAGTTGTTTCTGTTGTTCATTAGATTGCTTGGTCTATTGGATAGAGAGGAAAGATTTGATAAAACATTTTCCACATTTAAAAATTTCATTCCTGTAGCATCTTCAACAGTATTTGTGGTGAACACTGCGGGAGGATCCAATGATTGTATTGTTGTGTTATTATTTATCTCATTGGACATGGATTTATCAGAAACTCTGGCATTGTCAGAAAGATTATGTTGGGAAATTACACTGCTGGATTTTTGATTTGAAAGCATTAGTCTGCTCGGATCAATAATCACACTTGGCTGATTTGTTAAATTCTTCCCGGAAGGAATTGCATTGGAATTTTGAGAAATATTATTTACTACTGATGAGGAAGTTGAGTTCGAAGTAGAGTTGTGGTGATTTTCAGACTTGTTGGAAGCCTTGGAACTCTGTTTGGCAATAGATTTCTCAGCTTCTTGCAAACCCTTTGCCTTATCTTCATCCTTATCTTCATTTTGATGATTTATTTTTGTACTCATCTTCTTAGCAGGTTGCTTATCCTGATCTAACATTAAATCTTCGTAAACAAAATTTTCTTCTTGGTCATCTTGTTTGTTGGTCTTTTCATTCGTCGCATCGGCCAACTTTGCTGCAAAATAGTCAGTTTTATTCATTGAGGGAGTATTTTTGGGTCTTGGCGTCTGAAGACTATTGTTTATGATCTGGGATTCAGAGGGTAATTTTACAACCGTTTGGTTCTTTTTAATTTTTAGGTTAAGGTTGCTGTCACCAGCAGAATCATCGGTACTATTGTTGTTGGTAATGTTGTGGGAGGACTTTTTCAACGTTAGATTTTCGTTATTGCCATTTGACATATCTTCCTTGCTTGTAACATGAGAGACTGTGGGGGTTGATGTTTGCAAGGAATGATTCAGTTTAGAAACTGAAACAACTTGAGGAAGTCTCAAAGTTTCGTTATTTATATCAGACGTGGCTCTTTGTAAAGGAAAAGGGTGAGAAAGTTTGGCGTTGCCACTCAAGGTACTAATTTCGGGTCCCTGTGAATAAGAGCTTATAGTGTTACTTGGAGATGTGTCTCGCTTAAGTTTAAATTGAGTTTTTAATTTTGGAGTCGGTTCTAAGGCTTTTCTAGTACTTTCAATGTGAGCAGGATTCAAAGCATCCGTCAGTTTTCTTACTTTAGTTGAATGGGGTGTATCAGAATTATCAGAGCCAGAGCTCAAACTAAAGTTGGCTTTGCTGAGTCTCCTATTTGAAACATTGTTCTCGTTTTGGTCTTGCTTCTCGTCGTTGAAAACATCCTCCTCTAAATCAATGCAATCCCTTCCTGACTCAGACGGATGTGCATTGATTGTGTGTAGTTCGTCACTACCATAACTGCTTTGTTGAGGGTAGCTATCATGTTGCTGTCGTTGATAGGTGGCCTGACTATTGTGTGACCTTGGACTGGTCAGGTCATCTGTGAGAATGTTGTCTCTATCGTTGGGGCTCTCATCTGCTTCCGGATTATTGATTGTATGGGAAGAGATGTCAATAGGATCTTCGAGAGTGTCGTCCTCTGCCAAATATTGCAAACTGCTGTCGGCCATAGAAATTCAAGAACTGTAAGGGGTGTGATAACAACGCAGAAGAGTGTCTGTAGCACTAAATTCTTGTGGTTATGGAAGACTATTGGTTAACTAACCAGTGATTCTGTGGCTACTTCCATTCCCAAACATGGCTGTGGGAAATGCACGATCTGGTAAAAAAAAACACGGTAGCGTGTTTGGCGTTGCAGATCCCTGGTCGCGTGCTTCATTGTGTGTCTCGTGCGCCTTCTTTCGGCAGGCTCCTTTACCCGGGGGAGGAAGAGCTCTGCGCCCTGTGAACGGCGGGGTGTCTGGCACAGGCAGGAAGGTCCTCTCTGTCAAAGTGGTGGCATGGTCCGCAGAACACAGCCAAGACCAAAATCTAAGGCCGTAGCTAAGTTGGAATCTCCAGCAGCAGCCCATATCCCAAGTCACCAACTTCCTCTCACCAAAACCATCGCTTTCCTCTCACAGCAACAATCACACAGCCACCCCGGCACCAGACCCGTTTCTCGGCTACCAGTCACGTGTTTTTTCCTATCTCTCACCTAACACCCTAAGTCCGCGGAACATCAATCCAAGGAACAGCTGGTAATCCATTACTTTTCCCTTCGGTTGAACATGTGGGTGTGCCGACAACGTGAAAAATTTTCACTCCACCTAAAAGTTGCTTAATTGTTATGCAATTTAATTGTTGATTTGTTTTCCTCCCAGAATGTTGTTTATTTTAATTTGTGTTGAAATTGTATATAGGGGAGATTGAACAAAATGGTTGTTTTGATTTGATTGCATTTAAAAAATAGTAAACAAACCAGTGTTAGAACTAATTTAGATCTTTTTTATCCTCCCATTTCATATCTTATTAATCATGTCCGCTGTTGCTTACGCTGATATTGCCAAAAACGTTAACGGTCTATTCGGAAGAGACTTCTTCCACGGTACCCCTTCCTCAGTTGATGTTAAGACTGTTGCCCCAAACGGAGTTGAATTCACCGCCAAGGCCAAGACTTCTGCCAAGACTGCTGGTTTAGACACCACAGTTGATGCCAAGTTCACCGACAAGGCTACTGGATTGACTGTCAACCAATCTGTCTCCAACTCCTCAAACCTAACCACCAAGGTTGAATTAGCCAACTTGGCTCCTGGCTTAAAGGTTGACTTGACCACTGGGTTCACCCCAGAAACCTATCCTCAAGGCGTCAAGTTGAACTTGAACTTTGTGCAACCAGTCTTCATTGCCAAGGGTTTCTTTGACTTGTCCAAGAACACCTCTTTTGTTGGTGACGTTGCCTTCACCAAGAACGCCTACACTTTGGGTGCCCAAGTTGGCTACGACGTCAACAACGGTACCTTGACCAAGTACGGTACTGGTTTAGGCTACACCACCAAGGGTTTTTCTTTGGCCACATCTTTTGAAGGCTCTTCCGTTGTTGCCTCCATCTACCAAAAGGCTTCCCCAACTTTGGAAGTCGGTGCCAAGACCATCTACAACTTGTCTGCCAAGACTTCTTCCGCTCAATTTGCCACCAAGTACGACTTGGATGCCACTTCTTCCGTCAAGGCTAAGATTGCTGACAACGGTGTGTTGGACTTAGGTTACAAGCAACAAGTCAAGCCAAACGTTACTGTTGGTTTGGGTGCTTCTTTGAATGCCTTGAAGTTGGACGAACCTGTCCACAAGTTTGGTTGGTCTTTGTCTTTCGCTGTTTAAAGTAAGGTTATATAAAACTGATCACTTGTTTTTGTCATATGACTAATGAGCTGAGAAAATATAATGAAACTAATGAAACATAGCAGGGAAAACAGCAAAACCACCAAAAAAAATCCATTATATATGACATATTCCCCAAAAACTTACTAAAAGCAAGAACCTCCCTCTCTTAATTTGAAGCGCCTCTTATTTCTTATGTTTGTTTACCCACCTTTTTGTTTTCTTTTAATCAACTGCTTCCGTGTCCCGAATAGGAAAGAGATTAATAATTCCAACACCAGCCACAGCTCTTATCTCCGAACAAAATAACCTCTAAACACAAGCATAAAAATTTTTCCCGTCCTATGCCTACCAACTAAACTCATCACCAAGACATCCCTCTTTAGCATCTTTTCAAATGATTGAGTTGCAAACGCTGGTTGAGGAGTACAGTGATGATCTCCAGTTTATCAGAATTAACAAAGGTTCCATTTTCCTTAACAGAGATACAAAGGGAGAACCAATAGTGCAAGATGTTGTCAAATTGGAAGGTAAGAATCTCATGGCCATTAACGACTCTTTCTTGGCACTTGGGTTGGCGAACATCTTGAAACTAGTGAAATTGGGCGATCTAGACGATTTTTTAAGCAGTGTGAGTGCAGATGAGAACCTCGAGTTTAATTTAGGCCATGATTTACAATTCAGCAGCGAGATTATTTATGTTAAAGCTTTTTCTTCCCAATTTTATGTGGGCTGCTTAAATGGTGACATATTTGAGGTGTCATTTGAGAATGAAGAAATTAAAAAAGAACTGCTTATGCAACTTGGAGAAGGCGATTATAAGATGAGTTTTGACGGTTGTTATTTCTTGAAAAACGAAAAATTAGTCTTGTTAGAAACAACCTTGAGTGTGGTTGAAGAAGATGTCCTGGACTTTGAGTATAAACAAGGCATGTGTTTGGCCATCTTAAAAAAAAAGCAATTGATAATTAGAACCAATGGCAATCGAAAAGATATAAAATTGGTTGACCTTGGTATTGAAGATAAATCCTTTTATTTTGTTCAAATTATAAACGAAAACTTTGTTCAGATTTTTTTTACAGGAGAAGATGAAGAAGACGAGAAGAAGCCAGACTATCAAGACATGGCTTCTGTAATTGTGAATTTTGGTGGAGATGATTTGAAAGCAATGGATTCTAGTTTTGTGGCCTCTGCGGACGCCTTTGTGGAGAACACATTTGAATCTTACGCTGTGGAACTAAAAATGTTTTTGCCAGAATTTCCGTATATTACTGTTGTATCATCCTCAAGATCAACCAGTGCACAATTGTTAACAGAGTTTGAGGACTCTAGTGAGCATCAGATTGCAGTTCAAAGTGCCACTGATGATCAATATAATATTACCTTACCTATGAACGAAGCTGACGACACCACTACCCGAGGTTTGTGTGTAGATTTTTGGAGTAAGAATAGTGAGTTGGCATCTACTTTGTTGCAAACAACTATTACCAAAGACATTCCTATAATACTGATATTAAACTCTGAGCTTGAATTATATTGTTACTTTCTCGTACATATATCAGACTTCAAGGCTGGGAACTACAATTTGGAAAATAGTAGAGCATTTCAAGAATCTAGGTTAATAATAAAAAATAATACCAGCCAAGTATCGGAACCAAATACGATTGATGAAACAGTTAAGGTAGATGAGTGTTCAGAAAAAATATCTCAGCTGCCTCAGCTGGATGAATCAAAGGAAGATCCAGACACAACATCTGAAGTACCTCAGCTGAATGAATCAAAGGAAGATCCAGACACAACATCTCAAGTACCTCAGCTGAATGACTCAAATGATGAATTTGAGATCATTTCTGAGACTGAAAACAACCCTTCAGACCCTGAAGAACTTCTTTCAGAGGAACCTAAAAAACTTGGAATAATTACCAGTATGAAAAACATAGTATCAAAAGGAGAAAGTTTCAAAAACGCTCATTCTCCATTAGAAAACTCTCAAAAAGCTACCAATACAGCACATTCTTCTGGTTCTTTTGATGCTAAAGCCAATCCTTTTGCACCAAAAGATGGAAGTCCTTTTGGCTCTTTGAGTAATAAAATTGAATCTCCGTTTTCAAGTTTTGCCAACAGTAGCAACAGTGTTCCCGTTGGTGGCTTATCATTTGCTGATAAATTTAAGGGCAAAGTTGTGTCGACTGAAGCATCTGCTAGTCATGGAGTTGAAACCAAGGTTTCTCAAGATAGCCAGGATGATCAAAATCCTCAGAACGATGCATCTAACTTAAACACGACGTTTAACACTCTCGATCTAACTGAGGATGCTGATGACGGTAGTTGGGTGGAAGTTATAGAAACTACCCAACATCAACAACAAAACGAAAATAACGATAGTAATTCATCAGTCCTAGAAAAAGAGGGCAGTTATTCTATTCAAAATAAGGATAAGGTTATGAATCCTGAAGACATATTACATAAAGAAATTCAAGTTAGACCTGAAATAATATCCGCAGGCTCCCAAACAACCAACGAAGCGAAAGCAGTTGAGCACACTTCTGTGTTTGCTGATGAAAAATTGTTTAAGCCAAAGCTTCTCAACGAAGCTTATCCGTACCCAGTGCTTGAGAAGTTATATGCTGTTGATACAGAAAGTGTTTTCAACCACAAATTCGAAAGCGATGATGCTGGATTAATCGTTTTTGCTAAAATTATTAATATTGTAGAAAACGAGCTAAGAGCTTTAAAATCAAATGTTAAAGCACTGGATGTTTTTGTTACAAAACAATCCCAAGAAACGTATCCAAAGAACGATGCTGAACAGCTGACTGATTCTAGTGTGCATTGGAGATTAGGTGAGTTAAAGCAATATAACAAATTGTTCTTTAATGAATTTGATGTTAAATCGCTTGATTTAACTTTCCTAAAAATGAAAGACGAAAAGATAGCGAAGATTATGTCCCAAAGTCTTTCCTTAAAGGAAAGAATTAATAACACACTAGACCATTTAGAAGGTGCAAGTGCCAAAAATAATGGATTCACCAAGTTATCAGATTCTGAAGAAGGATTAGTTGAAAGTAACAATAAAAATATTGCAACCAACACTTTCAAGCTATATGTTATTGAAGAATGTTTGAAATTGATGAAAATTTATATTGCATGTGGTAAAGAGCTCTCAGATGTTACCCAAACGGATTTGGAAAGGTACTTATTGCAAACTAAAAAAGCTTATGTTGCAGAGAATGAATATAATAATAATACAAGCCCTCTCAAAACATTTTCTAGTAAAAATTTACATCTACAGAGAAGGAAAGACGGATTGCTTAAAAGAAAAATGTTGATGGACATTCTGAAATAATGATTATATAAAAATTTTAAGAAGTGCCTGGAACTCTTCATTTTGCTTTTAGCAACTCTTGCATATTCTTTTTGAATTCTTGAACTAATTTTTCGTTTTCTTCAGAAGTTCCAATTGAAATACGTAAGCCACCTTTGCAGTTTATTTCATTACCTCTATATCTCACAACAACCTTTGATTCAGTAGCCATTTTCAAGTAAACCTTCTGAGCTAACTCTCCAGGAATAACTCTAATTAAAATGAAGTTGGCATCCAAACCACCAATCAACTCATCATCAATATATGGCAAACTGGTCAACTCCTTAACTAAAAAATCTCTACCTGTTCTAATGGAAGCTATAGAACTGTTTAATTTTTCAATAGAACCTTTTGAGAAAGAATTAATTGCCAATTCACTGGCCATTGTGGAAACGGAGTATGGAGCTTTCATACTGTTAAGGATTCTAGATAGTTCTTTGGAGGTAAAACTGATCCCAACTCTGACGCCAGCCAATCCAAAAGCTTTGGACAAGGTTTGAAAAACAACCAAGTTAGGATACTTGTTGACTAGAGTTGACAAAGAACCTGAGGTGAAATCAATGTAAGCTTCGTCAACAACAACAAACCCGTTTTGCCATTTGTTCAATATTTCGATAACATCGTCAGTGTCAATTTTGGCAGCAGTAGGATTCCCAGGAGAGGTTATAAAAAGCAATCTGATAGATTCGTCAGCTTCTAAAGTGCTGATCACTTTTGGTAGATCCAGCTGAAACTTTAAGGAGTCCTTTGATCTAGTAGGTAGCAAAGGCACTTTGACGACATCTAAGTCATTTATGTCGGCTGTAATGGTATACATACCATATGTTGGCGGACAAATCAGAATCTTGTTCTTCTGTGGAACACAAGTAGCTCTCATCATAGCATCAATGCTTTCATCAGATCCCACTCCTAAACACAAGTTTTCGTAAGTTAGTTCTTCAAAACTTTGCTTGTCAGAAACCTGAGCATTTCTGTATGAAGCAATCAACTTTTTCAGTTCAACTTGATGAGGATCTGGGTATCTGTTCAGAGGCTGGAAAGGTGTTTCCAAAGTCAACGAAGAGCCATGTGTGTTTTCATTGGCGTCTAAAAGAATACCTTCTGTGAAATCGTCTCTAGCACATCTGTATGGCTCTAAGTTGTAAATTTTTGGTCTGACAAATTTTGATAAATCAAATGAAGGAGACATTGGTGTTTTCTTCTAGTTTTTGGTTTTGATTGGTTCTGTTTGAGAGTTTCTAGTGCTGTCTATAGATGTGATATTCCGGTGACTCATTGCCTAGCTCAGGCGCCTCAGGCTGGGTCTAGCGAGGTAGCGCTGCGGCGGCCGGCGCTGGAGCAAGAGCGGGAGCAAAAGCTGGATATGCACGTGACATTGGTTGTCCTACTTCTTTTTACGCTCAAGGCGCCCGTTGCCTGTTTCTGCCAATATTTCCTAAGGTCAAAGGAAGCACAGAGAGCTTCTGAAACCAAGATCTGAGAGCTGGAACAGTACTGCTATTTTGTTTTGCATGGCCCTAAAGCACGTTTGTTTCATTCCTAGCAGTTTAGTAGAAAACATCTTTTTTCAAGGCCAAAATCACCATGTATATTCCACCATTAAACTTCGGTATGGTTATCAACTCAAGTGATGATCATAAGGAAATAATATACAGATCCGGATTTCCTCAGCCAATGAACTACTCATATCTCAAAGAGACCCTAAATCTCAAAACCATCATGTACTTTGGTAAAAAGAAAGACATAACAGAAGAGTACCGAGAGTTTACTGAGGAAAACGGATATAATCTTATCGTGTTTGAAATGAACTCGGTACGGGATGAGAACATAAATGAAATAATGCAGAATATGTTTAAGTTGATTCTGAATAAGGAGAGCTATCCGATTTTGATGCATTCCAACAAAGGGAAGCATAGAATAGGTGTTGTCACGGGATTGATTCGAAAGATTATACTGGGTTGGTCTATCACGGGAATCTACCAGGAGTATGGTATTTACACAGGCAATGTTAAAGGGGAAATGGATTTGGAATTTATCAACAAGTTTGATCTGAGTGATGTGAAAGTGGAGCTGGACTTACAAAAACTCCCCTCTTTCATAAACTACATCTAGGTTTGGGAAGAAGGAGACCTTTTGGCAGATAGATTGTGCAGTTGGCTCAACAGGGCCACAGGTAGCATAGAAGAGCCTGAACATGTCACGTGGTTTAATCAATTGACCAAATAACACAAAAACGCCAAATAATTTAGAGTTTTAGTATATATCCTTGATCAACAGCACCACAAGTTGAATTTTTGTTTTTTATAGCAGGCACACTTGAACCAGGTATATATAACGGAACAATTAGCCCGATTTTTGTGACATCTTTCTGGGAATAGGGTGATAGCCATAAATTTATTGCATAGGTAAGTCATAGTTTCTTTTTAGTCCTATAATGAGCACAGCTATAGCTAGACAGCAGATAGCCAATTCAAGCTTATATATTCCCACAGCAGATGACAATCCTTTTATATTCAAAAGTCGATTTCCCGAGGGCTCATTCTATATCATCTGTGGTTCAGTTTTGGTATTCTTAGTGGTCATATACGTCATCTTACACCATATACAAAGCTATTTGTGTTCCAGATTGGCATCTGTGTCTAGCATTCAGGAAAACAACATTTATAAATTAACAGCTTCAACAGAATCACTCATTTTTGATTATTATTTGGATGCAATAGATTTACTTTCAAATAATAATAAAACTAACTCTTGTCTGGAAACAGGCAGTCCCAAAACAGCTTTTGGCCAAATTGATAACTCAAACCACCAAATCAACACTTCCAGTAACGCCAATAGACTTTCTTCAGAAATTGATTTTGAAAAACATAATGTTGTTATTGCTGAGAGACCCGAATATTCAATTGAGAAGAAGTCGCTGAAAACACCTTTACTGCAAGAATCTGTTTCTTCTCAAGAAAGTCATGACGGTGTTGCTAATCTGGGAATTATAAGAGTTAGATCCTCACTTTACAATTTAAATGCCGAATGTAAACCTAGTATTGAAGGATTGATTTTGACTGGTGGTATTAGCAATATTATAATATCTGGAGATAATCATGATAACCAGGGACTCTCAAATTTTTCAAAGTCCCAGCTGTCTGAAAGCACTTGGAAGGAAATACAAAAATCAAATTCTATTCACAACAACGATCTTGAACAAAAACCTGCTCTGCATTCAGCGATGCCAATAAAATACATTAAACCTGTGGATTTGTTGAATGAAGTGTTAAATCACAGAGCATATTAATTATAGCGTTTATTTTATTTATTAATTACGGTTATTACATATTTTGTATTTATCTTATCTTCCACTTACATTATACTGCAAAACTTGGATGAATCACAATCTGTATAGCTGCTTTTATCTTTTTTAGTTGTTTGAGGAGTTTCATTTGGTAAATGTGTTTCTAAAGCTACTCTGGACACCTCAGTGAAACCTTCATTGACTCCTTTATTGTATTTCGCAGAGCACTCTAAATATCTTACCGCACCTATTCTCTTAGCAACAGCTAATCCTTCGTCGTATGTGATCATTGAGTTTTTTTTGTTGAAATAGTCAGAGCCCTGTTGAGATTCCTGTCTCCTGATGGTAGCTGGAGTTACCAGTCTGGGTTGTTCCATATCGTTTCTTAAATCGCATTTCAAAGCTACCAAAACTAGTTTAACGCCCTGGCAAAAATCATCAATTTCATCTTTCCACTTTGTTTCAATATTTTCCAAGGAATCTCTTGAATCAACACTGAAACATAGCATTATGACATGTGTGTCATTATAAGATAAAGATCTTAATCTATCAAATTCTTCTTGGCCTGCAGTGTCCCACAGGGATAAAGTAATGTGTTTACCATCAACGAAGATATCATGAACATAGTTTTCAAATATGGTAGGTGCGTAGACTTCGGGGAAAAACCCTTTGGTAAAAACATTCAAACAAGACGTTTTACCGCAAGATCCATCACCTACCATGACTATTTTCTTTTCTATTGAAGCATTGTTGCTACTTACCTTTTTGGGCTTATTTTCATCATAAGAAGAAGATCCGCACAAAAAAGACATTGCTGGGTCGAGTTAATAAAGCTGTTCTTAATAAAATATTTCCCTTCTACTGTTACAGATAAAAAGTTGCAAAACTTCTCTTATCAATTCTAATAATATGTATATTTATACCAGTAAATTCAACAGCCTTTGTCTCTTCCAAAATGTGGTATTACAAGAGTTGATTTGGTATGGGTATTTCTATATATTAACAAATAATAGAATTGGTTTTTTTTCGTTATGCATATAAGTGAGATTTTTCTGATTTCCTCTTTTTTGCTGCAGATGTAAACAATCAAGAGACTGCAAACAAACATGACAAGCAATATTTAATCACGTGATATGTTGTGTGTCTGGTGATACGGCTATTATAGAGTGATAAAGTCCGAATGTTACAATGACGTGTCACGGGATATTTAAAGTGCATGTTCCCGATATAGTGGCAAATACCTCGTCGACACAAATAATGGAGGACAGAAATACTTGACTACTTCAGTATTATCTATTACTAGAATGTAATATATATAAGAACCATCTAGTTCATATCTTCAAATAAGGTTAACATTTGAGACAGAGGTTACGCTGTGCCTAACAAAGTAAACCGCTTATACCCGAACTGAGGGATTAGCTACCTGTAAATCGGAGATATATAAGACAGTTTGCTGTTTTTCTTTGTCAGGTGTGTTTGTAAGTCACGTGGAATCTTACCGTACTTTGTTAAAGCTGATCTTAATCTTTGTTATACTCTATTTAACATCAAAGGACACTTTCATTTAGCAGGAACTAGTTGGTTCCTTCTATATATGTGATTGACTATATATTTCAAGTACATAGTCTAATTTACTAGAAGCAACTTGAGAAACTGCCTATTTATAGTTATTTCACAATGGCGAATAACATTCCTCATAAGTATGTCTCAACAGGATTCCCTATGAGTACATTATTTCTATATTAAAATGTTAAGTGATGCATTTTGGTGCCGTTTGAAGTTTAAGTACAATGTATTGACGAGTATTCTTTGTTTATACTTCGGTAAGCTTACGCTTGATTTCTTTATCTGATTTGCGTCACGTGCATGTAGTGTCGTATTCCAACTGAGTTTATAGTTTCTTCAACCTAGTTTACTTAGAGATCTGCTGTCCAGGCAACAAGTCTGCAGTCGCATTGACCTTGGCCTTTGTAGTGGTCTAAAATAAGATTATTAGCCTGCTATAACCTTTAATCTTAATGCCCAAACTAAGAAGGAGGGTTTTCTTTCTGAAAAACAAAAACAACAGTCACTTTAAATGTTCTACGATCAACAAAAGCAAAGATGATAAAGTAATTTAAATGGTATATGCTCTCAACATCGAGTGATCTATTTTTGATTTCTTCATAGTTCGATCTCAATTCATATTTTTGAATGCCAAAGAATGTGCTTGTAAAGTTGTAAAAGAGTAGTATTAAAAGCGATTAAACCATTTCTTAAGTAGTTGACTTTTTTTAGGATTTAACTCTTTGTTTACATTAAACAAATACATTTAAAAATTAATTAGCTAAAAACCTTAAAACAACTAACTTTAAAATAAAAAAATAAAGTTATGTTAATAAATGTAAACAAAAAAGCAAATTTTGTTTTTAGTTTCAAGAATAATCACGGTTGACTAAAACTGCTCCAAAATCAACTGACAATAGGTACTATTGCAGTGGTTAATCCATGCAACATAAGAACAAAGCAAAAAAAAAAGAAGGAAGAATCAGAGTTTAAAATCATTATGTTTACTATACTTTGGCAGTTCAGCTATGATATCAAATATAAAATAATACCAAAATCAAACTGTTTTTAACCGTGTGGAATGCTCGTTAAATTAATATTCTTTAAACAAAACATCGAATAAAGTATTTTAGATTAAATGGCTTAGCGCAACAAGGATTTGTTTTTGTAAACATACTACATTTTTAATAAATCAGCTAGACCATTTATGATGAATGATAAAATAACCAAGAAATTAGCAGTAATGTTTTAACTGAAATAAAAGAAGAAACCTTTTTGTTTTAAATCTTTTTATTTATTATTGCTCTCTTGCTTATGTCGTGCTTTTCAAAATTAACTACTTACTTCTTCAGAACTTAAAAATCCAAATTTTGGTTTTTTTCATATACTTAGAGTTTCTACAAGTTACAACTCTGCTATTCATGAACTTTGTTAGCTTTCATTGCTGTAACAAATAGTTAATTATTGTGTTTTTTATATTTCCTAATTAGGAATGCTGACCGAGATGATTAAAGCAAAGTGTTGAGCCGTTTAGAGAACAAGCTACATATAAATAACGTATGCTAGCTACAAAAGAGAGTGATACAACTATTAATAATGTCTGCAATTTAACTTGCTTGAAGAATTAAAGATAAAAATAATTTAAACACACCTGCTCCGTTTATAGGATATGGAAATTAAAAATTTGTTGATTTTTAGTTTTTTTAAACGAATCGCTAAAATCTAGTAACCAAAACTGGGTTCGTTTATATTTCTAATTAGTATCAACAATTGGAATAAAAACGGAAAACAGATATTATAATTCGTGTGAACGCCATTTTTATAATTTTAATAAAACAGGCTGGATTGTTCTTGTTGAATTTATGAAACAAAAAACTCAACAGAATTCTTATAAACGGGAAGCACTGTTATTATAATGATAGTCTTTTGTAATAATTGCTTGTATTACTCCCAGTTATTTATTTATATATAGTTAGGACAACAAGGGGATGCAAAGTTTTAATAATTTATAGAGACCAATAAAACACACCTAATAACGATGACTCCGGATCAGAAACAAGAGTTGGCTCACGTTTTATTAATTGAATTACTCGGTTATCAGTTTGCATCTCCAGTGAAATGGATTGAAACACAAGATGTTCTAGTTGACGATTTTCAAATTGAAAAGCTAGTTGAAGTTGGTCCACAACCTATTTTGGCCAATATGATGAAAAAAACTTTTGCTGAAAAACAACTTCAAATGTTTTCCAATGGAAAACCAGAAATAAGTTGCTTCTGTGTTTCGGATTTCAATAACATTGAATACTATGAAAGCTCACCTGAAAAAGAAAAACAAGATCAGCTTGAAAAGATTGCTATGGAAGACAAACAAGAAAAAGTTAACAATTACAATCCTTTTTCAAAGTCATTTTCCAGTTGCAGTTGGGCTACTGAAGAAGCATTTACTTATTCTGATTTTGTGAGTATCGATACCTCCAAGAAAATACCTGGTCTGAACAAGGAGCAAAATATTGATATTGAACTTGAAAAAATTGTTCTAAAAGATTTGGCCTTAAATATGGCACCAAAGACTGATTTATTGAGTGAGTTTGTAAATGTTTCTAACACAAATAGAGAACTACAAAAACAAATATTAAACTGTGTTGAAGAAAAGCCGATTTCGTTCTTCAGTGAAAATAAAATAAGAATCTATGATAACTCTTACAACTGGATAAAAGAAGATATATTTTCAATTGCTTTAGCTTCAAATTTTAAGGATGTTAAGGAATTTACCAAAATTAGAATTTCTAATATGTTAAAAAGCAACAAAGTTCCAGAAAGAATTTTGAAAGAATTGGATTCTATTTTGAAATATTATAACAAGTCTTTTGATTTATTAATGCAGTATTTTGTTATGGAAACAAAAGAAAATAATTGCTACTATAATGAGCCTCGTTGTGACAGTAATGTTACATTATTTGATGCTGATGATTTCAATGGTAGTGGAGTTGAAATGTATGAATTGATTGGTGAATCATTGATTCCTATTGATATTCAGTATGAAAATAATGTTTCATCACATGGAAAAAATCAATGTTACATGATCATTATCGAAAGTTTAAATGAAGAAGTACTAGATATGATCAAAGAATGGTTAATGAAAGATAATAATGTTATTTGCTGCTTTAAATATGATATTGTAGAAAACATATATCCTATATCCTCAAAGCTGCAAGATATTTACAAAAAACATTCATCGTTTTTGTCTAGTTTGAGGTTAATGCCAATGAACTGTCAAAACGACATATCTCCAATTATTGAATTAATTTATAATAAGATAGGTTTTGACATTTCGGCTATTTTAAATCTTTCAAGAAATGTTGATTTATTTGAATTAAGTACCAAGATATCAAATAAAAAATCTAATTTATCCTATATTACACCCCCAACTACAATTATTTCGGAATATTATAACTTGAAAAGTTTCATTGATCTAACCAAAATAAATCAGGAAAATGTTTGTCATATTCAATTCGAATCATTGAGTTTGAAACTTAAAGATTTAATTTTCTTCACTGATTTTAAAAAATGTTTAAAGTTAACACTAACTGATTTATTGTATAACAGCCTTGAAAATCCGGAGTTTAAAAATAGCTTAACAAACGATAAAAGTGTTACAGTTTCACCTTTATATGAAGTGAGTTTGGAGAAACCTAAATATTTATCATTTTCAGAGCTCTCTAAATCTTTTAATGGTGATTTGTTGAGAGAAAATCTCTCTCCTGAAAATTTAGTCGTAATCACAGGTTTTGCAGAATTAGGACCTCTAGGAAATGCTTCTTCAAGATGGGATTATGAAAAAAACCATAATAAGTTTTCAATTGAATCTGTTGTCTATTTATCATTGATTATGGGTTTAATAAAGTATGATTCTTCAATTAGCCAATTTAGAGATTTAAAAACTAACGATATAATAGATGTTGCTAATATTCAAAAATACGAGTCATATATTTTGGCCAATACTGGTATAAGAGTAATTGAAGAGAATATTGTAGGATACAATCCAAACAAGAAAAGAATGCTACAAGAAATTGTTCTTATGGAAGATTTTAAACTTGTTGTTCCAGAAGAAACCATGCTTCAGTTCAAACTTGAACATGGAGACAAAGTGTCTATTATACCTTTATACCAAAATGATGGTATTGAAAAAATGTTTGAAGTTACATTCAACACTGGCACCAAAATGTATCTACCAAAAGCTTTGAAGTTTGATAGATTTGTTGGTGGCCAAATTCCTACCGGTTGGGAACCATCGTACTATGGTATTAATGAAGACATTATTAATCAAGTTGATAGAGTCACTTTGTTTGCTTTAATTTCTACAGCAGAGGCTTTAATGACATCTGGAATTGTTGATCCTTACGAATTGTACAAATACATGCATGTATCTGAAGTAGGTAATTGCTCGGGTTCCGGAATTGGTGGTTTAAAATCAGAACAGAAGATGCAAAAAACCAGATTCATAGATGGTGATGTTCAAAACGATATCTTACAAGAAACGTTCATTAATGTAATGTCTGCATGGATTAACATGCTGTTGTTATCATCGAGTGGACCGATCAAAACTCCAGTTGGTGCTTGTGCCACCGCTTTGGAAAGTTTGGATCTCGGATATGAAACAATTATGGCAGGAAAGGCTACAATGGTGTTAGTTGGTGGATATGACGATTTGGTTGAAGAAACTTGCAATGAGTTTGCTGCTATGGGAGCAACTTCTAATAGTGAAAAAGAAAATGCGGCAGGAAGAGCTCCTAAAGAAATGTGCAGACCAATGACAAGTAGCAGAAACGGTTTTATGGAATCACACGGCTCAGGAATACAAGTCCTTATGAGGGGAGATATGGCTATCAAAATGGGACTTCCAATATTTGGTGTCGTTGGATTTACCTCAATGAATAGTGATAAGATCAGCAAATCTCTCCCAGCTCCAGGACAAGGAGTATTGACTGTAGCGAGAAAAAATAGCACCAAGAGTTACAAATCTAGAAAACTGGATATAAAATACAGACAAAGACAATTAAAGAAACTTGACAAACAAGATACTCATTCAAGAAGATATTGGAATGTTGACTACTACAAGAACGACAGCAACATATCACCAATAGAAGGTGCCTTGTCAGTATTTGGTTTAACAGCAGACGACATTAGCGTCAGCACATGTCATGGTACTTCAACAAAAGCTAATGACAAAAATGAGACCAACATCATTAATACTATCATGCGCAACTGCAATAGAAAACCAGGTAATCTGCTTCCAATAGTTGCTCAAAAATCTGTCACAGGCCATCCAAAGGCTGCTGCGGGTGCATGGATGATCAACGGTGCTCTGCAAATGTTCAAAGACACAGTTATTCCTGGAAACTCAGCAGCTGACAATGTTGACATTAATTTGACAAGGGACAATGAATATTTGTTATTTAACAAAGAAAATATAACTAATTTTGAAGCTATAAAGTCAGTTATTGTAACCTGCTTTGGGTTTGGTCAAAAGGGTTCATTAGCTATGATTATGAATCCTAACTATCTTTTGGCCACTTTAAGTGAAAAAGATTGTAGTAACTATCTTGCCCGCTTTAATATGAGATACAATACTGCAAATTCTCAATACCAACAGAGGCTTCTAAGAAACACCCTTTTCCAAGAAAAACACACCAAACCATTTGCAAATATGGATGACGAAGAAGTTTACCTGGATGACACCATAAGACTATGAAAGAACCCCTGGTATATATTGGTTGTTTTACTGTTATATATATTAATACTACTCGTGATCGAGATTTAAGATTATATTTATATTTTCCCTTTTCATACATGATTTCCAATTTAGTAATTTTCAGAAATATGTTCCTAAGCGCCTAAAAATTTTCAGATATCGTTTGTCACGTTTTACCAAATACAAAACAAGGCTGAATAACAGTTAACAAACGGACTATTGAAATAAAGAGAAAACCAAGGACGACAGCTAATTTTGCTACTTTTTGTAATAATGTCAGAATCAAAAAATGAAACAGCTAGTACCTTGTCTATTGGAGAGTTTCCATTGAGGGCGGCTCCTGAGAATTTTAATTTACTCCCATCAAACAAGTCTCCTATAGCCATTGATTTTGGAACATACGAAGTTAGAGCAGGTGTGGAGGAAGCCACACCATTGATGAGATTTCCAAATATGGTGGCAAAGATTAGAGATAGAGAAAATGCTAAGACACATTCATTTGTAGGAAACGACTTGTTTTTAAACAGCTCTTTTTACAAAGATGCCAAGTCACCTTTCACAGATCTTTTCATCAACAATTGGGAGTACACTGAAATAATAATGGACTATGTTTTAGGAAATCTAACAAATGAAAACAACGAAAATCCAATTTTAATCAATGAACCCTTAGCCAATATCTCTCAACAAAGATCAAACTGGTATGAATTGCTGTTTGAAAGTTACAACAATGTGAATGAGGTAACGTTTGGAATAGACTCCTTGTATTCTTATTATTTTTTGGCAGCAGAAACTGCTTTTAAAAAAAATGGTATCATCATAAATTGTTCAAATGCCAGCAGCAATGTTATTCCTATATTAGAGGGAAAGGCCGACTTTAGTAAATGCCAAAGACTGGATATTGGTGGTGAAAAAATTAGAACTTACTTGAGCAGGTCATTGCAATTGAAGTATAATACAACATTCACTGATCTTCAAGTAGACGAATTGTTCAAAAAATGCTCATATGCCAGTTTAGATTTTAAAAAAGAAGCTGAAAATTTGCTTACTAATGTGGATTTCTTAAAAGAAAAAGATATTACTATACAGCTAGATTACAAAGAGCCTGTGGTTAATATAAAAAGTGATGAACAACTAAAACTTGAACACGAAAAGAAGCAGCAATTGGGTATGAAGCTTCAAGAGCAAGCGAAACTTAAAAGAGAAGAAAAACTAAAGGAGAAACAGGAAGATTATCTCTATTACACAGAAAAGCTTGAAAACGAATGGACCAAATTATCGAAACCTGATTTTATCAGAGAGTTAGAGGTCGCAGGGTTTGAAGATGAACAAGACTTTAAAAAATACATGAAAAACTTAGTTGGAACTATTGAGCGTGCCAAGAAAACTGACGATGGCGATGATGAAGACGACGAAGAACCTGAAGAACCAGATACATCTTTAATTGAAATTCCTGATGCTGAGTTGACAGGCGAGGAAATCAAGCAAAAAAGATCTCAAAAACTTCAATTGGCTGGCTTTAAAGCTAGATTGTTAAACAAACAAGAGAAAATAAAAAAGCAACAAGAACTCCAAGAAGCTATTGAAAAAGATAAGCAATGGAGAGAACAAGATTTGAGATCTTGGGTGAGCGACAAACATGATAAATTGAAGTTCTTTCTTCAATCAAGAAAAGAGAAAATTCAACTTAAAAAGGAGCTGAAGGACAGAAAATCAGCAATCAATCAACAAAAAATGAAGAATTTAACATCCCTGGTAGATGAAGAAACAAAAAACAACGGCGATGGAGGAAGAGGGGTCAACAAGAGAAACAGATTGGCAGTTACTTTGGATAATGATCCAAATGACACCTTCGGTGCCAACGATAATGATTGGGAAATTTACAATAAACAAAATGATATTCTGGATGATCCAGTTAAAATCGATGAGTTATTGGAGTCTGAATTCAAAGAAATTATAAAATTAGAACAGCTTCTATTGGAGCATGATCCTGAATTTAGCGAAGAGCATACTTTGAATCATCAATTGGACAACACATGGAGAAAATCAATTATGCATAGATTTTTAAGAGGCCCTCGTAAATACAATGACACAGTAAAAGAACACAATCAGATTCATTTGAATATTGAACGAATCAAACCAATAGAAACTCTTTTTAACCCATATCTACAAGGATTACCACAAATAGGTGTTACTGATATATGCAGAAATATTATTTTGGGTAAAAGATCAAGAATTAATGATATGGACGCTGAGATCTGCCAAAATATCTTCTTAACAGGTGGTGTCAGCAATGTAAATAACTTGAAACAAAGAGTTGTAAGGGAATTTGAATCATGGTTACCAACAGACGCTGATGTTAATGTTCACACTAGTGAAACTCCGTCCTTGGATTGTTACAATGGTATGATTGCATTTTCAAAAAGCAAAGACTACAAAGATAGCATATTCAGTAAGAGTGAATACTTAGAAAATGGACCTGACTATTTGAAAGAGCATAAGTTAGGAAATGTGGTAGACTTTTGATTACAAACCAATAAAAATAGAAAAAATTTCTTTTGAACATTTTATATAATGAAATTAAGCTGAAACATCTTTCTTGCTTCTTTTAGACTTAGGATTGATACCTTTCTTTTTCAAACTATCCTTCTTAGCCTTTTCGATATATTTTTCATCTTCATCATCGTCAAACTCAGCAAAGTCATCATTTATAACACCTTCAACTTCCAACTCTTTTTGAGCCATGTATTCCTTCTCCTTAGCTGAAGACTTGTTGTCATCAAACTTGGATGGTCCAGTTTTTACAAACTTGGCGACAAAAAATCCATCAACATTATAAGCATGGGGATAGTATCTTCTGGCTAATGACACTGATTTATGGAACTTCTTACCTCTATAGCTGGTGAAAGCCTCTTTACCAATAGCTAAACCAGTATCAACTAATTTAACATTTGGTCTCTTTCTTAAAGCGTAATCTATGACAGCTTCATCTTCATCAACAGCAACAGAACAAGTGGAGTAAACAATGACACCACCAGTCTTTGAGTTACTGTCAACAGAGTCAATTGCTGACAATAGCAGCTGCTTCTGCAAATGTGGAATATCAATAAAATCTTTTGGTGTTCTATTTAATTTGACATTAGGATCCTTTCCAATAACACCAGTTCCTGTACATGGAGCATCAAGAAGAATTCTATCAAAACCTCCAATGACCTTTGGAAACTCTCTAGCATCATAGTTACAGACAATGGTGTTGGTACAACCCAGTCTGTGTATGTTGGCTATCAAAGATTTAGTTCTCTTTGCATTAAAATCATTGGCGAAAACAACACCTGTATTTTTCATCATAGCAGAGATATAGGTGGTCTTACCACCTGGTGCTGAAGCCATATCCAAAATTCTTTCGTTTTCTTGAGGATCTAAAGCAATACATGGAAGAAATGAAGAAGCAGCTTGTAAGATATACTGACCCGATAAGTATTCCGGAGTAGCACCAACGGGAATGTTAGATTCAAAGATTTGCAAACCAGTTTTCGACCAGTTACCTGGAATAGGCTGTAAATTAACACCTCTATTAACTAAACTTTGTGCAAGATCTCTTCTCTTTGTCTTCAAAGTATTTGTTCTAATAGTGATTGGTCTAGCAACTTCGTTACTTTCAAAAAACTCTATAGCTTCAGTTGGTGAAAACAGTTGAAAAAGCTTTTCGGCCAAAAATTCAGAATATCCAAAGTACTTGACAATATCTTTCAAAAGTCTATCAGTGTATTGGGATCTTGATTTGGTTGGATCGGCAAATTGTTGGAAATTTTCTAAAATTTTGACAATTTCTAGCATTCTTGTTCTGGTGGTTGTCAAATCTTCATTTTCTTCTAACTCCTCATCCTTCAATAAGACATCGGTGATTCTTTCTTTTAAGTTTTCTTCTTTCAATTCTAGTTCAGCTTCTTCTTCAATAACTTTTTCTTTCTTGTCCAACTTAGCAGATAGTTCTTCAATGTTGTCCATGTTCAATTTTTCAATATCTTCGTCTGAATATTCGTCATCATCGGACCACTTGATTCCTTGGTTGTCTGATTCTTCGTCGTTTTCGTATTCTTGTTCTAAATCAAATTCATCCTGCAGATCATCAGCAGAATCTAATTCTTCTTCTTCTTCAAACAAAATTTTACTTGATTTAGCTAATGCGTCATAGTCTACTTCTGGTAAGTTTTCTTCTTCGACATCTTCCTTGTTACTTTCTTTATCAACTACCTTTTCTGATCTAGTGCTTTTTTGAACATCTTCTTTCTTACGTTTATGGTCTCTCTTTAATTCTGAATGAGCTTTCTTTGACTCCTTATGGTCTCCCTTTAATTCCCTGTGGTCTCTCTTTGATTCCTTATGGTCCTTCTTTTGCTTTTTAGACTTCTTCTTGTCGTCTTCAGCATCTAATGATCTCTTTTTACTAGAGTCGTTTCTTTTAGTTTTAGATTTGTTCTTTCTGTTATTGAAGTCATCCAAAGAAGGTGGATCTCTTTGCCTGTTTTTTAATTGTCTACTACCCATTTTATTTAATGTGCTATCGAAATTGGTTACTACTTTATTGCTTTAATCGAAAACTACTAAACAGATTATTTGCCAAAGTGCTACTAAAACAGAAAAAAAGAAATGTTAAAATTTTAGATATTAGCGTTTTTTATAAATGTCTTAATTAGGAATTTTTCAAGTTTTTGGAAAAAAAGAAATTTTTTGAATAATTCTTCATTTTTCACCTTAAAGCTTATTTGTTCACTATGATGAATGCTCAGATGAAGAGAATTCGATTGTAAACCTGCAAGTTGTTAGAGTCGCAAAATATGGCTATAGATCCAATTACACATATTGCGGCTGATAGATATATTATTATTCAGTTACCAAATGAACTCTACAAAATATACAACACTTCAACTGAGGTTATAGGTTTAGGTAAATATGGATCGTTTTTCAGCAGAGATATCATTGGGTATCCATATGGTACTGTATTTGACATAGAGTATGAAGAAAATATCAATGGCGATGAGAATAAGAACATAAACAAAAAGGAAGAAAAACCGGGAGTTGCCATACCCAGAAAAGACAACACCGCTCAATCTTTAGAAATCACTGAGGATATTCTTTCTAACAGTTTTAATTCTGATAACAACCAGTTATTGATCGACCAAGGATCTAGCATTCAGAAATTGAGTAATGAGGATATTGAACTACTGAAAGAACAAAACACAAAGGTTGATCAGTTGATTTCAAACATTATCGTTAACAACGGAAATTTTCAGCTGAAGACAAAACAGTCTCAACAAAAATATCTCATAAGAAAATTCAAAAAGTTTTCCAAATGTTTCAAGGTTGAAAGGTGCACTCCACAAAACTTGTTAAAGTTTTTGATTGATAAGAATGATCTAATGAGAATTAATGATATCTCTATGGAATCTATGGGGTTGCAATTAAACCTAGGGAATATTCAACCAAATGGTAACTACCTGGTTATGGATGAAACAGGTGGGTTCTTTGTCTATTCCATTTTAGAAAGAATGTATGGAGGAAGAGAAGATGATGAAACAAAGCAAGGTACAATAACTCTAATCACAGAAACTGAGCATCCACAACTGGATTTGCTAAAGTACAGCAATTACTCTGATGAGTTTTTAAAAAAAACAATTAAATATGCGTCAATTATGGAGTTATTAAAACCTCAAACAGAGGCATCTGTGAGAGCTGAGTTTTCGAATTTGAATGGCGATATTAACATTCAAGAATTACTTGATTTAGAGGAGAAAACTCCTTTACAGCAAAGAAAAGTGAATTGGTTTATTAAGCAATTAAATTTAATTAAAATTAGTGAGAGTTTAAATTATTTTGACGCCTTGTTACTTCAAACGGATTTTGAGTTGAAAGAATTGATTGAAAGAATTAAAATATTTGTGAAACCAGGCTCTCCCATCGTGGTATTTTGCAAGTTTAGAGAGCCATTACTGGACTTATCCAATGAATACTTAGCTAAAAACTTAGAGTTTTTAAATATAAAGATATTGCAAACTTCATGCAGACCATACCAAACAAAAAGAGGAAAAATTCACCCTCTAATGACAATGAAGAGCAATGGTGGATGGCTCTTGAGTTGTTACAAAGTTATTGCCAAGAAAATGGTCATGGGAGAAGAAACCTAGTCCTGCCATATTTTATATACTGATGCTTTTAGCCAGTTGGCTTTGCTTCCTGAAACCATAGACCCCTCTAATTCTGTTATTACTGTCGTTCCATCTTAAAACAATCCATACACTACTCTCCAAATGGTTTTGAATGTATTCAAACTGTTCCAATTCACCTAGTTCAAAAAAGAAAGAATCACAAAGGTTTGACCATATTTTCACCAGACTTTCATAAAACTCAAGATTACCAAATAACGCAATGCCGGGCTCATATTTTTTAACTGATTGATTGAGGAAGGGAAGTGCGGAAGGCAAAACGTAAGGTGGATTGCTAATAATCATATCTATACGCCTATTGGAATGGGATTTAACAATCCTCTCTATAGTATTAGGATCAGGATCCAAAACATTGCCTTGAATAAATTCTACGTCTTCTAAATTGTTCAGTTTTTTGTTTTCGTTTGCTAGGTTTATACAGGCAGCACTTACGTCAATTCCAATAACATTAAAAGCAGGATTTGCTTCTTTTATTGCAAGAGAAATACATCCTGAACCTGAACAAAGATCGACTATAGTCACCTCAGTTGGGTTCTTTTCTTTGGGATAGTTACCAAACAATGTTGTATTTATGTACGTGCAAATTTCATCCGTTTCAAATCTCGGTATCAAAACATTAGCTTTGCAGTTGATTGTTAAATTATTTCCAAAGGGTTGTGTTTTGAGAATGTACTGCAAAGGTCTTCCTCTGTATCTTTGAAGAACTGCTTTGTGAAGTTGGGCGTTATCATTTTGAAAATAGGTTTTAAGCCAGATTAGCTCTTGGTTGGCGTCCTGAATATTTCGGCATTGAGGTAGCATATAAGGTAAGAGAAGGTCCAGTTTTCTAGCTTTTTGTATTAAACTATATGAAAGCCTCATCTTGCTTTAGGAAATTAAAATGTGCTGATCCTCTTGGTGATTTAGCTACTTGTTCCGTCCCAGTACTTCCATCTAAGGAAGTGAAGCTTTTAAGCATATTCGGAGTTAAGTTGTAAGCTTAAGATCAGGGCTTCGTTCTATAAACTTAAAATGCATAAACTTATGGATGTTCATTCTCCCATCAATCACCTGCAATGCGTTTAAGCAGAGCCATAATATAAAACCTATATAATCAAAAAAGTATATTCCTTTTTATCAAATCGAAGCTCGTGGTTTGAGACTGTCGTTCAACATTAACTAGAAACGCTGTTTGAGAAGAGATTGCAGCAAGGCAAGTGTGCTCACACAGTTTAGTGACTTGCCGCTATCTATCCTTTATTCAGCAGATCACGTTCCCTCTTTCTCAAGTCATTAACGAATCTGAACATAGAATCCATAGGACTTTCCACATTGTTAATTCTTTGGTATAACATTAACGTTTTAAGGTTTGTCATCACATCCGAAAGCTGCAAAAACTTCAGAAAGTTCACTGGTGTACTATACTCGGTATCAAGATTCAAGGCTTCGTTTTTTTGCTTGATGAAATTCACTATCAACTCGCTATTCGATAATCCTTCTTCATTTCCCTCCTCATTGTTAGCACCATCCTTTTCCGAAATAGGATTGGCTTCCGCCATATAGTTTGGAAACGGCAGAGTATCCAAATTACCTCTAGTTATATCTGGCATTCCAGTACCAATATCGCCCAAATCTGGATTGACCTGAGAGTTGTCAAATTTTCTCTTTGTAGGTTTGGTTTTATTCAATTTTCTATCCAAAATAAACTGCAGAAGTTGGTCCATGTCGTCATTTTTATTCAAATGTTTCAAAGAAAGGGATTCTTCCGAAGCAAAAGAATCTGTTTTTATTCTTACCAGTTCTAAAAACTCTATCTTTAACCAGGAATCAAAGATCACCTTTATATTAAATTTTTTAATGGTTCTTGAACCATCTGGATAGTTTTTCATCACTGTGAACTCATTACTTTCAACATAAATTGTACCGTTATTCAAAACTTGAGCTTTCAAATTATTAACAAACATTTCCAGGCTTGCTGTTCTCATGTTTCCAATCCATTCTCTAAAGAAAAACAAAAAAGACAACACAGAAAGCTCAAAGGTTCTTATTTTGCTGTTGCTAGCAGTGGGTGATATTGCATAGTGAATTGAGCCGTACGGCGCAAACATCTTATCAATGATCATGATTGAGGGTTCCAAAGTCTTTAAAAACTCTGCTTCATTGTTGCTCTTTTGCTTCTGAACCATAGCTTGCCTTACAGATAAAGACACCATATTTAGAATTTCATAAACTCTCAGGATTGCCATGTTCGAGAGATATTTTCGGACAGAGTATGACGGCGGTTTCAAATGAGACACTGAGTTTGGCAACGGTTCTGGAACTATAAAATTTCTTGTTTCCTCTGACACCAGTGCAAGAAGATGAACTGGCACTCTCATAGGCTGAGCTGTGGCAGGGTTAACATAAGGTCCATGGCTGTTGCTGTTACTGTTGTTATTGGTATCGTGTGGATCAAGTTTTTGCCTCTTGTTTTGACCGCTAATGTTGCCAAATCCTTTCATTCAAAAAACACCTTGCAAGAACAGTTTTGAATACAGAAAAGTCCTATAAATCACTGTTCTTTGGGGACTCTTAAGCACTTCCTCACACTCCCTGATGGCTATTAGCAAAAAACCGCTAAGGCGTCTTTTGTAGGCTTTTCTGCGGCGGAGGGTTAAATCCGAAAGCTGAACAAGCAAAAAAGCAAGCCTTTCTTTTTGGCTAAAACATTAATGGGCATTCACAGCTGTAATATAACGGACAGTTAGGCTGGCAAATATATAGGCAAATACATGAAAAAAGCCTCAGCAAGCGGATGTTCAAGCTGACTGACAAGAAAACAAGTCCATTTTTCATTTTTCCGGTGTCTTTGGCCGGACGCCGTGACTGGTTTCAGCTGTGAGCTGGGCTCCAGATAGGAGTTAAGAGGCACAAAGGTCAGGAGCAGGTCATGTGATAACATCAAGGCTAGGGACAATGTAGAACGCCTGCTACTCCATCTGATAGATGATGCCTCCATCAGCTGAAAAGACCATTCTTCTTGGCAGCTTTTCCCTAAGAAGAGACTTTTTCTCGTTTCTACTTCTTTCGTCACTGGCATCAGGAGTTTCGTAGTCCGCACCATTGCTTGAATCATCGTTATCCGCCATATCCTTATGCTTTTCACCCCTGTTAGCTCCTACTCTTCTCTTCAGCAGCTTGTTTAGAACCAGCCTCTTTTCTTCCTGAAGTTTTTTTTCGGCTAAAGCCCTTCTCATTCTCAGTCTCTCCTCTCTTACCAGATCTTTGTCATCCTCAATTTCATCTTCATTATCGTCTATAAGGCCACTGTCATCCCTGTCAGACTCGTCACTGACTTCATCAAGATGTGCGGTTGCTCTGGTGCTTTTTTTTGGAAGTGCAATTGCTTCTTCATCATCCGCAAAATCACCATTCTCAAAATCCTCATCTTCATTGCCGTCGTCGGCATACGCCTCATCTTCATCAACGTCTTCTTCCACAGCCTCAGCGTCTTCTTCAACCACCAGATCTTCATCTTCGCCGTCCTCTAATAATTCTTCGTCACCGTCCTCTACTAATCCATCTTCATCCTCATCTACTATTTCATCCTCATGTTCCTCTACTTCTTCAAAATTGTCTTCGCTGCTACTTGGCTCCTTGTATGATACGACTTTTCTTCTTTTCGAAGATGTTTCAAGAAGCCCGCCATCTGGTTTGCGGGATGCTGGATTTTTGGCTCTTGAACGTCTGCTGCTCATCTGTATTATCGGCTTGATAGGGTGCCTAGCTCTTTATTTATGCCGGCTTGTTTTCCAGTGCTATCAGAACCTGAAAGACCTGACCCATTTTTGTCATCCATATAGCTACGGTGAGGACTCATTTAATCACGTGATATATCCAAAGCCACTCTCCCCCTTTACCGCAAATCCTCTTGCAAAAAGCACAGGGAGGGAAGATCTGAAAGTTCGTCTTTGCTTTGGATAGTTCAGAGTTCTTCAAGCAACCAGAAAGAGCCAACAGTTTACTATAGATAAGCGCCATAACCAATGAAAATCCTGTACTGCAAATCAGGATGTTTTTTACACCCTTCAAAAAAGTTGATTGACAATGTTCAAGGATTTATAATAATATTCAGAGATGATATAAGTGCTTTCGCACATTTGGGGTTTGTAACTGAAGACGACATAAACTCCACGATGCTTGAACATTTGACAAAACTGGATTTGTACTTCATCAAAAACAGCATAATCGATTACCAAAATACCAACGCTAATGTATCTACCGACATCTCACTGAGTGTTTCTAGTCTTTACTACAACATTCCACTTGACTCAATCCATATTATTCAGTTCAGAAGACCATCGAAATTTTACAAGGGATCAGTATTAATAAAGCTGCTCAATGACAGAGAATTTGTTATTTTTTTGCATGATGAGGTTAGTGAGTCAACAAAGTACATTAAAAACTACAAGATCAAAATCCAGTACAACCCGTTCAACGAGCATGATATTTATTGGGGAGGTGAAGATTTGAAGAAAAGCTTACTGAAAGTGACACCAATGATGAAAAACGGAGAGAATGTCTATTTACTCAATAGCAAATCACGAAAACAAGGGGGGCTTTCTGCTGCTGTGGCTTCACCAAATTCAGAGAGTCAAAAGGATTCGAAATCATTGTGGGATACTTGGGAAAGCACCAAGTGGTCGTTATTAGCCAAGTTTGCTGATTTGTCAGTCAAAGTCACAGACAAGGACAATTTAAACAAAATCAAGGCCAACGATAATGTGAAATGGGTTCTAAATAAAATTCAAGAGATAACACCACAAGAATCCAAAGACTTTCTATACAACCAACAGAAATACCTCAAGATATGGGCAGAAAAAGTCATCACCGACAATAAGAAGCTTTCGAAAATTAGAGAATATGAAAATAACGAAGACAATTTCGTATACTCTAAACAAAGATTGTCACTGGATGATCTTTCTACGATTATTGATGAGGAAGGGTACTTGAAGGTGACCACATTTGAACTCCGTTCTTTAACAAGCTTTCAGAATTTGAACAAAGACGTTCGTTTCATTATCTATCCATTTCTTCTCAAGATGTATCCATTTGATACTTCCTTTGATTCTAGAGACAGAATCTATGAGGATCTATCAGGACAATACGCTAAACTTTCAATTCCGGATGACAAAGAACACAACTTTCAAATTTTGAAGGATGTTTACAGGCTTTCTGCTGTGAACTCTATGTTTACTCAAAATTCACCTGAAGATGATACTGCTGAAGAGCATGATGATTGGGCATTGACAAATCCTCACTTAATCAAAGCAAACACAATATTACAAAAATTGACTAATAACGAAGTTGGCTACGTACAAGGTATGTCTGATCTACTTGTTCCAATATATTTAATGTATCCAGGTGACGAAGTGACAGTTTATTATTGCATGAGGGGTTTGTTTGATGTGGTTGGATTAAGAACCAACTTCAGGGAAGATCAAAGTGGAATTACTTCTTGTTTGGAGATTGTTGCAAATTTGGTTGAAATATTAATTCCTGACTTGATGAAAAAGCTCCGGGATATTAGTGGTGATAACTTTGTTATTGTCTATAGAATGCTTCTTGTCTTGTTTACCAGAGAATCTTTTGGAGGCGACCCGGAGGAAGAATTAATGAGATTATGGGATTACACAATCGCTGGCTTGAGAAGGGAACCACAAGTTTGGATTATACTGGCTATTTTGAACAAAAATAAGCAAAAAATTTTAGCTATAGATAGCTTTGACGATTTATTCATTTATTTCAATAGTTTGAAAATTGAAAACACTGATGAAATACTCCAAATGGGAAACTGGTTCTTCTTAAAATACTTTGAGACTGTTAAAAGATTTGATATTGAAAGATTAAAGTGGCCAGATGCAAGTGATGAAAAGGAAAATGTTGATCCTTTGGGCCCAACCATGAGAAATTTGCTAGAGCAAACCATGGATTAATTGCTTTTACGTATTAACGGTGTTGTTGATAAAGGAACGGCCAAAAGAAAAGAATACAAAAGCTCTATTTTACTTTTACATACACTGATTTTATTGCACAGTTATTTTATTTTTATGGTTTTTTCGTATGCTCTCTATTGTAGTTACCACTGTGGTTGTTTTTCCTTTTGAATCTCATTTCTAAATCTTCCAAAGAGCCTGCCTGAGGATTTCTTTCTAGCTCCAGTATAGCCTTGTTTTTAACTGACGTTAATTCTTTGATGGGCTCTGGCTCTAATTCTAGAAACAAGCATCTATTATAATAGTAAATGTAGTTATCTATTCCATACTTTTTCACAAACTTATCATGTCTATCTCTCCAAGACAGTAGCGTGTGTTGTGGAAACCTGTAACTCATCTGACCAAAAAACATTCTAGTAGTAGGCCCCTTCGTTTTGTTACATCTGAATTTTGCAAAACTTGGAATTTCTCCTTGTTGCAGAACTGCATCATTGTTTTGACATTCAATGGTTGGGTCTGACAGTATGTATTCTTCTTTATTGTAAAAAACTCTTTCATAATATTCAAATTCCAACTCCTTCAAAAGCTCAACATTTAGTGGATCGATTTTCACGTCCAAATCATTATTGAGATTAAGATAAAAAACACACTTCACTGCCAATGCTATTAAATAATCTTCATCTGCAGTATAAGCTTTTTTTATACCTCCAGGAATCTGAGTTGTCTTTATGTAATTACCACTGGAGTCCGTCAGGATAGTACCAGTATCAGGGTCGACTTTATAAACATATTCTAAGTCTTTTGATAGTGTGTTAAAAAATCTTGATCTAATAGAGTTACCTGTGTGAGAGTTCAATACCTCTCCTATCCTTTGATATAGTTTATGTGTGTTTTTCAAATGTGGATTTCTTCTAACATATTCTTTGATTAGCTCATCTTCTTGCAATGTGAAAACCGATCTGCTAAATTCTTTCATCTCAACAGGAATGTAAAGCTTTTTCTTTTTTGCTGGTGGTTCAGTTGTACTATCCGCTGAGGGTGTTTCTTTATTGATCAAAACGTTTATTTCATCATCATTCAGATATGGTGTTTTCGTCTTTTGAATTTCAAATGTTGACAGATCATTGACATCTGCAGTTTTAGGTTCATAAGGTGTGAATATAAGCTTTTTAGGAGCCGATTGCTCCCACTCAACCTCAGAAATTTGTTCAACTAGCTTTCTTTGAGCAACTTCTTGGGAGTCCAATTCAGCTTGTAGAGGCTGCTCAGATTGCAGCTCGTTAGCTGCTGTAGTAATGGATTCTTTTACAGCAAAGTCTATTTCTTCAATCATTTGTCTATCTACACTATTGAGACCAAGTAGCTCTTGCATATCAAGAGTAACTTTTTCCTTCTTAGAAGACTCTTCAACATGTTTTTTGCTTTCTGCATGAATCGCATTAATAATGTTGAAGTCGTTGTCTCCTTCAGTTGCAGTTCTATTGTCTTTTGTATCATTCACAGTCATTACAATTTCATTAACAAGATCATCAACAAGCATCAAGCTATTTTGATCTTTATTGAACAATGCACTATCACGGCCTTTTACCTTTTTATCTGTGGTTTTAAGCGTACCAGTTTGGTAAATATGATCTTCATTTCCCCCTGAATCAATAATTTCATCCTCGCTGTTTTCTTTAATCTGGCTGGACGTATTTGATCTCTGAACATCACCGGTTCCTACCAGGCCTTTCAAAAAAGTCTTGATATGATTCATTCTTTGGATTTCAAAGATAATCGTTGAGCTTTTATACTTTATTTGCTTTGATAGCTTTCAAGAAATAGAGCCTTACCAGAGTAGCGTGCACAAAAGTCCTCCACAACTCTCTTTGTGCATTGGCGACGGAGATACGCTCAATAGAGCATCATTAATGCGTCTGCACAAGTCACGGGATAGCATCTTGCTTGGTCCTAGCAGCTGTTGCTGCGAAGCTGCCTGAATTAAGTTGCATGCGCATAATTGTAGGGTGAATATATTTGGATAGAGTGTTTTGCAAAATGTGTCAAGAGTTAGAATTAAGAGTGTTTGAGCTTGAATTCTTCTTGTTCTTATTCTGCTAGCCGTCTCTAATTGCTCCAAAATATGTATGGAAACGAGGAACGGCTGACATGGCGCATGGCTCAGATGCTGCAGCACGGACGCAAGTCACGTGCAATGGCTTTAAGCGCTCCTCTTTAGAAAAGCTAAAAGTTAAGAGCAGCATGCTCAATATCTTTGTTGTCTTATATGTATCGATATATAGTTATTTTTATGTTTTTGGTTTAGCTACAGTCAACGCTAATTACTTGCTGATCTACAATTTTGTTATTTTCAACTGTGCAAACTAAAGCACTCAATTCTCCACCTGATACGCAGGCTGAATCCATACCTTTCGTTCTTTTCAAAATGTTTAAACCTTTGCTGGCGTTATGGCCGTATATCACCTGATAGCCTTTAATGATTCGCATTATAGACTTATTATGAATAATCTCTTTCAAAAATTTGCCTTTCCATAATTTGAACCACTGGATGCTGTTTTCGAATTTAATTTTATTTGTATTTGTATAGTCATCTAAATCAACCCATTTCATTGAAATCAAAGATTTCACAGACAAATGGGAGACGTTTGGTTCTTCTAAGGGGTATTCTCTCTCAGATATCAGCAAGTTTTCCAAGTCTGTAGGCAAAAAACCAGCGTGTGCAGTGATCAATTTCAAATCAGGAAATTGCAACGCAGCAGCACATTTATTAGCAATGTATTTAATTCTTTTATCACCTAATTGAGAAACAGCTTTTTTATGAGCCTTGCTGACAGAATTAGTATCTGGAATAAAATTTTCTGCATTGTTCTTAAACTCTAATGGAATATAGCCATGCATTTCCAATTTCAGAAGCCTTTCTCGTTGATCATCTGGCATTTCAAACCCATGCTTTCTAAAGTACCTTTGTGTCAGTTTTATGTATTTATTAAACGAATCTAATATATCTTTATGCTGATTGAGAAGGTAAAAAAGAGTCGTGATTTCATGATTTCCAAAAATACACTCAACCTGGCCATCATTTTCAAGCATCCAGTCAACCACTTTGTCAGAATCTGGCCCCTTTATGGTAAAATCACCCAGAAGAATGTATTTTTCTTTCTCTGTCAAGCCAAACTGGCTGTTTATCTTAGTTGTCAATTTTTCCAATTCAAAAAACTTTCCGTGAACATCTCCAACAAAGATCAACCTCCCATCTTGATAATCAGGTATCTGCTTCAAGGTTTGAAGCTGGGGAAACTCTAGATAGTTTGTAATTACCACAGATGAAAGACTGTATCCAATGTAGCCTAGTAATGCAGTTGAAAGAAAGAACAGGATAACAAAAAGAAAAAAAAGCTTTTTAAACATACCTTTGTAATCATAAGAGATGTCGTAGTCATTTCCGTCAAAAGAATCAACACTTGCGGAATCAGAAACACTCTGATAGCTGGTGTCGTTACTGACCATAAATAAAAGACTTAAGGTTTCTTGATATGTGCTTGTTGGTTTCTTTGAGGCTTACTTCTTTGAGAAGCACATCTTGGTCAGTCTTTCGGATATCCATAAAGACTCACCACGGCTCCCTCACGTGGGTTATTCTCACTTTATTTTAGCCGATAAATTTTGAGTCATTTCTTTTGAAAATAGCTGTCACAAAAAGTCGCATAATTTGCTCGCTTAATGTGCCTGAAAAGAGTTTTACGCTACTGAGAATTGCGCTTTTAATCAAATACAATTCGTGCATCTCCGACGCATTAATTAGCTCTAAGGACCAGGCACTACGCACTTGTCACAGAATTAAACAATCAATTTTAAGGCAAAAGCGTTTGATAACCAACAGCTCTAGTTAAGGATGGCTTAAAATAAATATTGTTCGGATGCTTCTACCAGGCTTGGACAGTTTCGAAACAGCAGAGAAACGCAGAAGGTTTTAATTTTTCAGCAAAAAGATTGAGCTTTTTTTTCCAAAAACGTATGTTTCGTGCCATAAACCTCTTGTGCATGAGAATGACTGCAGCAGTGAGTTTCCCTGGCAAGGGAGAAACAACGGTACAGAGAGTTTGCATTGTTTAGTTGAAACACACGTGACAAATCTGAAACATCAAAAAACCTCTCGAAAGAGGTCGCTGTGAGCGCCTGTGGCACACACGCTACCAACAAATCAACCAAGCACTGGATAAAACCACTCTGGAGACAACATAGCACAGGACAGACAGCTGGTGAAGGCTACTGAAGCGGCTTGCTTCCAACGCAGCAGCTTTCTTCTGCTGTAAAAACACAGCATTTCAATATCACGTGACACAACCACGTGCTGCGTCAAAGCACCCTGAAACGTTAGGATGAGCGAGACAAGGCACAGGAGGACTTGGATTTCCGTTTTTAGACAATTTTTTTGCCTTTATCAGGCAGGAAGGCGGGCGGGCTTAGGTGGTGCATGCAGGGTTGTTAGTAATATACTCAATAAGCAAAATTTTTAAATAAGCCATTGAATTAGTCCATAACTAGTTCGAAGCGATAACAGCTCAAAACCAAACAACAGAGACGGCATAGCCTACTTAAACAGCATGGCTATTGGAGCAATATCAATAAAGAAAATAGCCGAGTCAACAGAGAACATCGACAGCATAAACTGGTTAATTTTGAATGAACTTATTCTCATGGAGTTCGAAGATACAGATGAAGATTCCGGTGATGAGAACGAATTTAATATAGAAACAAATGGAAATAATCCGATAGACACAGATTTGTCCCAAAATGGGTTTAGCAGAGACTTGTTGAATCAACTGAAAGACCAATGCATAGAAACTTTCGGAAAGATTGAAACTTTAATTAATACTAAAGGGTCGCTGAAAGAAATATCGTCTTTAGGGCATTTTCTTAAAGGATCGTCTTCAGCCTTGGGATTGCCAAGAATTGCGTACTACTGTGAACTGATTCAAAATATTGCTTTGAGAAAAGAGCTAGGTAAAGCGTTAAAAGTTGAAGGGGCGAATACAATAGCCAGTTTCAGCGAAGAGGAGCTGGTAAATGAGCTGCATGACGATTTGATATATCCATTCTTGAAAGAGAGTTTGGACTGTGCACAATATGAGTTTAGAAGCACGTTAGGGAAGTTGAATGTTTATTATAAAAACACTTTACAGTGATGCTTAGATAGCTAATTAATGTCAATGGTAATAGTATGATGAAATGTTTTTTTCTCTTTTTAGTTTTTAAGTTTGTATTTACTGGGGCTGATGCTCACTGTAAGCTTTTTGTTTTTGTTAACCTAAATGATGCTCATTCGTATATACAGATTTCATTTTTTCTATTTCTGCAGCATCTGCTTCACCGCCGTTTCGATAGAATGTGGATGGAAAATACTCTTGCCCATCTACTTTTCCCTCAGGATAGTCTGGGTTGTACTTGTAACCCTCTTTGTACCCCATTTGTTCCATCAACTTCGTAGGAGCATTTCTTAAGTGCAAGGGAACAGCCCCATCTCTGTAAGTTGGAATGCTATCCAAAGCAGCTTTAATTTTATTCATAGCTCTGTAGACTTTGACAGATTTAGGGGATTCACACAGAAGCACAGCACAATGAGCCAAAATAACATCGGATTCAGGCATTCCCAATTTCATGCAGCTTTCATAAGTTGTATTTGCAAAAATCAACATCTGGTTGTTCACAACTCCAATGTCTTCCGAAGCTATTCGGATCATTCTTCGGCAAATATACAGGGGATCACATCCACTTTTTAACATTTTAAACATGTAGTATAAGGCTGCATCACTATCTGAGCCTCTGACTGATTTATGGAAGGCTGATATTAGCTCATAGTGGGTATCAGTGTTATAATAGAGGATATCTTTAAATGCATCACTGTCAATAAGCTTGGCTAGCGTAGTCTCATCGATAATGCCGTCAGAAAACAAATAAAGATTTTCAAAAATAGAAATAAACCGTCTGTTGTCATCGCTCAGAGCAGAAACTTTGTCGAAAATGGCTTTTTTTGTTTCATCGTTTTTGAAAAGCACATTGGGTTTAAAATGAGTTTGCATATTAACTAATTGCTCAAACATCAACCACTTGTCTTCTCTCGAGTAAGGCTTCAGCACAAAGACGTCTAGCCTTGACAAAACTGCGTTGTTTATTTTGAAGCTAGGATTCTCTGTCGTGCATCCAACAAGTCTACAATGACCCATTTCGGCAATTCTCAGCAAGGAGTCTTGCTGCAGCTTGTTCAATCTGTGAATCTCATCTATAAAAATTATTGTGTTGATTTTCCACCTCTTGAAGTCACCGATGCTTTTTTCAATTATTTGCTTAAGCTCAGTTGTTGAAAGTGTTACTCCCGAAAGGTTAAACATCTTCCACTTACGTTTCTGGGATTTGTTCAATTCGTTCAGCAGTACCGTCACAAGGGATGTTTTGCCAATAGATGGCGGTCCAAAAAGAATCATATTAGGAATATTGGGGATAGACTCTGACAAGTGTTTGTAAAGAATTCCACTTTCATTGTTAAGAAGATGTTTTTGCCCAACATATGTTTTGAGACACTGTGGTTTAAGCTTTTCAAAGAGCGGTAGTGTTTCAATCTTTTTCAAGTAATCAGGATCCTCAAGTTTTGTTTCATATGTTATGGGCTTTGGATCGAGATAGTCAAGCTCAGGCTTGGATTCCGCTTTATTGTTGAGTTCCTCATCCGAAAGAAGAATCTCGTCGTTTGCTTTCAGCTCTTTGTCATTTTTGATTAGACTGCTGTTCCTACTAAAGAAACTTGAAATTTTAGATTCTCCAAATGAAGAGGTCTTATTGTTCCGTGTCAGGGATGGGGGCTTCGATATTCTTCCCGTCAATAGCGACTTTACAGAATTTGATTTGCTTTTTTCTCCTCCTAGACAACTGTCTAGATGAGAGTTTATTCTAGTAAAGGGTATCTTGTTAGTGCATTTTGGACAGCTAATTATGTGAGAAGGATCTGTTTGCTGCGACATGTCGAGTGTTGCTGGTTGAGTTTCAGATGTTGTCTTGTGCTTATATTAGCAAACTTGACTTTTTTCGCGTACGTAATAAGAATGGGTATGCCATTAGGCAGTTTGTTCAGTATTGAATGGTAGCTGAATCAGCTAGAAATTCGATCATAAACAGTTATATTGAAGTAAATATAAGCACATATATATAGCCTTAGAGGACAGAGCTTAGAAAGAGACATAGCCTTATGTGCTGTGAAGTTCAAATACATCACCTAGCTTTTCAGCGTAAAACTTCGGCAAAGTAAAACCGTGGCTTAAATCGGTTAAGCATTGCGCCTTTTCAACACCGGATAGGACCAAGAGCTGGCCACCTAGTTTACCATCAATACCAAATTTGATGTCAGTGTTCAATCTATCTCCAACCATGCAGCACTTCTCTCTTTTCAAATCGGGATAGGCCTTAAACACGGCATCTAGCATCAGCTGAGAAGGCTTACCACAGTTTGGAGGTTCTTCTCTGCCAGAGGAAGTCGTCAACAAATTAATCATTGATCCACAGCCAGGTTGCAAATAAGGTTTTCCTGGAAATGTTGTGTCAATATTTGTTGCAACGTATTGTACATCTGGGTTTTTCAAGTAGTTGAAAGTAACACATAATCTGTGAAAATTGATTTTGGTGTCTAAACCTGCAACAACACTTTTAACCTCAGGGTCAATTGGCAAAAAAGGTGTCTTTTGCTGATCCCACGGCTCGTCTAATCTTAGATCAGAACCTCCAATGGTGGTGAATCCAACTTCTTGCAGTTCTTTTTCGATTCCTGATTCTCCAAATACCCAGATCTTATCTTTGGCTGGATCTAAATCAGTAAAATTTTTCATGTAGATTGCGGTGGCAAAAGAAGAACTGAAAATTTGTTCTTTCGTTACATTTTCAATCCCAAAATTGGAAAACTTTTTCGTGTAGTCTTGTCTAGATTTAGTTGAGTTGTTTGTAACAAATAATACTGTTTTATTTAGCGTTTTTAACAGAGCCAATGTTTCAATGACATTTGGCAGCAAATGAGTTCCACTCCATAAAACACCATCACAATCAAACAAAAAAGTGTCATATGAGGCCAAAAATTCATCAACGGTTTGCTTGTTATCAAGTTTAATAGGACAAACCATCATGAACACGATATAAGTTGCAGTTGGGCTTTAGCCCTACTGCTTTTAAATCATTTGTAATCAAATTTGCTCACGTTTTCGTTTATATAGTAAAAAAATCGCCGCGAAAAAAAGTCGGTTGGGCAGCCAACGGATATGTGATTGCCGAGTCAATTTAAGCGGAAAAGATCTGTATCCTGAACGGGTGCCACTATATGTTCTACTGAAGCTTATAACAGACTAGAATGTGACACATCTTTGCTAGTACAGACTGCTTTTTCTTGTGCGGAGGATTTGCTCGATTTTGGGCTGGAAGGCCTGAAAATAGGAAATGTGTTCGGCTATGACTGATTTGCAAAGATTCATACGAAGTGACTTTTTGGGTATGTGCCTTTTGAAAGCAGCAACTTTTATTGCTGAGTCTAAAAACCTTTATGGCAGGGTTTTTAGCAGATATTTAGTTACTGCTTGTTGCGTGGCATCGATTCATCAGCCCTAACAATGCTGCAAACGGGGAAGGTTGCACACAGACGCGCTCGGTCACGCATACAAGCACGTGACCAAATTACCCAAGGGCTAAGCGACAAAAAACGAACAAAAACCAAGTGAAAACTTTTGTGGGAATTCTACTTGGCTGCTGAAAGATGCTGAGAATCAGAAAACACTGCAAAGACAGCAAAACCATTCCACCAAACATCAGTTTTTCCATAAAAGTTGCCAAATAAAATGGCAGGTGCTAGAAAAAACAACAGGGATGCTGAGAACACAAAACTGACTCAAAGAAAAACCAAAAAACAGCAAAAGAATGCGAGCCAAGCTGACGATGCTGGTACACTGAAGGATGATACTGATAACACAAATAACGCTTTGCTGGCCGAAGAACTGGAGAGCATACATAAAGAAGAAGAGATTATTATCAATGGTTTGTCTTTAGCTTCATGGAACAATCTTTCCTATTACATTAACGCATTGTTTTTTGTAAGAATTGTATTGGCCCCCATTTTCAACATTGTTCAGGACTGTGACGAAACATTTAATTTTATAGAACCATTGAATTACATGCTTAGAACCTTTGGAAAGCAGACATGGGAGTACTCTCCAGAATACGGTATTCGTAGTTGGTTTTACTTGCTGCCTTATTATAACATTTTATCTTTTGGACTGGTGATTGTTAATAGATTTTTGCCAATCTGGTCAATTTTCTATTTACTGAGACTATTTCTTGGGTATTTGATGTTTAAAATGGAATCTTCGCTAGCTGTTCAACTGGGGACTAACTTCAATTTGGGCTTGGCCAAAATTTATGTGATTTTAACTATGCTAAACAGTGGTATTTTCCATGCTGGCGTTGAACTACTTCCTTCCACTTTTGCGTTGTATTGCATGACCTTTTCAATCAACAATTTTTTGAAATACAAGGTTAGATCAATTTTGTCAGATAAAAAATCGCAGTTTTTCAACAAAGCTTGCTTCTGTATTCTTGTTGGGGGTATTATGGGCTGGCCCTTTGTATTAATTCTGGGATTACCTTACGTTATGATGTTTGTTTTGGAATATAGAGATTTAATAAAACGAACACCTGAGAACAGCAGATTCTACAACATTTTCTTTAATAAGACTTTTTTGAAAGTTTTGAAATACTTAATACCACTAGTTGGGGTAACCACCTTTGTAGATTCCCAAATCTATGCTCGATTGGCTCCTGTTTTCTTTAATATTGTTTATTACAATGTTTTTAATGCTGATGCGAATTCCGGGCCAAATATTTTTGGTGTAGAGCCGTGGTACTATTATATTGTAAATTTGGTTTTGAATTTTCCCTTATTAACCGTTGGTGGTTGTGCTTTATCTTTGATTGGTGTCCTACACTGGGATTTGCTGCAAATTGTTTGGCCAATTATGCTACAATTTGTTTTGTGGATAGTAATCTTCACTGCTCAACCTCACAAGGAAGAAAGATTTTTATATCCTGTTTACACTCATATTGTTTTAATGGCTTCATTCACAGCTTTCTATATCTACAGCAAACTGGCTTTCTTTGGTCCAAAAGTGCAGAGGCTATTTAAATTTGCTGCTGTAGGAGTTACTTTCTTACAAGCATTCAGCCGGATATTTGCCTCTTATTACAACTATTCAGCTACTTTGGAAGTTTATCAACAGCTGGATTACTTGAAAACAGAAAAGCAGACTTCCGAAGTTAATGTCTGTGTTGGAAGAGAATGGTATCATTATCCAGGGTCTTTCTTTTTGCCAGATAATTTCAGATTGAAGTTTATTAAATCTGACTTTGATGGGCTATTGCCAGGTGATTTCCCAGAAATCAATGAAGCTGCCAACATATCTGGCTGGATTGCTGGTGCTAAGCTATTCCCCAAAAACATGAATAAATATAATTTATTTGAAGAAGACAAGGTGGTTGCTTTTGAAATTTGTGACTATTTTGTTGATGTTGATTTACCATACTCTCCAAATGAAGAGCAATATATTGCCTTTGACAAAATTGAAGAAGTATACTGTAGCTCAATAATAAATGCCGACAGATCGAAATTGCTCGGAAGAGCCTTTGCCTTTCCTTTATTAGATAAAGCGAGTGATAGCTTCGGCTTAAACAAGTTTTACAAAGCTGATTTTGACAAGTATTGTCTATTTAAAGTAAACAAGGAAAAATAAGTTCCCAAACCAACAGGTTAATAAAAAATTAAAAACGATATCTTAGTTTTGTTATATTTCTAAAAATGTATATAAATTATTCTTGAATCAGTTTTTTTCAATCATAGCATCCCTGGCTGGACCAGTACCAATCCATTTAATTGGAACTTGCAAAAACTCTTCAATAAAACTTAAGTATTTCTTACAGTTTGCTGGCAAGTCTTCATAATTTTGGATTTTGCTAATATCTTGTTCCCAACCTGGAAGAGTTTCATAAATGACTTCTACGTTAGCTAGGTCAATTAGATCAGCAGGGAAGGATTTCAAGATTTCACCAGTTTTGGAATCCTTGTAAGCGACCCCAACAGGAATTTCCTTAAAAGTATCTAAAACATCCAACTTGGTAATGTTTAAGTGGGTGTATCCATTAATCCATGTAGAGTATTTCATAACAACCAAGTCTAACCAACCACATCTTCTCTTTCTTCCAGTAGTAACACCGAATTCAGCACCAATTTTTTGCAAGGCTTCACCTTCAGGGTTCAATTGTTCAGTTGGGAAGGGACCTTCACCAACTCTTGTAGTATAAGCTTTGACAACACCAAAAATGTTTTCAATGTGTCTTGGAGGAACACCTAGACCTGTGCACAAACCACCAATGGAAGTGGAGGAAGATGTGACATATGGGTAAGTACCGAAATCAATATCCAACATTAAAGCGTTGGCACCTTCAACCAAAATCTTCTTTTTGGTAACTAAGGCTTCATGTAGGAATTCAACAGTATCAATAACATATGGTTTCAAAAGAGTTCTGTATTCTCTGTATTTGACAATTTCAGCTTCTATATCGTAGTCGAATTCACCATATCTTTGAAGTCTGGTGGCATATAATCTTCTTAACTGGTTTTCAAAAAATGCAATTCCTTCCGGAGAATCGTTCATCAAATGGTGCATTCTTAAACCAGATCTAGAAGCTTTAGTGGAGTAAGTTGGACCAATACCTTTACCTGTAGTACCGATAGACTTCTTGACATTCTTACCCTTGTTTGATAATTCTGACTCTCTTAATTTGTCAGTTATTTGATGGAAGTCAAAGACTAAGTGGCATCTGTTGGAGATTTTCAAGTATTCTGGATTTTTACAGTTTTTCAGTCCCTTTTCCAAAAGCTTTTCTAATTCGGCTAAGAAAGAAGGAATATGGACAACAACACCATTACCCAAGACATTGTAGCATTTTTCATTTATTAAACCAGATGGTAAAATATGGAAATCATACTTTATTCCGTTTACGACAATAGTATGTCCAGCATTGTTTCCACCTGCGGATCTACAAACCAAATCGTAAGACTTGTCAACCAATAAATCGACTAACTTACCTTTACCTTCATCACCCCATTGAGACCCTAATACGACATCAACCATTGTTATTTTGTTTTACTTTTAATCTTTGTTACTGTTAACAGATTATGAATCTTTCCGAGGTTCATATCATTAGAATCTCTAATACGTAGACAAACTATCGAATATCTTGTTCAACTCTTTGAGCATTGATAAATGGCTAATATTTAAATTACATTTTCTTCCAAACAGACTTTAAAAAACGGTCAAAATGTGACTCTGCTTTTTATACAGCAAATATTTTGGTTGCTGAAAAATTTTATTTATTTTTCAACTTCTGTTTTTGCAAAGAATATGGGTAATACTATAAAAAAATAGCGCATTGAAAAGAAGAGCCTTTTTTGGCGTCGCAAGACGAGTAACAGTCGGATTTAAGACACATCAGGATTCAGGAAATGTCCAAGAAATAAGTGTGCAGTAGCTTTTTTGACTTCTATTTTATTTTTTTTTGTCAAGAACCAAAAAAGCCAAAACTAAAAAAGTGGAACATAAAAATCACGGGACAAAGCTACTTGGAGTTCTTGTTTGTCATGCTGGTGATTCTCAAAAAAAAACAAAGAGGGTATTTGAGGAAATAATTTCGAAGGAGCTCTAGCATCCTGTGACATTAAAAAGAACCCCATTCAATGAGCATCAATCAGAGTCATTTAGACATCATTTTGTTCATCTTTATGTATCCCTTTTGGTCTTTTTGCCTTTTACATCACCTGCTTTTATATCTTTTCTTTAAATCCCCATAAATTTGGTGGCCAATGAGTTTAATTTCTCAGATCTTAGAGGATGTCTTCGATAGGGAAGCCCTAAGGTGGAGTTACTGCTAAGTTAGTGGACAAAAATATCTGTAGGTGGATGGTTTTTATTGTTATTCGGCTATACCCTGCTTATTTTTTTAGTGGGGTAGGGCAATATAAAAAATTGCTTTTCTTTTGTTTTTTTTAGCGGGGCACTCTTAAAAAAATAAAGCTTCAATTCTATTGTTGTTTTTGGTGGGGTAAAATATTTTCTATTGTTTTTAAATCCCTTTTATATCCTGACAGGCCCTGCTAAACCTAAATAGACCTATTTTGGACCGCAAAAAAGGAAAACTGAAGAGGGGTTTGGAGATAATTACAAGGGATTCCCTCTAGATGGATTGTTAGGTAGCATGAAAAAGAAATTTAAACATGTTATTTTTTGACTCACTTCTGCTAATAGCGTTCTGAATTAGTTTTGGATTAGTATATAAATCGATCAACTACTAAATGAAAAGAAATGATATTGTGAAGTAAGTAGATAGATTAGTAAAGAAGTAATTATAAAGAGACCAGAAAAAAACTTTAATTTGCAAAGCTTTTAATAACTTTTATTTTTCATAATTTTTAATAATTAAAAATGTCAACAGAATTAGCTGAAAAGCAGTTAAACTCTTCAGAAGAAGATGTTCATACGGATTCTCAATTAAAAAATGAGGATTCCGGTTTAGATGTACCAACTAACGAAAACAACGAAGATGCCTTATTTGAACAAAGTGCCGTCCACAAGAAAGGGCTAGGTGACTTATTCGGTGTTGTTTTAATTTGTTTATTGATTTCCTTTGGTGGTTTCATGTTTGGTTTTGATACTGGTACTATTGGTGGTTTCTTTGGTATGACTAACTTCAAACAAAGATTCGGTTCATATCACGAAGGTAGAAAAGAATATTATTTCAGTAATGCCAGAACTGGTTTAATGGTTTCCATTTTCAACATTGGGTGTTGTTTTGGTGGTTTGTTTTTAGGTGGTCTTTGTGATAAATATGGTAGAAAATTTGCTTTAACAGTTGTTTCTGGTATTTATATGGTTGGTATTTTGATTCAAATTACTTCTCAACCAAACAAACATGTTTGGGTTCAATATTTCATTGGTAGAATTATTGCTGGTTTCGGATTCGGTGGTATTGCTGTCGTTTCCCCATTAATGCTTGGTGAAACTGCTCCTGCTAAGTTAAGATCTATTTGTGTTTCTTTTTACCAATTGATGATTACTTTGGGTATTTTCTTGGGTTACTGTTGTAACTATGGTACCAAACAATACTCTGGTGACTCTACTGCTCAATGGAGAGTTGCTGTTGGTTTATGTTTTGCTTGGGCTATATTGATGATGGGTGGTATCACATTTGTTCCTGAATCTGCCAGATATTTGGTTCAAAAGGATAGAATTGAAGAAGCTAGAAAAACTTTAACCATTTTAAATAAGGTTCCTGGAGACGATCCATTATTACAAAAAGAATTAGATACTATTATTGCTGCCGTTGAAGCTGAAAGATTAGCTGGTGAAGCTTCTATCAAAGAATTATTCTCTACTAAAACAAAGGTTTTACAAAGATTAATTATGGGTGTTGTTTTACAATCTCTACAACAATTGACTGGTGACAACTACTTCTTCTACTATGGTACTTTGGTTTTTAAAGCTGTTGGTTTAAAGGATTCTTACCAAACATCCATTATCATTGGTATTGTCAATTTTGCTTCTACTTGTATGTGTCTATTTGTTGTTAACAAGTTCGGTAGAAGAACTGTTTTGCTAGCAGGTTCAATTACCATGACTGCTTGTATGGTTATCTATGCTTCTGTTGGTGTCAAGTGTTTGTATCCAAACGGTAGATCTAACCCAGCTTCTAAGGGTGCTGGTAACTGTATGATTGTTTTCACTTGTTTCTACATTTTCTGTTTCGCCACCACATGGGCTCCAATTGCTTATGTTATTTGTGCTGAATCATTCCCATTGAGAGTCAAATCTAAATGTATGGCTATCACTACTGGTGCTAATTGGTTATGGGGTTTCTTGATTTCCTTCTTTACTCCTTTCATCACTTCAGCTATTCACTTCTCTTACGGTTACGTTTTCATGGGATGTTTAGTTTTCATGACTTTCTATGTCTTCTTCTCTGTTCCAGAAACTAAGGGTTTAACTTTGGAAGAAGTCAACGAAATGTGGTTAGATGATGTTTTGCCATGGAAATCCGCTTCTTGGGTTCCAGCATCTAGAAGAGGTGCCAATTACGATGAAGAGGCTTTGAAGCATGATGAAAAGAAGGGAATGAAGAAATTCTTTTAAGTTTCCTGCTTAACTAAGTTAAAAAAACCTAATTAATAATATTTTTTAATAGTTTAAGTTTATGCAAGTAATGACAATAATGAAAAACAATAATAACAATAATAATAATAATATCAATGAAATTTATTGCCTAACATAAACAGGAACAACAGTACACAATGTATATATTATATAATTTGTGAATATATTTTCCTTTATTAGCAAAATAAAAATGATTTTTAATATCAAGTTTTTTACTTTTAGTGCTTCAATAAGAAAACTCCTTGTATTTGCTGCTCTTTGAATTCATGCCAAAGAGTTAAGACAAAAGGTTAACCTCAGAGAATATAAAAGCCAAAATCACCAGCTCAAGCCAAGTGCTGCCAATGGTTTTCTTATTAGCATTTCTTTTTTTAAAAAGTCACATGTCCTTATATCTCTGTTCAACTTCCCTGTTATGTATCCTACAGCTCATTGAAAAATTAGTCTAAGCACCTTCCTATATATACTATTCTCAAAATCTGAATTGTGATAAGACGCAAACTGTTGATTAATTCTTCATTATTTACTAATTCTGTTTCCCCACTTTCCCGACTTTCTCCTTTTACCAGATGCCATTATTAGATCAATTGCTTGGGTGCTGGATATATTGATTTTTGCATTTGTTTACCAATAATATCATGTAAATCGCCTTAATTCTTATTCATTTAATGCAATATTAATAAACCCGCTTAAAGATATGTTAACGGAACTCTCGCTACCGATGATTTTTTTATAAAATGTAAAAGGAATTAGACTCTTTTTGGACCCTTTTTTTTGTATCTTTTGTGTTTCCTATGAAATACGGTATAAAATCGGAGAATGAATGGCTGATGCACAGTCCGGAGAAAAGGCAAACCAAGAAAATTGCAACTACAAACAACTACGTAACTGGATAATTCCACTGCTCAATCTTTAAGAAAATGACTATTAATAACGTTAACAATGAATAGCACAAAATAAATAAGGATGGGTAAACAAGGCCAAAAGGACAACTTAATCATATCACAATAGGCCCCTCTTCTATCGAAGATACCTATTGATTCTAGAAGTAGAAGAAATAGCTGTAAAACACATAGATTCAACAAATTTTGAGCAACTATATAAACCAGGGGTTTAGAGCTCTTTGAAACACTCATTAAATGATGAAAATTACTCTTGGTATCAGAAAACCAACAAAAACAAAAAACACTCAAGGCAGTGCTTAATAAAAGATATTTCTGCTTAAATAGTTATTAATAAAATGAGTTCAGACTTAACCCACTCCTCAATCGAGGATGTTAAAATTGATGAAACAACCAAAAAAGAAGATCTAATTTTGCCTACAAATGAAGATATGCTCTATGAAGAATCCAGCACAACAAAAAAAGGTCTGGGTGATTTATTTGGAGTGGTATTAATCTGTCTTTTAATTTCTTTTGGTGGTTTCATGTTTGGATTTGACACTGGTACTATTGGTGGTTTTTTTGCCATGGAAAACTTTAAAAAAATGTTTGGTTCTTACAATCATACTAGTCAGGATTATTACTTTTCTGATGCCAGAACCGGGCTAATGGTTTCTATTTTTAATGTGGGCTGCTGCTTAGGAGGTATTTTTTTGGGTGGTCTCTGTGATAAATATGGTAGAAAGTTTGCTTTAACCTTTGTATCTGGTGTTTACATGATTGGTATTTTAATACAAATAACTTCTCAACCACACAAACATGCATGGGTCCAATACTTTGTTGGAAGAGTTATTGCTGGGTTAGGTTTCGGTGGCATTGCTGTCGTTGCTCCATTAATGCTTGGTGAAACTGCTCCTGCTAAGTTAAGATCTATTTGTGTGTCCTTCTACCAGTTATTGATAACCTTTGGAATTTTTATTGGTAACTGCTGTAATTATGCTACTAAGCAATACTCAGGTAATAGCACAGGCCAATGGAGAGTAGCATTAGGATTATGTTTTGCGTGGGCCATGTTGATGATGGGTGGTATCACATTTGTTCCTGAATCTGCCAGATACTTAGTTCAAAAGGATAGAGTTGAAGAAGCAAGAAGATCTTTAAGTATTTTAAATAAGGTTCCTGGGGACGATCCATTGTTGCAAAAAGAATTGGATATTATTGTTACTGCCGTTGAAGCTGAAAGATTAGCTGGTGAAGCTTCTATCAAAGAATTATTCTCTACTAAAACAAAGGTTTTACAAAGATTAATTATGGGTGTTGTTTTACAATCTCTACAACAATTGACTGGTGACAACTACTTCTTCTACTATGGTACTTTGGTTTTTAAAGCTGTTGGTTTAAAGGATTCTTACCAAACATCCATTATCATTGGTATTGTCAATTTTGCTTCTACTTGTATGTGTCTATTTGTTGTTAACAAGTATGGAAGAAGAACTGTTTTGCTAGCAGGTTCAATTACTATGACTTTTTGTATGGTGATTTATTCCGCCGTTGGGGTTAAATGTTTGTATCCAGATGGAAGATCTGAGCCAGCATCTAAAAGTGCTGGTGATGTCATGATTGTTTTTACATGTCTTTACATTTTTTTCTTTGCTACTACCTGGGGTCCTATACCATATGTTGTTTGTGCCGAAACCTTCCCATTAAGAGTCAAATCTAAATGTATGGCCATTACAACAGGTACTAACTGGATGTGGGGATTTTTAATTTCCTTTTTTACTCCATTTATCACTTCAGCTATTCACTTTTCCTACGGTTTTGTCTTTATGGGATGCTTAATTTTCATGACTTTCTACGTTTTCTTTGTTATTCCTGAAACTAAAGACTTGACTTTAGAAGAGGTTGATGAATTATGGTTAGATGATGTTTTACCATGGAAGTCTCCGTCATGGGTTCCAGCTTCCAGAAGAGGTGCCAATTATGACGAAGAAGCTTTAAAGCATGATGAAAAGAAAGGATTGAAAAAATTTTTCTAAGCTGAATGTTGAGTAATAGTATATACTTACAAATGCTTGATTTTTAATAATTTCTATAAAACTAATATCAAATAAAATTAAAGCATAAAGCTGCTAAAAAATATTTCAACTATATGGCTATATATATTTAATAGTAATTAGCCAAGTTTATACTGGTGCTTTTATATAGCTTTTTTGAGCAGTGTTTAGCAAGAGCCAATTAGTTTTTTTTCTGAATTTATCCAAAGAGACAAAGATGATTAAACATAAAACTGAAATTTATATCCGAAATGGAACCATCGGTTTCAGCCGCACAAAGAACCACAAAAACAAACTTGACAAGTATCTCACTGAAACCATCATTTCAATAGTAATACTAAATTTTTGTTTATTAACCAAGAAACAACGCAATAGTTTTGCTTCAAATGAAAGAAACTCATTTTCAAAACTTAATATCAAGCAGCAGATTTGAGTATGTTTCAAAAAAACAAAAGACGATAGTTCAGTGGTATCTTCAGGATAATTTGTTTAGAGAGATCACTATTTTGCATCCATATAAAGCTATTCTAGGGATCGAATTTGTAAAATTTATACAATTCAATTACACATTATTAATAGTAAGCAAGTTTGATGTTTTGGTTGTTTCATTGCCTAAATGTACACAGCTTGAAGATTATGATAATCTTGAAACTGTGAAATCAGACAATGAATCCTTATTTGAAATAGATACAGAACAAGATGAGTTTATCGAATTTAACGTCGAATTTCCTTTCCCAATTTCTTCTTTCAAGAATTTCTATAATGGATTGATTGCTGCTAGAGATTTGGAATTTTTAACCGAAGATTCAATATCAAATTTAACCAATGATGATATATTTTTCATATTTGATGATCCTTTTAACGAATGCTCTTTTATTCAGTTTCAAATAAAGAACGCCAACTTTCTAAGTTTACTTGGCTGCTCCAAAAACTTTTTAAATAATGGCATTTTGATTCTTACCGATAAAATACAAGATATTCAGATTTATAAACTATCATATTCGCTAGAGAATAACGAGAATAAAGATTATCGTAGGGGTATCTTGAAAAATTTAACAGCTGAATATATTTTTTATAATACTAATTCTTTTTATGAAGCAGCTATTGAATGCCAATATATTGATGAGCTTTCTTCAGATAATGAAATTTATTTTTTCATATCTCTTAAAAACGAAAAACGAATTATAGAGGTGTTTTTAAACACTATAGGCAAGGTGACAGTAACTCAAACGTGTTATAATGGCAGTATTAAAAATATTTGTTCTAATAGATCAAGGAAATATATTACCTTTGAAAACAATAAAGAGTTCTTTATTTACAATCCGTTTTATGGCTTCCGACAACAGCAAAATATAAATTCTAGTATTTCAGTTCCTAATAATTTCTTTTTGAAAATTAACTCAACCCATGTTAAAAAATTCTTTTTAATATTAGAGAATCTATGTTTTGATAAGCAACAAATTTTGTTTTTTTATGAGGTTATATTTTGCTCTATAAAAGCTAATTATGTTTTTAAAAAAGAAATTGAAATATTTGAGGAATTTATGTTACTTCTAGCGATGAATAAAAAGGGCCCTTATGAATTTTTTATTGATCCTATCTTACTCGCCTGGAAAGATGAATTGACGATATCGACTACGTTTTTTGAGTGGATTAAAGAATTGATGTTATTCCATGAAGAGTTAGTGTTAGATGTCTTGGAAACTGAAACTCGTCAAAAATTAGCAAAGATTTTATTGAAGTGCGGTCTTGTAGCCCTTACTCCAAAGTGTATAACTAAAGCGTTTTTCATGTATTATTTGAGATCGTGCATTTCAATTGTAGAAATAGATAGTTCTATTTTAATTACCTCTAATCAAACCTTAGATGAAAAAATTGCTTTTTTTATTGAAGCAGAAATTTTGCAAGGTTGTATATCTAAATCCATGTACCACAGAGAGCAAAATGATTTTATGCTCTATTTAAACGATCCGTTGGATATTATGCAATCTATTTATTATTTTGCATCTTCGGTTGAGGAATATAAACAAGATGCTAATTTGAGTATTGCTAATTCAACTGCTTATAAGTTTATCAACGTAATATTGAATAAAGATATTTTAACAAATTTTGATACTGATCGAATTTTTCCAAGAGTTTATAAAATAATTAGAATGATTGAAAATTTTTTAGAGATGGTTAATACAGGTTCAAATATGAACATTTTGGCAAATATACATATTGATGAACATTTATTAAGCACATTACCAGTAGGTGTTTCTTTGTTTATTAAGAAACTATCAATTGCCTACGAAGAAAAGCTATTTAGGGTACCTAATTTAAACGACAGTAGAAAAAACATGCTATTTTTCAGAAAAGATTTGAAAAAAACCACTGATAGCTTAAATAATATCAAGAGCAGTAATGATCTCGAATCGGAAAATGATTTTAACATAGCTAATCCAAATTTTTTATTGGCTGCTAGTATTTTAGCTTTTATGCTGCCGATACGTAATAATAGTTTATTTGATAATAAAATAAACTATTCTGACAGGGATCTTGTTAAGATTGATTGCTTTTTGAAACAATTGAGTAAACCAATTGGATGGGGATTTTTATTACAAGGAGCTAATAGTGGTTATATTTTCAACAATGAAGAAAAATTACAGTTTGATTCAATTAATTACTCGATTGCTTCTGTGTTTGATGAAAACAACCTTTTAAAAAATAGTAATTATAGCAAATACATACCAATGCAATTTATTAATAAAGCGGACTTTCAAACCGGAGTAACAAAAGCTATACAGTTTCCCAGTGATCTTCCTGGATTAGATTTTCTTTGGGTTATGAACAATAAACCGAAAGTGTCGACTGCACAATATGGTGGCTTTTTATACGGATTAGGTCTACAAGGATACCTAAAAAACTTAGAGGAATGGCAAATTTACAACATCATCGTTAACAAATATACACCAGTGTCTATAGGTATGCTACTAGGCATAACATCTTCCAACAGAGAGACTTGCAATAAGTTGGTTACAAAATTATTAGGGATTCATCTAGAACAGTCCCTCCCATCCAAGAGCATCGATTTGAACCATCATTACACTTTGCAAATAGCTTCCGTATTATCTTTTGGATTGCTTTATTTAGCATCAGCAGATAAAAAAGTTTCTAAATTGATGAGTGATTGCTTGATGGGAAAAGTTGCAATTAATGGATCATACAGATACAATGAATCCTATTCAATTGCTGCAGGAGTTTCATTAGGATTAATTAATCTGAACAATAATAATAAAAATAGCAATCAAATAAGCGATGCGATTTTAGCGGATTCATTGTTAGATATTATTCAAAATAAGAAAACTGACTTTATAATTGGTCCTTTATTAGCAATGTGCCTTATGTTTGTTAGGACTGAGAATATTTCTTTGATTAATAAGTTGGACAAATTGTTTAAAGGTAGGTCGAATGAATTTGATTTACAGATTAATTTTTATTATCATTTTGTTAGGGCTTTAATATTGTGGGAGGAGATTACTGATCTGTGGATGGAAAATATATTTCAAAAGTTCTTGAATGAAATAGACGCTTTTGAGAATCCATTTCATATGAGTTTGATTCCAATATATTATGAACTTGTTGGATGTTTACAAGCATATTCTATAAAGAATGTTGGGATGAGATCTGCCAAACTAAAGGAGACATGCTTGTTTATTCTAGACCGTTTACTTACGATGGTTAAGCTTGATGGCATTACTTCTTATAACATGAAAATTTTTTTGAAACATATTTCGGCTGTTTGCAATATTTTATTAGAAGTCGTCTCCTTAAACTATTGTGGCTCAGCTGATGTTGATATTTTGAAGAGATGTAAATTTATATTGACAGAGGATCATATATCTATTAAAGACTACTTTATTAGAGACTTTCAAAATGAGGATGTAAAACTAAAGGATTCAAAATTGAACTTTTTATATTCCAGTGATGCAAACTTTAACGAGTTCTTGAACATAACAGGACAAAAATCTAATTCTGATGATACTGACCATTTACCTGTCGATGAAGATGCTGATCTTGAAGAAGAAATTTATGAAGAAGAAGAAGAAGAAGGAGGAACAGATGCTGCCGCCTCTGGTGACAATACCCCAGCCAACAATGCGTTAGACAAAAAACCTGATTATATTGAGAAAATTGGCCTGCTTTCTGAAGCTTACTCTTTGTATTCTTCAGCTAGTTTTTCAATGGGCTTACTTTTATTGGGTGGGGGCAAGAAAATGATTGATATCTACTCAGATAACAAGAATTTAGCATTTTTGATTTTGTCTATGCTCCCAGTTACTAACCAGTTTCCATTTGAGTTGCAGGAATTGAGACACTTGTACCTCATGTGCGTTAAAGAAAGTTATTTGATTGTTAAAGATTGTGATACAAACGTGCCGGTTTCTGTTGATGTTTTATGCAAAATGAAAGATAAACAAAAAGGAACAGTTGTTTTAAAATCTCCATCCAGTTTGATGAATTTACAAGTTATTGATAGCATTGAAATAAATCATAAGGATTATTACAGAATTGTTATAGATAGCAATGAATTGAAAAAGAAGAGTAATAATAAAGAATTTGTGATTTATATTCAATCAAGAAATAAAGATAATAATGAGAATAGATTTCTTAATAACAAACTCAATGGATTTGAAAGGTATAATAGTAACGAAGATGCTCAATTTAAAGATATGTTGCTCAACGAACAAAAATTACGAATTAGAAACTGGAATCTTGATCTTTTAACAATTTCTCAGGAATTAACGTCAAACAATCTAGAACTATGGAAATCGAGAAAATAGCTGACCAAATCTAGTGGGAAATCGATCCTTGCTTTTGATCTATTTTTGCTATGAATGTATGTGTTTGGTTCTCTATATAATCTATAAAAAATATTAAGTTCTATTAGGAAACGTCTCCTTTTGTTTCTATATTTGTTCAAATAAAAATCAATTTTGTTTCTTTTTGTTTCCATTATCAACCAGTACCTTAGGCTGTGAAACACTGAGAGCAAGTTCATCTTCGTCAACAAAATGACCTAAACGTTCACCCAATTTTACTTTATCTCCTAATTTACAATCAAATTGAAAGTTTTTAGGAGCCTCAAAACATAAAACAACAGTGGATCCCAACATGAAACCACCCATTTCTTCACCTTTCACAATAGGAATACCTTCCGTGGACTTACCATTGTTAGAGCTGTCTGATTTATTCCAGTAAGTCGCTTCATAGCAGTCGACTACAGACTTATTTTTTTTTCCAGTCATGTTATAGTTAGTAATTAAATCCTTGTCAAAATTTAATTTAATTGAGCCTACATTAGTGGCTCCTACTGGAGTCATGGAAAAGAAACCATGCTTCCAGTTTCCTAATAACGAAACTCTTTCATTCAAGATAAACAAATTTTTAAAGTTCTTTTGGAAATATGGAGAGACTGAGTACAATTGACCAGGGAAATGTCTTCTGATTTTGATTAGCCAATCAGTTGGTGAATGATAGTGATGATAATCACCTGGGGCCAAATATATTACAACAAACATAAATTTCTTATCTTTATTGAATGCTCTCTTAGAAATATTATCTTCACTATGCATTAGGTCTTTTAAAACTTGCAAGTGCTTGTCATCAGTGTAGTGACTGGTTCCATCTTTAACAATTGAATTGGGAACTTGCAGTCCTTTCTCCAAATCTAATTCTTCAGCGTTTAAAGCAACGTCTTGTTCTACAGGTGATTTATTGGCATCTGGAGTATATTCGACGATTGACTTATTCATCAAAGGATGGGAGTGGGTACCCAAAAATTCTTTGACGTTATAAGTAATACCTTTAACTTGCTCAATTTCTCCAGTTAAAGGATCAATTTCACCCAACTGAAGCACTTTACCGTCTGATGGCATTATAAGTTCAGCATTAGGAGCAAATGGTCTACACTCAGGCTTGATAGTTCTATAAAAGAAAGCACTTAAATTTTTGTAATTTTCTAAAATTGGGTCTTGCATTTCATCCAAATCAACCCCAAAACAATAGGAATAAAATCTGTATCCAACAGGTCTCAAAGCCACTGGAAGAGTTAAAGAATTTAACTGTCCCCAAACCCTAGAGACAGCATTTAACGGAAGAGTGCTGTAAAAAAAAAACATCCAATCGTTAGCAACGATTTTAATCTTTTGTCTTCTTGTCTTGATCAAATTACCATTTTCATCCATTAACAAAAGAGGTACCTGATCAGAATCGAGGTTGTTTTCCTCCTCACCATCATCTCTTAAAATAGAGTACATCAGAAGAAGAGCAAAAACAGATATTGAAGCTAGAAAGTACCATTTGGACAGAAAAGATTTGTTAGCATGCTTACCATTCATGTTAATAAGATTGAAATCATCAGCTTTACCGTTGTTAGCGTTAACTTTTTGACCAATCTTTTTCAAATCATCGTTTTGGTTATTAACATTGCCGCTACCTCCTTCCTTGTTCAACAAAACATCAGTTGCTTTAAACAGCTTGGAAGTTGTCGTTGTGGCAAGGGGCTTTAGTGTTTTAGTTGTCATCAAAAAATATCTCTTATTAATAGCCATAGTTTTTGGAAGTTGAGAATAAGGTGAGAAAGCAGGAATATTGGTATTGTAAATACAAGTCTTGGTGGTCTTTGGGTTGATAAAATGCTTGATTGATGTTTTATTGATCATAAGCAGTGTTTCTTTTAAAAAAAAAAGTAATTATTGTTGTATTCAATAGACACACAGAAACAACGTGAAGTTTGTTCTTCTAAAGAGATGCAGTGTTTTTCAAATCCTTATTTTGTAGTGTAAGTCTTTGCTTTTGTATTCCTCACCTATGCTTAGTTCTTCCCCTTATACAAATATATAAGAAAAAATAAAAATCCTTTATTTATACAAACCCTTGTGTGTGGTGATTATTTTTCTTTCTATAAACGACTACAGATCTTCTGAATTTATAATATACTTCGTTGTTTTTAAAAGCTCCAAACTCCTAAAGTCTCGGATTTATCACCTATAATTAAGAAAAAATTTTTCTCTTTCCAGAATTTTTTTTCTGTTTTGGTAAAAAAAACAGGGTAAAAACTTAACTACTTAAAAAGAAATTTATTGGTCTAAATATAAATATTATAGATAATGTGCTTTTGGCAGTGATATTATCAATAAATCAAACTATTATTATGGCTTTTTTAAAAACTGGGCTACTGGCAGCTAACTGACAATTTATTCGTCTCGGCCCTTTCTAGTAATTTTTCTTGGTTGTTATGCTTTCTTTACAGTGGCTGACCCTCTCTTTAAATACAAGAGGACCTTTCCTCTCCGCTTATCTCTTTTCACAGGCAGGGAATCCTAGATAAACTCCTATAAACAAAGCGTCAGCCTTATTACTAACTTAAAAAACAAAAGTGAAAAGCCGCTGGGTTCCATGTGAATAAATTATTTTTGGATCAAGCACGTGATTTTTTAGTGTTGATGGCTCATATTGGATCTTCAGACTGAAATTAGCTCCCATGGGGAACAAAAAGGGTGGAGGAGCGCGATAGGTACCAAAAAGTGTAAAATCACGTGCTGTAACATGTTTGGTGTTGATCTTAGGCGCTTTTCTCAATCGGGCCGCGGTTACGAAAAGGGAAAAGGACGGTCTTTATTGTTAAAGAGAGAGCCATGAAATATAAAACCTTATAAAAGAAGGATAGTTGAGGCGCCTTGCTGAAACAAAAAAAGTTTTTTTTCAAACAAGAAACAGCAAAAAATGCTCTGATTTGCCAAATGCCAACTCTCCCTTCACCCAATTTTTGCTGCAAGCGATATTTTGCAGGTGCTTAAAATTGCGTGTTGGCTTGGGCTTATGTAGATTATTTTTTGTTTTAGTGGCAAGCTGTCGTTTAAATACACCCTGAAGATAAAAAGCATCCCTAATTCTTTTTACTGAGCAAGAAGGTAGGCGGCCGGAGCACAAGTGCAAAATAAGAAACTGCTTTCAGGAGTTTTACATAACCTTTCAAAGGCACCCTACAACGTTAATCATCTACTGAATATTGTGAGAAGAACAATTTTTAGTTCATCAAGAACTTTCAAGATAAATAGTATTTAAATAAAAATAAATAGCAAACTTTTAACCACTAGTTATTGTTTGATATGAAGTAAACAGCATACTACCTACACCAAACATAATTAAAACATAATCAAAAATAATAGAATTCTTATTTCCAGAGCTTTCAGCTACAGACTTCAAATGCAGCATTGGAGGGAAAATATAAACTAAGGGAATACAAGCAAAACAACCGATAATAGAAACAAATCGATCTAGATTGTTAGATCCATAAAAAGCAATAATAACAGTAAAGAATACAATAAAAGATCTTAAAGTATTCTTCAACCATTTGATTCTCAATTGCTCTTGCTTTGGCTTTTGTTTCTTATTTTTGTTCATTTTCTGAAATATTTTAGATTCAAGAATAGCAATGGCTGGAAACAGTTGTAAAGGTGTCGATAACATAATTGCTAAAGAATAGAAAAATTGAATCAAGTTAACAAAAATGGATGTTTGCGGTAAGTTTAATAATATAATAGTTTGTATTTTATTACCATAAGCGGAATAACCCAAAGTTGCAACAAAGATGAACATAAATGTAGATATTCCAATCACCAGGAGCAATACCTGAGGAAATTTTTCAGGATGTTTCATTGATTCAGATACAGGAATGATTAAGCCTATACCTTCAAAAGAAAAAATAAAGGTACCAATTGCAATCGTAAAACTATTACTGTTAAAAATGGGAATTAATCCCTCAGCAGGCTTGAAATTGTTATTATAAATCAATTCTTTTAAAACATAAAAGATAACAATAGCCAAACCAGCCAATGTCAAAAAGTTTGCAATTAAAGAAGTTACAGATAGCTTAGCAACGTTTCTGATAAATGATAGTGGAATGAAAATCAAAGTTTGTAAAACCAAAAAATATTGAATAGGCAGCTCAACTTTGAAAACATTTCTCATAAACGCTTCCAAGTTTGTACTGGTGAAAACAACATAAGCTGAGCTAAAACCCAACTGGGTCAATGCCAAAGCAAATAATATCAAAAATTTCAACCATCTACCATATAACTTCAATCCAATATCACCAAAAGAGGACACTTTAGTAGCACTTTTGGAAAGCACCAAGATGTAGTAACACCAATATGAGTAAATACCACACAGAAATAAGGCAATGCATGAAAACAACAAACCACCATTACTAAAAGCTTTAGGCAAAAACAGAATACCTGTTCCAATAAAAGATTTGATCAATAATAAGAAAGCCTTAAAAGTTGAAATAGATCCTTTGGCTTTAGATGGATTAATCATTCTTTCAATTCTAAGAACTAATTTCTTGTCCAACGGAAGCAATGGCTGTTGTTCACCATTTTCTTCCTCGTATATGTCATCTTCATCATATAGTTCATTTTCCAACGATTCACCTGCAAAATGACCGTAAAGGTATAAAAATTCCAAAAAATTCCTTGTCAAGAAGGGTAGTTTTGCTATATCACCATTGTTATCAAGCAAACTATCAGATTCAGTGCAGCTTGTTCTTCTGGAGCGAGATATTTCCGAAGCAATAGCACTAGTATGTGTGTTTTGCATTGTTAGAGGTGCAAACGGAGTGCTCGAACTATTATTGCTATTACCTGCTTGCTGGCTAAGTGTGGGATCTAGTTTTTGAACCAAATGAAATCTTCTGAAACCTCCGGGAACATTTAACGCAGAAGCCGTAGATTCTCGTCTACCTGTAATTGCAAAATCATTTATAGGGGGAGTGTTTGATTTCACAGATCCATGTGAAGTTCCCAGTAACAAGTCAATATCATCAGAAGAGTAATTTTTGTTTTTAACGATATTGTTATTATTATTAATGATGTTATAAATATCTCTGGTAATATCAGCACCTTCCCTGTTCAAAGAATGGTTATCAAAAGAAGGCCTTTTGGATGACGTTGAAGACATATGTTTTGGTGTATGGGAAGATGCTGATGACATCGAACCTCTTTTTAACAATGGTTCATTTTCATTGGTTCTTTGATTATCTTGTATATTCTCTGGGTTAGCTTTAGAACCATGCTCTGTATTAAAATATGATTGCTTTTGTAAAGAGTTAATTATTTCATCTGGGTTTTTAGACTTGAAGTTTGGTGAGTTCAAATCAATAAACACTTTGTTTCCGTTGCTGTTATTCATTGATTGCGCAATAGGCATCACTTGCTGTTTGTCAATGCTTTTCGATAATTGTATAGTAGATTGTCTCCTCTCTCTTTTAGATATATTGCTGCTAGAGCTCATTTATAGTATATTGTTAGTCCTAGGGTGTCAGTAAAAGGTTTTGAATATTTTGTTGTTCTATTCCCGTTTTTGGCCTCCTCTTTTTTGGCTCTTTAATGAAAGGTTGTCCCGTTATCGTCCTACCAAAAATTATGAGAAATGAAACAGAAAAACCCGAGCAGCCTTTTTTTTCTTAGCGAATATTTTTGAGAGACCGAGGTTTAATCAATAAGATACTTTGCCTAATTGAGCAAATTTCACGATAAATAAATAATAAAAATACAACTTTTTTCTTAATTTGGTACTGTTGATACATAAAAAAAAAATTCAACCAAAAATTGATCCCAAGTCTACATATCTTCTGCCGTTTAACTCCAAATAACTTTCCATTATATCATAACCTTTGGATAATAAAGGGTCTCTCAACGTTTCTGCTAGTCTCCTACTTTCTGATTTATCCAATTGGTATGGATTGACACCGTTTTTATCCTCCTCAACAGTATCTAGTATTCTCAATTGTTGTTTTTTATTTCTTTCAAAGTCAAACAAAGATTGAAAGTAACACAATTGGTTGTATAATAATTTATCGTTGAACTGCTTTTTTGACAGAGTGCCACCATAGCACTCAGGATTTAGACATTTTTTACCATAAACTCCTAATCCATAGGTTTTGCAGTCACAAACAGAATCATCACATTCATATGGAGTCTCATAAAACTTTGTTATCTGGGCTCGGCTTCTGACTTCCAATTGTGCCATAATTGATATAGTAGACACAACAGTTTGACAAGATATGCATTTGACACCTTGTGCTGTGACTTTATAATCAGGAGATCTAACAATTCCATGAAACTCAAAAATGTATCCACAGTTGCAGCAGTTTATTTTTAAACTTTCACAATTAGAAAATCTTTCAGAATCACTCATCATGCTCTCCAATGATTGTATCGACTGTCCATTGCTAATGTCTAGTGAGTTGCTAAAGTACGTTGAAATTGAACTACCAGTGGTGGCATACTTTTGTGAATTGATTTTCAAAGATTCAGCAAACCTCTTAATATCAAAGCCTTCAATATTTTCAAGTAGTCTTTTGATTGGATTAAACAGCTGTTTTTCCAAATAAAACTCTGAATCAATACTATACTTTTCTCTCTTTCTCATGACTTCTCTTAAGGGAACAGCCCTAGAAGCAACATTGTTTTGACTATCTGATTTTTTGTTTTCAGAATCTTCGACAATAACAAATGTGATAACAGTTCCTTGCTTTATTTGCCTACCATCTCTTTTCATTCTAAGGGCAGCTTGTACAACAGGCATGTTTTTGCCTGCATTTCCATAGTCTTCAGGATTTTTCCCTAGTTTGGTGTTAATTTTAAATTGATCAATAGGAATGTTATTTTCCAATAAATTAGAAGATATATCTTCCAAATGATCATAAATTAGATTCAAAGATTCTTCTTCATCTTCATCAGACAATAAGATATTCAAAATGCCTTCTGATGTTTTTTTGGTCAATGGGCAATATTCTCTTCTCTTCATATCTAAACCTTTGACCTCCAGTTTAGTTTTTAGTTCGTTTGAACTTTTATCCCAATAGCAGTTTAAAGCAGCATATTTCTTTTTTGCTGTTAATAATAGTCTTTTGAAAACATTATCAATATCAATTTCTAAAGATCCGTATTGCTTATTAACCAATTCTTTAAAATTTTCTCCAATTTTAATAGCTTCTGTGTAATCATTACATCTAGAATTAATCATTACAGAATCTGTGTCACCATAAACGACTTGCAAATTAGCATTAGCTTCAGCCAAATGTCTAGTATGTTGTAAAATTTCTCTACCTTTATTGGTAATCATCATAGCTAAAGGTTTGGCATAGAAACGAGATTGTTTAAAACCTAAACAACCATACATAGAGTTTGCAGTAAGTTTCAAGGCTTGTTGTTTAATATCATACTGGCTTTTTTTGGATGGGTCAGTGGTAGTTGCCATTAATTTTTTTACAGCTTTTCTTCTTTCTACCAATGTATGCAAAAGTTTTGGCAGTACACCCATTTGGTGATCATGTTTCAAAGGGTATTCTGGCAATTGTTCTTCATCATCATATTCAGCAACATCCTTTTTAACATCTGTTTCAAACAAAGGAGTTAAAAAGTTATCTCTTTCCACTGTGGTGAAGCAAATATTAAATTCTTGAATAATAGATGGATACAGAGAATTGAAATCCATAACTAAAGTATAGTTCTTGTGCAATCCTTTTTCAGGCTCAAATACTAAACCACCTTGAAATGTAGATTTTTTATTGCTGCCAATAATATTAGCCTTCTGCTGTTGTTTCATATATGGATCAGGAACAATATACTTTAGTTTTGTGAATTCATGCAGCAAGATATACTCATTTCTGATCGCTCTTGAACCTTGTAACGTTTGTCTCCAACCATTACCAGCTAAGTTTGTCAATTGCAAAGACAGCGGAATGATTTGTAAATTATCAACTAACTTTAAGATTAATTTAATATCCCCACGACTATTTAACAAACCTTGCTCCCATAATGTTTCTGATTCAGAATGTTGCAAAGATTGCATATTAATATCCACCGGAGCAATCGGTTCGTTACTTCCAGAATATAAGTTGTACATTTCGTTCAAATCCCATGTATCACATTTAGGTGTCAGAGAAATACCTAACTCATTACCAATATCAATAATCATTCTACCACCTAAAATCAATGAGTTTTTATATTTGGTGTTACCAAAAAAGTAGTTGGGAAAATTTGCTCTTGGAAAACGACCTATATTACTAAAATTTTTAACATTTAACGTCAGAAGTCTATTAATCAAAATGTCTAAATCAACTTGTTCTAATCTGTGGCCTAACAAAAAATCAGGATCATTTAATTTAACAATATTCATAAAAGCTGTTATCATAGTTCTTTCATCATTAAAAAATCTGAACTCATTATCATATTTATCGTTTAATTTTTTCTTAAAAGCTGGAGTAAAACATGATGCCTCATCCAATAGCCTAACCAAAGTAATAGTCTTATTCTTGGCATGCTTATTTTGATTATTATTCATTAATTTAAAATCGTTGTCAACCGAAAAAGAAATTGTAACAAGTTCTTGTTTTTGAGAGACAGTAAGCAATTGTTGGGTTCTTAAAGTCATTGATTTGAAAACTGGGCTCTCATTGTTATTAACATCAACAAACAAGTCCTCTTCAACATTACCAAGTTCAAAGGACAATGCGCAATGCGAAGGCTTTCCTTGTTCCAATCTTTTTATTTTCAACCATGATGGACCCATGACCTGTTTTTGTAAAGTAAAAGATTCAAAAGGTTTATTGTAGTTACCAAACACTGCTTTAGCCATACCACCTGTTAAGCCATCCAAATTCAAAGCTCTACCGTTATTTCCATTTTTTTTGCAATCAAAAGGCACAAATACCTTGAAATAGGACGTCTTTCCTCTAGTGATACCTTGAAGTTCAAAGGCATATTTCTTTTTAATATTTTTAGTTCTCAGAGAATCTGCACCGTAATGAGCTAAAAGTTTCTCATAACTGTTTTCAGCTAGTTCTTGAACGGTGACATTATCTTGGGGCAAGAAATATAGCTCTTTGCATAAGTTGTTTAGCTGAATCATACATGATTTGTATGTCAGATTATGTAGCTTCATTTTACCAAACAGATATAAACTGTTTCCCTCTTCCAAGTAATCCATATAATAAAAATAGTTAAATGCCTCGTCATCAGTGAAAAGATTTTCTGATATTGGATTCAAAGACTGTGTTGGTATTGGCTGTGGAACCTCCTTAAAAAGAGAGTCGCCATCTTCTTCCTCAACTTTATTTTCAATTTTCACGTCCAACCCACTACGTTTTAAAATACTGGTTATTTCTGGTTTAGGCTGTGAGATAATAACTTCTTCTTCCTCAAAAGCTTTAGCAGCTTGATCTTCGGTGCCAAGAAAGGTATCAATATCTTCAACCTGTTGTTGTTTGTCTAAACTGGTGTCATTAATTTTCAAAACCTCTGGTTGAGAGGAAAATCTTAGTTTTTTATTGGAGATTGGACTTTTTTCATCTTCTAAATTTAAATCTCTTTTGTCGCCAATGTTCTTTTCATCTTCATTATTGAATTCTTGTAACAAGTCATCAATATCAACTTTTCCATTAACATCAGCTGAAGAGGTGACATTAGCATAACTTTTTTCTTTAGCTCTCAAAGCTTGTTGTTTAGCCAAAGATATTTTCTTGACAGCCAACTTGTTATTGGCTGGAAGCTTACTGTTGTGTTTATTGCTGTGATTCTTGTCATTGGTGCTCTGTTTTGCGACTTCATCGTACTCATCACACTCAGACTCTTCTTTGGTATATGCTTGATCCCCTTCGTCGTCTTCAACAAAATCATCATCAATAATATCATTAATTTTATTAGTATCATAGTCATCTATTTCATACTCTAGATCTTCATCTTCATCATCTTCAATTGCTTTGTTTTTTCTAGTTCTGTTGACTAGCAGCTGTAATCTTTCTTTCCTGCTCGACATAAAAGGAATATTTGCTATTTTGACGTTTTATAGTTAAAAAAAAGAGAATACCTTTATAAGAATTGATAACTTGCTTCGCAAGATTTGTTTGCAGTTCTTGGTTAGACGAGATTGGTAGTTTACCTGGTAAAGGCTGCGCTCTCCATCAGTGAGATGAAGTTCACTTTTCGCTCAACTGCAAGGCAAAGCCAAGACGCGTTAACTCACATGGTGAAAAAACACTACCTGAAGGCTTCTTCTCACAGTCCCTGGCCGGATTTAAAAGCAGGCAAAGACGCGTTTCATATTTGAATAATAAACTTGAATCATGTGATCAGTAAAATCTTTTTACATTTCTGTTACCCTACCATTTGCTAACAACGTGAGCCAATAACGGTAGCTTTTGTGAAAGGTGAAAGCCAAGTGATTGTAAAGTAAGCCAAAACAAACACTGTGAAAGAGGGATTGTACTGTTGTTATTTATATCTTTTTGGTTAAAGTAAAAGCCAAAAAGCCCAATTTGCCAGTGTTAACAAATTGTTAAAGCTTTATAATCATAAGGAGTTTAGAATTATTAATATAGATAGAGTATGTCATTCTTAGATTTAGAGTCAGGGGAAGTAACTTCTAATGCTGGAACAGTCAAAACAACAAATGTGGAAGACGACGAAAATCAGATATTATATAACATTATAACTACTGCCACAGATACCATTAATCTGATGAACAGATATATACAGTCCAGTAATAGCAATATGAGCTCTAGCATGACGGATAAGAAAATATTTGACTGCGACAACCAAGTTATGATATATAACAATACACCATCTGCTGAAGGAAATAAAACAGGGGTAAGGATGAAATTAGAGCACGATTTAAATGATATTATCAGCAACTATGATCCTATTAAGAGAAAATACTATAATAAAAAAATAGCAAATGCCAATATAGTAAAAAAGAACAGCGCTACAGCCCCGTCAGATATATCGTATGGTTCCTTGCCAATGGCTGTTGTTGAAGAAAATGAGGCCCAGCAAGCTGACCAATACCATTCATTGCCGATTCAGGACTTTCAAAATGCAGAACAAAAACAGCTCCTGATACAAGAAGAAGAGCAGGAGCAATTGAACCAGCAAGATTTAGATATCCATTCACTCTCTGTCCAAGCCCATTCAGCATCAGTGGCACAAATCCAAAAACATGTAACTGAGGTGAATCAAATATTTCATAACTTAAATGACTTGATTGCAGCCCAAAACAGCAAAGTAGTTACTATTGAAGACAATTTAAACCAATTTCAAGGAGATGTTGAGAGAAGTGAAGGGCAATTGAAAAATGCAGAAAGAGAACTCTACAAACGTGGAAACTGCACTCTGGTTGCTTTGGTTGCCTTTTCAATTGTAACCCTCCTATTTATTATACTGGCTATATAATTTTTACTAGATGTGAATTATTAATCTACTCATCCTTTGATAGCAAATTTCTAAGCATCTTATTCTCAACCTCGAGAGAAGTGATCTTCTTCTGAAGCTTTTCAGATATTTTAATTAATTTTTTTACCTGATTTTCTAAATCATCTTCCTGAGTAGAGCTAGGCCTTTTTACTCCTATGCTTTCATCTACCGTTTTACTTGCATTATCATTAACCACTGTATTTGGTTGCTTTACCTCGCTTTGATTCAATCCCATCGATAAAACCTTGTACAATTCCGCTTCCACAACAGCCAAATCCTGAAATTGGTCATATTGTAAAAGATTTACAGGCAATTGAGGTAAGAAGTGTTCTTTAAATAAGAGTAACAAAGCAGCTTCTTCCTTACTAAAATTGCCCCACTTTTCATCTTTTTCTAAAATCAGCCGTTGCAAAATTGTGCTATATCTTCTTTGTAAATCACTCGGAAGAAGCATATTAAGATCTTGAGTAGGTTTTTGTTTTATTTGATCAGCAATTGTTTGCTGCGGAAGAGAAATTATTGAATTTGATGCTGAATTTGAGTGGAATGAGTGAACTGAGGGGGTGTAACTTGGATTTTGACTTTGCTGATTAGTATTATTAGTATTGTTTTGTAAATTATTTGATCCAGAAATGTAATCAAAACTTAGGGGATGAATTTCTTGATGAAGAGGTGATCCTGCTCTGTTAGTATTCGTATTATTATTATGTCTTTTCAAAAAAGCTTTATTGTCGTCGTTTTCAAATGGTGCTTTAAAATTTTTTCCTCGAATATCTTTTCTGGCTTGTTGCCTTTGATATGAATTGCTTAGTATATCATTATTTGAAGAGTGGTTGTTGATATTTAGAAAATTACTATTATTGTTACTATTATTGTTGTTGTTATAATTCGCGTTATTATCATTGTCATGATACTCCGGTTTTTCTTCATCTGGAAATATAAACGATTCATCTGCAAAGATCTTTAGTTCTTCAGCTAGTCTGTCATCCAAAGCATTCGTCATAAAATCGTTTAGCGGATTAAGTAAATCAGAAGATTTATTGATATCGTTTTGCAGAAGATGGTGGTCAGTGTTATTATTATTATTATTATTACTATTGTTATGAGTGGTTATTAGGTCTTCTTCTATCTGGGGCATAAAAGTATCAATGTAGGCTAGCTGCTCTAGTAGTATAGCCGGTGTATCGTCCACAATAGAACTTAATTGTTGGTTACCATTGTTGCTGCTTGGCTCATTTGCCATTGTATTTTTATTACCTTCTTCAACAGTGTTGCTAACGTTATTGTTACTAGCGTAATTACTGTTAATTTGCCCAAAAAATGTGTTTAAATCCATGTTTAACTAATTGGAAAATGGACTTATTTATAAATTATAGGCGTTTGTATTGATTTTGGTTGTTTGAACTTCTTATTAAGTCGAAATAAGGTTTTTCAACTTGTTACTACTACCGATTCTTGCCAAAAGCCCTTAGTGTTTTATAGATTTTGAAGTGTTTTCGAATTTGATTTTTGCTGCAATGAGAAAACTGTGGGACAACTTTCTGGTTTTGTCGACAAGAAAATGATTGATTGCCAAATATGGAAATGTTACCACAGTTTAGTCACGGGACCAAAATAATTGACCTATGACTGGCACATCAAAAAAATAATTGTTGCTATCATGTGATATATACACAGTTAAAACGTGATCTCAGATGAGTCTGCTCTATTTACCAGTTTTATACGCCAGCAATTTTTAATAATTGATGTTTAAAAACACACTCTAAATGTGCTGCAATTAATTTTTAAAAAAGAAACATAGCTTCTGCTTGCATTTTTAGTTTAGTGCCAAAATTATAGTTAAATTATTGTTAAAGCAACAAAAAAACTGCCATTTAGGGGTCTCTTGTGATCACTCTTTGTCAATAGAAACGAGTGATGAGGATATAAATTTAAAAAAACAACAATTCTCCAAATAACAAACCTAAAACTAAAAACAAGTAGTTTTCTCAAACGTTAGAAATGTCATTCGATTGTTTTTCTTTGCCAGCCCTTTATTACGAAGAAAAAAACGTGTGGGTTATAACTTTGTTTTTGAAACACAGAAGACAATTTCTCTTGCTTATATGGCCTTTAATCAAAACCAACTACTATATCAAAGAAGTATATGGTCTATTACAAAGTGATTCATAAATTAAACTATGGTTATGTGTTTATTTTCATGCAGTACAAGTGTATGATTAATTTAATAAAAGATTGTATTGATTAAACTGCAGATCGGACATATCTTATTCTATTTTCTGGACAAACCGGGCCGACTTCTGTAGAAAAAAGAAAAGGCAATTCCTTAAATGGGAAAATCACCTTTAGTGAACAAAAAAAATTGTTCAGACAAAAAAGTGAATCGAGTCATTTTTTCACTATACTGGAATATCAACTGAGGGGGCATATGGGTGAGTCAATTTCATTCCATGACTAATTAAACAAGTGATAATGGTGGATTTGTTCTTTTTTTCTCAGTATTTATACATAAATAGACATTTTTGAAATTTTTAAAGTTCAGTTTTTTGATTTTCTTTAAATACTTTGAACAAATTGAATCATAAAAACCAAACCAATAAAGTTCATTTCTTGTTACTTTTAATATTCGATTTTTATAAATAATGTTGAGAACTATCAAATCTTCAAGTATTGTTGCAAACTCTTGTAAAAACTTGAGAATTTTGAACAGCTATAGAGTCTCTGCAAGTGGTGTTTCAGCTTTCAAAATGATGAATATGTCTGCTAGACAATATGCTTCTATTCCTCCTGTAGAATTAAAATATACCAACATGTTGAAGGACCCATCGGTCAAATACAAAGCCGGACCAACAGTTCCTGAAATGAAAGGTAAAAGACAATGGCCAAACCACACTATCACTAAGGCACCAAGATGGTTGTCTACTGATTTGAGAGATGGTAATCAATCTCTTCCTGATCCTATGAACTTGGCTCAGAAGAAAGAGTATTTCCACAAATTGATTAATTTGGGTTTTAAAGAAATAGAGGTTGCTTTTCCTTCAGCGTCCCAAACTGATTTTGATTTCACAAGATATGCAGTTGAAAACTGTCCTGAAGATGTCACCATTCAAGTTCTTGTACAATCTAGAGAACACTTAATCAAAAGAACTGTTGAATCTTTGAAAGGTGCCAAAAGAGCTACTGTTCATATGTACTTAGCCACCTCTGATCTATTTAGAGATGTTGTTTTTAACATGTCAAGAGAAGAGGCTGTTAAAAAAGCTGTTGAAGCAACCAAATACGTTAGATCTATTACAAAGGACGACCCTGAACAGCAAGGAACCATATGGCAATACGAATTTTCTCCTGAATGTTTCTCCGATACACCTGTTGAATTTGCTGTCGAAGTATGTGAAGCTGTAAAAAAGGTTTGGGAACCATCTGCCGAAGTTCCTATTATTTTCAACTTGCCTGCTACCGTTGAAGTTGCTTCTCCAAATGTATATGCTGATCAAATCGAATATTTTGGTACCCACATTTCTGAAAGAGAAAAGTGTAGCATTTCTGTTCACTGTCACAATGACAGAGGATGTGGTGTTGCTGCCACTGAGTTAGCTTTAATGGCTGGTGCAGACAGAGTAGAAGGTTGTATTTTTGGTAATGGTGAAAGAACAGGTAATGTTGATCTAGTGACTGTTGCTCTAAACATGTACACCCAAGGTGTTCCACCAAATTTGGACTTTTCTGACTTGAAATCTGTTATAGAAGTTTCTGAAAAATGTAATAAAGTACCTGTGTCTCCAAGAGCACCATATGGTGGTGATCTAGTGGTTTGTGCTTTCTCTGGTTCTCATCAAGATGCAATCAAGAAAGGTTTCCAAATTCAAGAAAAGAGACAAAAGAACGGTGATCCACTTGGTCAGCAGTGGAGAATTCCATACTTGCCATTGGACCCACAAGATATCGGTAGAGACTATGAAGCAGTTATTAGAGTCAATTCTCAATCCGGTAAAGGTGGTGCTGCTTGGGTAATTCTGAAAAATCTGGGTTTAGATTTGCCAAGACAATTGCAAATTGAGTTCTCTAAGATCGTTCAAGACACTGCTGATACTTTAGGAAGGGAATTGAAATCTGACGAAATCACTGACTTGTTTAGAAACACCTATCTGTACGATCAAAATAGTAAAGGAGCTTGGGAATTAGTTGACTACGATACTACCAAATCTTTACAAGATGGTAAGATCAAGCATATGATTGTCAAATTAAAAGCAACATCTTCACCAACGGAATTAACTCTGCAAGCAGAAGGTTCCGGCCATTTGTCTTGTTTGGTCAATGCCATCAATAACTGGATGGATTTGAACATTGAAATTAAAAATTATGCGGAACATGCTTTGACCGAAGGTAAAAACTCCAAGGCTGTTTCATACGTTCATATGCAATACACAAAGAACAGCAAAATCAATTATGTTTGGGGAATTGCTTCAAGCGAAGATGTCGGTGATGCTTCTTTGATCTCTGTTATAAACGGTCTAAATAGCATCTTAAAGAAATAATTTTATAAATAAGTAGTTTATATATACTATTTTCAATCAATATTTATTTAACATGCCAATAAGAAATCAAATAGGTCCTCTATATCAAGCATGAGGCAGAAGACTGAGAGCATGCCATACATATTTTGGGCTCATATTTTCTCTGTTACAAGCTTTTCGGAAGTATATCCCAATTAGGACATTTATCAAGTTGCTAAAAAATTTTCTTTTAGCCTTTAAAAAAATCCTGTACTAACAAGTCTCGTTATAATTTGGGGACTCTTTACAAAAACGATCTTAAATCAAACGATATTAGCAGGGCCCAAAAGTATATAATAAAGGTCGCTTACGAAAAGTTTTCTACCACTTCAATATCAGCACTATGGAGTTGTATATAAATGTGCCAAATGCGTCGCAAGATGACCCTAGAACATATGTATTAAGGGATCCAAAAGATAACACAACTTTGCATATACAAGAAAACATCTCTGATCAGAAGAACAGTTCAGTAAAATTGGAAATTCATGGAAATACCCAAATAGCTTCAAATCCTAGCTACACCCAAATTTCTAGCTCTGTAAAAAGCTTTTTAGGCTTAATTACAATTGAAAACCAGGTTTTCTTTTGCCTAATCATGAATTCTCAAAAAATTGCCCAAGCAACCCCGACACAGACTATTGAGGTCATAAGAAGTGTGAAATTTTACTGTATCACTGATAGCAAATATGATTTTATAGATCTTCGTCAGCAGACTCCAGGCTCTGGACCAGGTGAAGGATATGATGAATATTATGATGAATATGATATACCCGGGGGAGGATCTTCTTCTTCTTCTTCAAATAATAATGGTGAAGGTAAACATCCTTGTCTGGAATTTCAAAAACTGCTGGAAAATGGATCATTTTACTACAGTAATGACTTTGATTTAACGTGCACTTTGCAAAAAAGAGGTGTTATTGCATCTTCAAGTAAATATGAGTTTAAAATCGATTCGATCGAAAGAGAATATATGTGGAATTCTTTCTTGATGGAAGATTTTTTGGAGTATTATGACAATTTAAGTGACATATCAGAAAAAACAATGCTGAACAAATTTATAACAGTTGTAATAAGAGGTTTTGCAAAAACTGAGCTGTCATATGTGGGAAACTTAAGGATATCTGAGACCATAATATCCAAGCAGTCATGGAAAAGAGCTGGTACAAGATTTCTGTCAAGAGGTATGGATGATGATGGTAATGTTGCTAATTTTGTTGAAACAGAGTTTATCATGTATTCTAAAGAGTTTTGCTATGCATTTGTCATTATTAGAGGATCAGTACCATGTTTTTGGGAACAAGATACAGCTTTAATCAATCCAAAGGTCACAGTTAACAGATCTGTTGAAGCCACACAACCGGTTTTTGACACTCATTTTGAACGTGTTTGCAGTAAATATGGTCCTGTAAATATTGTAAATCTTTTATCCACAAAGAGTTCAGAAATTGAATTGACAAGAAGGTATAGAGCTTTATACAAGGATTCCAATTTAGGTAACGACTTGGAAATGACTGAATTTGATTTTCATAAAGAAACCTCGCAGGATGGCTTTGCCGCAGCTTCAAGAATCTCTCCCATGATCAATGGATTTTTAATGGAAAGTGGATATTTTGCTTTTGATGTTAGAGATAAAAAATTGATTTCTGAGCAGAATGGAATTTTTAGAGTCAATTGTTTGGATTGTTTAGACAGAACCAATTTAATTCAGCAATTAATCTCCAACATGGTCTTTAAATTATTTCTTTTAGATTTCAAACTAATAGACAAAAGCTTACTTAGAAAATACGAAATGGATATTACTTTAAACTTGGGAAGCGGTGGCGGGAGAGCCAATACGGCTGAGAATAACTACGTCTCAGAAAACTGCTTTTCAAAACATAACACTATATGGGCTGACAATGGTGATCAGATTTCTCAAATATACACAGGTACTAATGCTCTTAAATCAAGTTTTACAAGAAAGGGTAAAATGTCTTTTGCTGGTGCATTATCTGATGCAACTAAGTCAGTCAGTAGAATGTATATCAACAATTTTATGGATAAGGGAAAGCAGTCTAATATTGACTGTCTCTTGGGTAAATTGCCAGAGCAGTCTCCAGTCTCTATTGTAGATCCTCAAAGAGAGTTTATTAAAAGCAAATTAAAAGAATTTAGTTCTCAGTATATCACATCCGAAAATGTTAATATTTTAATTGGAACTTATAATTGCAATAATATTAGTTCTGCCAGTATTGATTTGAAGCCGTGGCTTTTTCCTATTGGTGACAAATTTAAACCAGATATGGTTGTTTTAGGGTTGCAAGAAGTAATTGAACTATCTGCAGGATCTATTTTAAATGCTGACTACTCTAAATTAAAGTTTTGGGAAACACTAGTCTCCAAGTGTTTAAATCAATTCGATGATTATGTGATGCTAAGAACCGAACAAATGTCTTCTTTAATGGTTATTTTCTTTGTAAAAAAGAGTCTGACTGAAAAAGTTAAGCAGGTCGAAGGAAGCAGTAAAAAAACTGGCTTTGGTGGTATCACTGGTAATAAAGGTGGTGTAGCTATTAGATTTGAATACGGATCCACTAGTTTTGCATTTGTAAATTCACATTTGGCAGCTGGGCAACAACAAGTCTATGAGAGATGTGTAGATTATGAAAACATTTATGATAATATCAAATTTTCCAGAGGAAGAACTCTAGGTTTTCATGATAAGATATTTTGGCTGGGAGATTTGAATTTTAGAATAAATCTACCAAATGAATCTGTAAGAAACGTTTTAAAAAACTGTGAAAGTGATGAAGATTATCAAAAACTTTTACTGTATGACCAGTTAAATGAGCAGGTCAACATTAAAAAGACAATTTTTAAAGGATTTTATGAACCAACAATCAAGTTTCCACCTACCTATAAATATAATACCGGTACTGATTTATATGACACTTCTGAAAAAGCCAGAACTCCCTCTTGGTGTGATAGAATTTTGTACAAGGGTGAAGATATAAGACCACTTAGTTATAGTGATGCAAACCTAAGATTCAGTGATCATAAACCTGTATACGCAGCTTATAGAGTGAAAGTAGAGTTTGTTAATGAAGAAAAGAAACAAGAAATTATTGAAAAATATAAAAAACCTGCCCTAGGGGGAGAACCTACTCTTTTGGAAATAGCCGAAACTATAAATAGCAACGATACAACATCTAATAGACCTCCTCCTCCCGTTCCTTTCAAGAGAAATACTGATAATGCCGCTTTTATGGAGACACCAAAGGCTGCTTCAGCAACATTTGTTGATATTACACCGAATAAGCCACCACCACCACCAGCTAGAAAACCTACAACAACTTCTTTGCCTCCAGGATTTGACCATGGAATGCAATTGACACCGAAAAATGCTAGTTCTGCAAGTATATCTGCTGCAACAAGCTCCAATACCGAAGACTTGAAAAAAGAATCTACTGAAAATACTCGAAGTAGTAGTACCCCAACTTTAGACTCGTGGCAACCATTGACTCCAAAATAAAACTAATTGATGTTGCTGTTTCACTTTATCTGACGATCTATTATCAATTGTTTGTCGCCATAAACAATATAAATGCATAAATATATATAATTATATTAAGAAAAAATATATAAGTTCTTCAATACCAAAAGACATAGATACAAAAGGCTAAAAATTTCCAGAACAAGTAACAATGGTATCGTTCCTTAAACAGATAATCTAGAACAACATAAATATATCAAAAAATAAAAATTTTCTAATTTACATTGCTTTCTCTTGTATTGAAAAACCAGGCTAATCGTATGATTTAAATGGCACTGATTACTGAGAATATAACAAGCTCATGATTGAAACTTGTGGTTGGTTTTATTGATTCTGAAAACATAGAACTACTTTAATTAAATATAATAAAAACCAGTTTGCATTGCAAAGTAAAAATTGCAGTGTGTCCCCATGATGCAAGTCAAATTGGCAGACTCTGTTAAATATTGCATTAGTCGCATCTGCTATTGATTAAACAGTGTTATGTCCGACATAACATTTACAATAAAGGATGTAGAAAACCAACAGTCAATCTGCCAAAAAGAATGGAGTACGATCCTATTTCTGCTACTGCGGAGCCCTAGAGTCATCTTATATCCGATATAGACTTACATGAAGATGTGCTAACAAGTTTAAGATGACTGCTTCAAAACATCTAGATAGCAAATTCTATACAACGCCAACAGATTTACTTAAAGTTCCTTGTTTTTTTCTCCCTTTTTCTTATAGACTTCTTGCCTTTTTTCATTTGTGTTTGCTTATGATTTTGTTCAGGCTCATCAATGTCGCATTGAAAGGAAGTCCTACAACTGTATAAAAATCACCTTCAATTTTTTGAACCATAAAGCTACCAGTTTCTTGAATTTTGAAACCACCAGCAGCATCTAATCCTTCTTTAGAATCAACATATTTCTTAATAAGATCCAAATTTTCGGTTTTATTTTTCAGCAAGCTTTGGTCCAAAATAACATTTGCCTCAGATAGAAATTGGGTTTCTTCTATAACTTTTTCAGCTTTAATGACCAATATCTGAACGCATGTCATGCACACTACGCACCCATCTTCTAACTGCTCTATAATCATATTATAATTATGGTCAAAGCTCTTAGGTTTTTCCAAAACTTTTGAATATTGACCATTTGTAAGAATGGTATCTGCAGATATTATAATCGCTAGTTTTTCTTCTTCTGTTTGCGAAGCAACTTTGGTTATTACTTCGCTGCAACATTTTCTTTTTGTATTTTCCAATAAGTATTCTTTGCTTGAACTGAACTCGCTCTTGACCAAATCTTCTTCAAAGGAAGGCTTAACAACACATATTTTTAAATTTGGGTCTAATAAAGATACTATTTTCGTTAGAATCTCAAGCCTTCTAGGAGACGTAGAATTGAGAAATAAACTAAAATTAGACATAAAATTGAACAAATGACCTAAAATAAATAAATTCCTACGGTTTTGTGTTGACTTTTTTACTCAAAGTTACCATTTTAGCGTCATATGTTAGTTTTCTATTTATTCCAATATATTAGGGAACCCATCAAAATTTCTTTTTCGAAATAGATACAAAAATAATTTCCTTTTTAAGAAAATTTCAGTTTCCTTTCTAAGAAAACGTGAAAAATATCAAAATAGCTATATTGGTTTTTTCTTTCTTTAATCATTATTTGATTTACTAACAGAATAGTACACTAGAAAGAACCTGTAACAACCCAATTTTCATATCAGAATATAATGGCTAAAGTCACCAAAGCCGCTGCCAAAGCTCAAAAAGAAAAAGCTATTAAACAAAACGATGAACATATAACCAATGAAGACATCCAAAAAGCATCTTCAAATGAAGAGGACCACCTAGGGAGCGATGTTTCTGACTTAAGTTCTTCTGACGATGGTGAAGCTTTTGAAGGATTTGACGAAAATGAAGAAAAAGCTGAAAACAGCTCCCATAGCATCAAAAAACTAGATACTACTGTGAACAACTCTACAGAAATTAAAAATAAGGATAAAAAAGACAGTAAAATTCTCTATGTGTCTAGATTACCTAATGGTTTTGAAGAACAAGAATTAAAGAAATATTTTTCTCAATTTGGAGACATAAGCAAATGCAAAATTGCCAAGAACAAGAAGACAAATAAATCAAGACATTATGGGTTTGTAAAATTTTACAATGATGATGATTGTGATGCTGCGGCTGATTCAATGGATAATTATCTATTGATGGGTCATTTGCTTAGAGTAAAAGTAGTTAAAGGTAACAGCATCTCTAAGTTGAGAGATTATAAGAAGAATATTATTTTGAGAGAAAAGTTAAAATGGAAGAATTTGGATAAAATCAACGCTGAAAATATTGACAAGTACGAAGAAGAAGCTGACAACAAACATGCACAAAGATTGGAGAAGTTAAAGGAAAGTGGAATCAAGTTTGAATATTAGATAACTTTTATATAACATAACACCAAATACTATTGTGTCTCTTAGTTAAAATGCATATTGTTTTTCAGTATCTAACCTTAGCAATATGAAATAGGGAATAGTCCCTGTTGGCCGTTAACTGAACCCAATGCCCATCCATTTTCATCGGCATCTTTCAAAAGTTCAATATTATCGCCTGGATAAATACTTATTTCATCATCACCTTGAGCTTGATATTCGAACTTACAAACAACAGTCTTGTTAGTTGTGGTATTTTTTCTTCGTCTTGGAGTTACTGCTGGTGGTTGTTTTTTGTCATCATGGCCATGTGCAACATTGATTGTAATATAGCTGGTCGGGACGTTTCCTTTAGTATTTGTGGAAATATTCAACACCTGAGTCCAGCCATTGTTGTCGGCAGACAATGTAGTTAAAGGATCGTTTGCGTTCATAGACGTTTCATCATCTGCTTGTGGAGTGTATGGGTACAAAGCTGTAGCATTGGCCGAGGAACCCCCGCCGTTAGAAGAAAAGACAGGTTTTGTGGCTCTTGATATCTCAGGATGTGTAGCAGAGGATATTTGATTAGATGCCAGTGAGTGCATTGCGCTAGACACATCGTCTGAGTTAGTGTCGTAATCATCTCCATTATCAATGCTACTGCTTGCAATTGAAGCTGATCCCTTGCTTTTCTTTCTTCCTAATTTGAATCTGCTGAAAAGTCCACTTTGTTTTTTCTCCTCTTTGAAGTTCAGATGATCTAAATCAATATCCTTAAAATTATTATTCAGTGAGTCTATAACCACCTGAACTCTTAAATTTTCATTCTCTAATTCAGTGAATTTTTGAAGATGAGAGCAATATTGTTTCAAAGTAGATAGACTGAGTCCCTTTTTATCAGCATCAGAAGAAGACAGTTCTTCTCGCAAGCTTTTCAAAACAGCTAGGTTTTTTTTCATGCTTTCTTCAAGAGAAGATTTGTCATTCAAAGCTTCCTTATATTTTTTCGACAAAATCTTCAAATCATCTTCCAATTTAACATTAAATATAGCTTCCTCATACCAAATAGAGGATGGAATAAAAACCTTATCTTGAGGTTCTTGCCATGGTTTTTTGTTATGTTTTATAAACATCTCGATATCCAAGTTAGGCAAATTTTCATTCACAAACTCAATGTTTTCCTTCAAAATACTAATTTTGTTGTTATAGTTTTCAATGTTATTGTTTAAACTTTTAGTAAGGATGAAATTGAAGTTTTGTATTTTATACTTAATGACATTTTGCAGTAAGTCAAGTATTTCAGGAATATCTTGGAAATACAACTTATCTTTTACTCTGTTGGCCAACGAAATCTCAATCAAATAATTATTCTTGCATTCATTCATTGCTATCTCTTTTTTCAGTAACTTCTGTTGGTTCCCTCCTTTAGATCTAGCTTGTTCCATGCTCTTGGTGGACTCATCGTATTTCTTTTTAAAAGCGTTTAAATTCGTCTCACTAATGTTTGTGAAGTTGTTAAACATTTGCTTATACATATTGTTCAAGTATAAGCATAACTGTCTCATATCATTAATTAGAATCGAGAGCTCATTTATGATGATATCATTCATCTTGCTGGTTTCATTGTCAAATTTGTTGTCATTATTGATTATGTTTTTAAAGGTTGTAATAGTAGAGTTTGTTAAGGACCCAGGCGTCATAATAGGTTTGCTTCCAACGGAAACATTGATGGACTGTTTCGTGACTAATTCAAGTTGGTCGATGTTTAGCTTTTTAAGATTGGCTAAATGCACATCTTCAAGTTGTTTCCTTTTGATGTAATACTGCTTGATATTATCAATAAAGGTAATGTTTTCTTCAAGGTAATCGATACTTATATCAAAGCCATCTTTCAATTCATCGCCCACAGAGAGCATTTTGCATGAGAAATTATTCTGATTGCTGCTTGGTGTATGGACAGGATGGGTTTTTATATCTCCCCTACTAATCAAGGATCAACAAACTTCAAAAGTAGGGATATATAGGTTAGCCGAGTGTGCTGTGCTTCAGACGGGCTTTGAACAAAAAATTGATCACGAGATTAAATAAACAAAAATCACGTGATTATATTTTGAAAAACGTACCTTTGCTACCTTTTTTTGCGGAAAAGGTTTATCGCCGGGTAAGCAAGCTTTATATATATATATATATTCTTTATCAATAGACGAAAGGCAACGTCTTTGTACATAAGTACCCTCTAATACACAGAAAACATTACATATTCTACATTAACTAATTTATGATTTGTTCTTATTTTTATAAAACCAATCTTTGTAGTATAATAAAAAAAAAAAAAATTTCACCTTCTCTTTTCGAGTGTGAGTTTATTTGGAAGTATAAACGAGAGTTGGTGTAAACAAAGAAGCTAATAGTAGTATAAAATACGTAGTTAAAGTATATGTCAAAAATAAATATAAATATCTAGATTAAAAAGACTCCCTACTTTAACTAGGCTAATTAACAATGTAATGAAAACGGCAGGCATCTAAAAGACAAACCCACTGAATCAACGGGTAAGTGCACGTGAACATCGTCGGAGATAATTAAACTTTTTTCACCTAGAAACTTTTAATTCAAAAATGGTATCAATGGTTCTAGAAGCCTGTCAACGATTCTTTGTTAGTCGCACAGAAGCACCTCAATTACCAGTGGCGATAGATCAATTAGCTTGGTTTTTTGTTTTTGATATAATGACGAATACACTCGATGAAGATTACATAGCAACGGCCATTCAAGCTTCCGGAAATAATAATAACAAAAGACTGAAAAACATTACTATTAAAAAGCCTATAGTGGTAGGTAATACAGCCACAAAGATAGTAGAAAGAGATGGCAACACACCCTTAGAACACACACATCTGTGGAATATATTTGTTATTTCACCTACCGTTGATGGGCAAAAAGATCTTTCTTTTATCAAAAAAGTTACTTTTAAACTTCATGATTCCTATCAACCGTCTGTCAGAACCGTAGAATACGATGCTGAAAAACCGTTTATGATAGAGGAAACTGGATGGGGAGAATTTGAGATATCTATTAAAATCTATTTTCAAGATGGTTCCCAAGAAAAGTTTCTTCAAATATACCATCCACTGAGACTGCATTCGTTTTACTTGATTTTGAACGAAAAAAGTGAAGAATATGAACAAAAGAGAGCAGTCTCCAAAGAAGGGGAAAATCTGTTCATTAATGCTGATAATTCCATGGTGAAATCTCAGTATTATGATGAGATAGTTTTCCATGAACCGTATGCAGACTTCTTTGTCAATTGGCTCTTAAAGAGTAGCAATTTGCTTCACAAGAACGAGAGTGACATAAGCAAGCAGGAAAAAAATGGCTCTGATAAAGAAATCTTTGAATATCCTTTTAGTGAAGAGGTTGAGCTGAATGAACTGGAGAGGCTGGAGAATGCCTTGATGAAAACGGAAGATATACTAAAAAAATTGAGAATTGAGTATATGGAAAAACAGTTGCTGCTGACCGAATAGAATAGAATAAAACGTGTTGATTTTTGCATAAAAAACCTCATTTTTACATATCTTTTACTTAATTTAATTTAATTTATTTACTTTTTAATTTTTATTTCACTCAAGTCCAATCTACTGTTTATTGGTTGCATATTCGAGGAGTCGTTTTTGCTTTTGGTCTCATCATATAATCCTGGTGCTGTTACAACATTGCTTCCTATTGGTTGTTGCCATTCTCCCTCATATAACTTTTCACCAATTTTTAAAACAGGACTGTCTGTGTTCAATCCAGTAACTTGAAAGTCTGTGCTTTTTGTATCTTTAGGTATCTCAGCAAAGGACTTAGCAAATTGTTTAGGTAGTCCAATTTCTACGTAGTGTTCCTCAAATGTATCATCTTTGTTTTGCAAACCTTGATTCACTTCCTTGGTATCATCAGTAGATGATTTGGTCATTGATACACCATGCTTCGACTCAAGTTTAGCAATCTCCTGTCTATATTTGATGTCAGCATCAGAACCGGCTTCAAATCCATTTCTAAAATCCCAGTGCATCTCTTCTCCTTTATTCAAAAAAGAGGTATTACCATTCATTGTCATTACCCAATCTCTGTCATAGAATGAAGCGTCGCTCTCCAAGGGAACACAAAATTTGTCCAAAGAACAAGATCCTGCTCTTATATGGTCATATTGTCCCTGTTCCACATCTGGGAATGAAGCTGTTAAACTATCGTATCCCAAAATGGCCATACCTAAGGCAATTTTTGTAGCAGCATGCGTGCAAAGTAAAATTGTTTCAATATCAGGATATTCTTTTTCTATTCTTGCTATAAGTAAAGGCAAAACCTTGTGGGCCCTTTGCTTAATTTCCTCTTGACTTTCACCTTTGATGTTTGGCACCAAGGTCTTCCAGTACTTGTTCATTTTCAAGTGATCCTTGCCAAAAACTTGTTGCAGTTTAGGCAATTCAGCAGGTAATGGGACTGTGCTTTGCTCCACTCCATCAACAACGGTGGTCTCCACACATCTATCCTTCTTGAACCACTCACCTATTCCTCTTTCAATGATAATCTCCAAATCCAATTTTTGTGCTGTTGGTCTAATAGTTTCGATGCATCTTATAAAAGGTGAACAAATAATCAATTCTGGTTTTATTTTACAAGAATTACTTGTTATATACTCACTCAGCTCCTCTGCTTGCTCCAATCCATGCTGCGCTAGCAATACATCAGCTTCGATTCCTGTCGGGGATACAGGATGTGGTTCGGGCATCCAATTGGATCTGTACCCGTGTCTTAACAAATAGATCGTTTTAATGGCCATAGTGGTATCTTATTTGCTTTACTTTAATAAATTTAACTAAGTCGAGTTTTTAGTAGGCTTGGTTTATCCTTATTACGATTTTTGAAGAAAATGATACAATTTGACCATATATAGACAAAAAGCTTAATTCCAATAGGACAGAATAGATCCATGCCTCTTCTCCATAGGAAGGATATTATGATGGTTTTTCTTGCTCGGGAAGGTTCAGCAGAAGTAAGAGGGCAAATGCTGTATAACCGTGGCCAAAGGAGTTCCACTAATCAAAAAACAGCAAGGCCTGACAGCAATACAGAGAATGGCTTAAAAAGGAAGACTGGCGGATATTAATTTCCATACTTAGTGGGGTCATGTGATGGACGAGAGAAAAGCGCATAAAAGGCTATCAAGCAGCAGCATTTGGTGCCACAGAAAGAGGCGTTCATTTCGTTAAACTAGTAAAGCCACGACAATAAGCAGTATTAATCCCCCAAAAGAGCCACATGAATCACTCAGAAAGTTTGGCTATTGAACACCAGCAGAGTAATTTAGCCCCACCACAAAATAATGACCAGCAACCATCGCTGGTGGATCTGAACTTTAATAAGTTAATTCTACAAGAAATAATAAGCTCTGTGATCTCGCTATACGATGAACAAAACAGCAGTTACAATCCAACGAACCAGCTTCTTAATTTTTACAGTCTTACTCAGGAAACAAAATCCAATATAATCACCAACATCAAAGCCATCGGATCCTCCACAGGCGAAAAACTTTCAATGGATTTTAATAGCAACAGCTCAATGACACAACTTCAAGTTATGAAATATATTTGCAAAGATATATACCATAATATTATTGGAAGGCAAATGGATGCTTTGAAGACAAACCACCAAGGAATATTTTATCTTCTCGACAAGCAATTTCTCTCAAATTCAAACATAAACTTTGATAAATCTCTGCAAAGCTATAGCTCAAATGATATTAAAGAACAAGCTGCATGTTTAGAGCTGTTTCCAACTTTCATATCTTCCGTAATAGAAGGCTTTTTAAATAAACCTGTTTCTTTCTCAATAGAGAAAGATGTAATTACCTACATAATAAAATATTGATTACACACTTCTATATATATTACATTGTGCCACAGTGACAAAATGCACATCTTTATGTCTTTTTACCTCTACCTTTGATTCCTCTGTTGCTGTTCTTGTACAACCCTCCTAAATAATCTAAAGCCTTCAATTCTAGAGCAGATTCTTTTCCTGTTAATCCCTCCGCCAGCTTTAAAGTCAAAGAATTCAATGTTTCCAAATGAAACTTATTTTGATGAGACTTCAAATTACCCAACTGTGTAAAACCCTTTCCACAGCCATCTAACTCACAAATAAAAGGTTTAAGGTTGTCATGGGTGAGCATATGTGCTTGCAAATTACCTTTACGTGAAAATCTCTTATCACAAATCTTACATGCAAAGGGTTGTTCTCCAGTATGTAATCTGATATGTGTTCTCAAATTTCCCCCTTGTGTAAAAGATTTCCCACAGTGGTCACAAGAATATGGTTTCAAACCAACGTGAGACCGAACGTGAACTTCTAAATGAGTAGTTTGAGAAAATCTTTTATGACAGTATTGGCAAACATACATCTTTCGTCCTCCGTTTGGAGTTTGCGAGTGTGGAAGTTGACCAAGAGAATGTTCATAATCCTCCAAAATTTTGGGCTTATCAACACCACCAACTAACTCAACAGCAGGAGGAATAATGTCAGGAGTGGAAAAAATATCTAATTTACCATCACTTGTTTTTTTAAGCTGTTTGTGAAATCCTTTTTGGCGAGCTTGTAAAATCAACATCAACTGGTCAACGTTTGTAGCACCTAATACAGCTACATTTTCGTTATTAGAATCAGTATGAGGCTTTTTCTCCTCAATAATTGTTGGGTCAGAAAGAGTTGCTGCTGGTATCAATGCTGATGACATTAAAGGATCAACCATTCCGTTGGAGTTTATTTGTGGAATTATTGGGTTCGCCACTCTTATAGGCTCAGCCAGTAACTTTGGAACATGTTTGACAGGTGGAGTGATCTTAGGTTTTGCAACAGTTTTTTTTGCTTTGGTAATCCCAGACATTGAATTGCTAGAAGAATGTACAGAGCCTGTAGCAGAAGAAGAAAAAGGCTCATCAGGTTGCTCGCTGTTCAGTTGTAAGTCAGCTGAGGCAATTGGTTCTTGTAAGTTTGGAGACTCAGATTTTGCAATAGTTTGCAAAGCTGCTGCTGCTGCCGCTGCTTCATCCAAGTCGTCCGAAGCTGGCAATATGCCAGCGTTTTCATTCTCAGAAATTATTTGGATGTTTGTGATAGCATTTTGCCTTTGCTTTATAGATTTAGGTTTTGTCACCCTCTTCCTGGAATCAGTGGCATTTTTCTTAGATTTGGATGAAGCTGAAGAAGCTTTTTTGTTGCCAGTTGGTTTCGTTGCAGGCTCCATCGATGTCGTTAATGTAGTAGTTAAAAAATCACCTGGTTTCAATTTCCTACCAAAATTGCTTCGTCCTTCATTTTTTCCAATGAAATTACCATGAAGAGAGTCAAACTCAGAAATCATTGCCTCACCAATGAATCTTTTGTTTTCGCTGGTGGGGTTACTGGATGAGATTGGACTATTGCTTGCCTTTTTATTAGTGGCTCTTTTGGATCCGCTGTTGTTGATATTGAGAGAAAGAGTCGCTGTTGTTGAGTTGACAAACCCTGTTGAACCCCCAACATGATTGCTTTCAAGTTTTTTTCCCCTTCTCTTAGTAGCTAAAGATTCCTTATCTTGTTTGTTCATCGTGGCCAAAGAAGTAGCATGTGCAGCGGCTTCAAATGCAGCATCGGCTGCTTGTTTACTTAATTTTTTCATATTCACTTGAGAGTTTTTAGCTTTCGTAACTCTCTTTTTAGATTTTCCTTTTTTGTTTGCAAAGTTCATTGCATCTATTTGACCACCATTGAAAGATGGATCTCTTGTTCCACTGGTTTGAGAAAAGCCATCAAAGTCGTTGAAACTATGATCTTCTTCATCACTTGTCACGGCCACATTTAATCCCATGTTCATCATGTTAAAAGATCCCCCAAATGCATGCAATGGCGGTGTACCCAATGGCATGGCTGAATTACTGTTAGCTCTAATAGACCTTCTCAGTATTCTACCACTACCGCTATTGTTATTGTCTTGCTGCAACAACGTTTGTAAATTAACTCCACCTGCAAAAGAGGATCTGAAACTATGTTTTCCTTGTTGTTGGCCAAGAGGAATACCACCAGCCAAAGCTGCTGCTGCTGCTAACTGTTTCATATCTTCAGGTGACATTTCTTCACCGTTGTTATGTATATTTCTCATCGAGTGGCCATGTTGGTCATCATCTTCATCATCACTGATAGCGTTTTCATTGCCTTTGATAAAATCAGTAAAATGCGAAGCCCCAATACTTGATTCCCTACGTCTGTTTGGATTATGACCATGGTTGTTTATGTTATTGTTATTAGCAGTGTTATTATCAGAAGTCGTTTGATGCCCAAAATTTTGATTTAAAAATTGTTGCATTCCAGAAGAAAAAGTTCTGCTAAATCTTGACCCATTATCAAAGCCTGATCCTCTGACATTGGAATTCTTTCTATTCATGAACAAGTCAGAATCTAAATCATTCAAAGATTGCGGAATAAAAGAAGGTGTTTTAAAACTATCTTTTCTACCAGAATTGAAAAAGTCAAACTCAGACATTGATGGCGCCTTGTGAATATCCATTATGTCATGATTGTTTTGAGTTTGATTTTGGAGTTTTCCGGCAGGCAGTTTTTTTGGAGGTTTCATTGCACTGGCACTGTGGTTTTGGGGTGGATTTGTAGAAGCTTTTTCTAACTCATTGAACGTCAAACTCACTACGGAGTTTCTTTTCGAATCTGGATTCATCATAGCAGCTGCTCCAAGCAGAGATGAGATGGAGTTGCTTCTAGGCTGCACTACGCTGTCTTTTTTGGCACTCTTTGGGTTGGAGTTTTTAATAAAAGTGTTTGCCTGGCCTCCAAAAGGATGTTTGAACTGGAACGGCTCAAGATTTTCCGAAGGTCTTCGAGCTGCTGAACTATTGACAAAATCATGTGAGTTGTTTAGCTTCATGGATTTGCTTTTGGTAAAAGACTTTCTTCTCTCTCTTTGAGGAAGAGAGCTATTGGCATTAACGATAGAAAACCCTCTGCCAACTGATTCACCCATGTTAGGGGTTGTATCTAAAGGCTCGACACTTCTAGTGTCTCTATTATTGCTCCCATACAATAGCTCGCTCGTAATACTCAATTCTCTCTGCTTGATGCCATCTTCATCGGCATCTCCCTCGTGCAGGCTGTTCCCCCGCTCGTCGTTAAGTATCAAGTGATCGTCATTATGGATGCTGTTATCGTTGTTATCAACAGTTTTCTTTGCTTTAGCCGCCATGCTTGAACAATATTTTTTTTATTTAGATTAATTTAACGTTTCTTTTTAAGGAAAAAAATATGTTTATGTCCTGTTTTGGTGTGATTGTTTTATGGTCTTCCTTTAATTTCTTTTTTGAAAATTTCTTTTTTTTTCGACCTTGTTTCCTGTTTTTTATACTTTTCTTTTTTGAATTTGAAAAAATTTTTCTTGGGTGTGAAAATCTCAATCAACAAGTCACAGTTTTCCTATTTGGATAGGACAAGGGACAAAGGTCACGAGTAGCAGCTTTGGCTTTTTTTTTTTAATCGCTCGATTTGGTCATGTGATGTGCTTTTGTTTTGATATGAATGCAGCGGCTAACTGAGAGAAGAATAGCTGAGAATTGCAACGGTGCAGAGAGTTGCAGCACTAGAAAACTCATTTTATGAATATGAAAAAAGAAAAATGTAGGTTTCTTGGCAATTATGGCTGCATGATTTTTTTTCAGATGTTTCTGAGGCTGCGTGTTGTGCCTCTTTCCACACTGCAAAGAGCGCACAGAACCAAAAAAAGCTTTGGTCACATGATAACTTTTCTTTTTTACACTGCAAAACGCCCAGATTAGGAAACCAAGGAGCTCTAAATCTGGTTCATACCTGTGCAAAAAAAAGCAAGTTGTGCTGACCATCATCGACCAAGAAAAGGACCCAACAGAATTAACCCTCAGATAACCCCCCTAATAGCATAAAGGTTAAGTATAATGAGTGACATTGAAGAAACTGAGATGGTTGTTGAGGAATCTTCCTTGACTCCGACACCTGTAAACGCAGGAGCTTATGATACCAACAAAATCAAGCTACTAAAGAATGTAAACATATACGATGAAATTAACAGTAAAATAGACGATTATAACTGTTCTTTTCAAATCCTTGATGAAGATCACACCTTAGGAAATGTTTTGAGATACATGATCATGAAAAACGAAAATGTAGAATTTTCAGGCTACTCAATTCCACATCCTTCTGAACCATATTTACACTTGAGAATCCAATGTTACGAAGACTCCACTCAAACATGTATTCAGGTTTTGCACAATGCCCTGGAAAACATCATGGAGATGTGTGACGTTGTTGGTGACAAATTTGCTGATGCGGTTAACAAATATAGAGATGCAGAATAGACTAATAGAAGCTAAAATATAAAGTCTGTATAAGATATAGGACAAGAGTGAAAGATTTTTTTTTTGCCATGATTTTTTTGAAGGGGTTGCATGTTTTAGACTTAAGAAGCCAGGAAAATACTCTTTTTGATAAACCAGACTTTTGCGAATAGTTGGTATAGCATGACCCTTGGTTCTATTTAACAGTTGATCTATAAAATCTGTTAAACTCTGTAAATTTTGAATCAGCTTTTCAGAGACCCCCCCCCCAAATTGGAACTAATATGATAATATAGCGTAATTCTTTGCAAGCTTTGTTTTCTCCAAAAGTCTAGTATATATGAACATGTTTTTAATGAAAGTATTTGTATGTGTTTACGTAAAGCATACTTTTTTATTTCTTTTTTATTGCTTTTTTCATCATTTCCTAATGCGTGTTTAAGCAAAATAATTCCTTTTTGGGATAATAAAGCTTGTTTTCTGCATGCGGATAATAATTCTTTTTTCGAAAATATATAAAATCATGAAATTAAAGTATTTCTTGAATATTATTTAAAAATTACAGAAAAAAAACCAGCAATCTTGTATTAAATTTTATTTTATTTAACTGTTATATTAGTGTTATTATTTAATTTCACATCTTTTTATATTTAACGCCAAGACAATTAACAGCTACATTCTTAGTAAAATATTGTATGTTTATTAGACAATTTAATAATAAGCTAACCAGTAGAACATTTGATAATTTAATTTGCACAAAACATATATTAAGAAGAAACTTTATAGCTCCTTCCCTAATTTTATTAAACCAAGAAAGAAACAAATCGAATAAAAAAATGTCCTACGACAGAGGTTATCAAAACGACAACAGAGGCTCTTACCAAGGCGGAAACAGCTATGGTGGTGACAGAGGTGGTTACGGAAACAGAGGCGGTAGCAGAGGTGGTTATGGTGGTGGTAGAGGTGGTTACGGTGGTAGACAACAAACTCAAAACATTTCTCCACCTGATTGGGACTCTATTACCTTGGAACCATTTAGTAAGAACTTCTACAAAGAGCATGATACTGTTACCAACAGAACTCCAGAAGAAATTGCTGCTTTCAGAAAAGAACACGAAATGACTGTCAGAGGAAGAGATATCAACAAACCAATTACTTCTTTTGAAGAAGCAGGTTTCCCTCAAGAAGTCTTAAATGCTATCAAGAAGAATGGTTATGACAAGCCAACTGGTATTCAATGTCAAGGTTGGCCTATGGCTTTGTCTGGAAAAGACATGGTTGGTATTGCCAGAACCGGTTCCGGTAAAACTTTATCTTTTGGTTTGCCAGCTATTGTTCACATTTTAGCTCAACCAAAATTGAAAAGAGGTGATGGTCCTATTGCTTTAGTTCTAGCTCCTACAAGAGAATTAGCCGTTCAAATTGAATCTGAATTAGCCAAGTTTTTGACTAACGGACTAAATGTTGCCTGTTTGTATGGTGGTGCTCCAAAGGGTCACCAAATCAGACAATTGAATCAAGGTTGTGAAATTGTTGTTGCAACTCCTGGTAGATTGCTTGATTTGGTCAAATCTGGTTGTACCAACTTGCAAAAAGTTTCTTATTTGGTATTAGATGAAGCTGATAGAATGTTGGATATGGGTTTCGAAGTTCAATTAAGAGAAATTTTATCCTTCATCAGACCTGACAAGCAAACTTTGATGTGGTCTGCTACATGGCCAAAGGAAGTCAGACAATTGGCTCAAGATTTCATGACTCCAGAAGCCATTCAGGTTAATGTCGGTTCTGAAGGTTTACAAGCCTCCAAGACAATCACTCAAAAGTTTGAATTTTGTTCGAGATTTGAAAAGAAGGATGTTTTGATGAACCATATGACCGCTATTTTCGAAAACCCGGAGTTCAAGGAAGACACCAAAATCATCATTTTCACATCTACAAAATCTATGTGTGATGATTTAACTGCTGACTTAAGATACAAGGGTTTCTCCGCCGGTTGTTTACATGGTGACAAATCTCAAAGAGAAAGAGATTGGGTTTTAGAAAACTTCAAGAACGGCAAATTAAATATTTTGATTGCAACTGATGTTGCTGCCAGAGGTTTAGGTATGTACAAGAAAGAAAAGAGAAAAGATATCAGAAAATTGCTGAGGCGATTAACATCTGATTGTGATTGTTGTGGTTCACTCACATTGTAATGTGTCTAACGAAAGTATTGGATTATTTTTGTAAGCATATGTTATTGAAAAATTTAAATAATGCAGAGTAGTAGTCTGTATTTCAGAAGAAAGATTGAATTTAAAATGAGAGAGAAGAAGTATTATATTTTGTGTTAAAAATACTAAAGACAGTTGAGATATTATTTGAATTACCAACAGGGGGTGTGGGTACTCGAGGGGGTTTGTTTTTTTTGAAAGAGCTAAACAAACATAAATATTTCGTTGAACTTTAGGATACACAGTAAAGCTTCTTTTTTTGAAGACTTTTTTATTAAGTTTTGTTCAAGTGTCCTTTTATTATTATAAATGAAGGAAATTTAAGATAAATGAACTCTAAGCATTTGAACTGTTTTGTTGGTTCAGATTTGTGAAGAAAATTATGAAGAATAAAATTGGTATCAGAATAACAATATTTGGAGAGGTCTCCATTTGAAAGTTTAGTTTAATGTAGGTTTTTCATTTAGAAAAACAACATTTTGTTAAACTTTCATATCACAAGTTGTTACTCTGGCAAGCATACTTTTATTTTAAAGTTTTTTTTCTTTTGATTGAATTAGTGTTTGTTTATTTTTAAACTTTGACGTCCTTGATTGGATCAAAGTCAACTTGAAAAAATGATCTGTTCCCAGTTAAATTTATAACATTAAAGTTTACTGTTTTTAGGGATACTAACCTTGAAATTTTTCTTGGAAATGAGATAAATTTTAAAACTTCACATTAATAATGGAAATGAATAATAACAGCATAGTCAGAAATTGGAAAATTGAGAACTTGAAAAATTTACTAACAATTATATTTTTATTAATAATAATATTATCATTTTTAAACAGATGTCAAAGGAATTGAATATGTCTTCAATTACGATATGCCAGGTAACATCGAAGATTATGTCCACAGAATTGGTAGAACAGGTAGAGCCGGTAATACTGGTACAGCTATCACTTTCTTTGAAGACTCTTCTAAGCACATGGCCAGAAAGATGATTCAAATTCTAAAGGATGCCCAGCAAGAAGTTCCAGCTCAATTAGAATCTGTTGCTAAAGTTGCTCCAGAATACAACTACTACAACAGCAGAGGTGGTAACAGAGGTGGTAACAGAGGTGGTAGCAGAGGTGGTTACAGAGGTGGTAACAGAGGTGGCAATGGTGGTGGTTACAGAGGTGGTAACAGAGGTGGTAACAACTACTAAACGGCACTATTTTGTCTTCGCAATTAAGTTAAAGAGTTCATCTATTAACTTTGCTTTATATGTATATAAACCTATATAATTATTTCAAAAGAAAATATATTTTAAAAGAAAAACTAAGAATGTATTTGTATAACGTGGTTACACACTCTCTTACCAATCATCGCCCCAGCCATCCTCATTATCACTTTCAAAGCTTGGAAATGCATTAGCTTTAGGTTTTGGTTTGGAGGAAACAGTTTTTTTCTTTATCACTGGTATTTTTCTTGTATCTGCTTGAAGAACGCTTTTTCGCTGAACAGTTTTGGAATCTGCTAAACTACTTTTTATAGCGTTTGTATTTCTATGAACTTTTGGTTTATCGACAGGTGCTTCTTTACTGGCATTTTTATTAATAAAGTTATTTGCTAGAACATCGTCGGCAGCTTCTCCATCGCTCCAAGAAGACCAATTTTCACTGTTCTTGGAGTTTCCAAAAGAATTGTTTGGATTTCTTTCATTAAGGTTGTTCATTGTAGTATCATCATATTGAATCACCGTTGGAATCTCAGAATCATTAAAATTAATGTTTTCATGTTGCAGCAAAGCCTGTCTATAGTAGTCAATTTTTGTTATGAAATTAATCTTTGGGTTGATTTCAGAGTACATTGCTTCACTTTTATCCACCACCTTAAAGTTACCTTCTTTAGCCACTCTTGATATGATATGAAGATAAATGTCAAATGCTGATTGAGAGATGTTTCTGTTGGCTTCAGCAACCTCGGGTTCTACATTGTCCCCACTGTTTGACAATAATAGCAGATTCATCAAGGACTGCACAGGCATCAATTTTGTGACGATCAATTCAGTTGGCCAATTAGAAATTTCGTTTTTCAAAATTTGCAAAATAGCTAAATCATAGAGTAAACTTTTGTTATTTTTTGATTTGTTATTACTTTTTTGAATATTACTGTTTTGCAATATGGCAGATATTAGAATTGTGTATCCTCTATCAGAGCCATAAAAAGATAGAACTGTGTCTTTCAGTGAAACAATTAATACAACTATCAAAAAATTTAAGCTCTTGATGTCAGAGAAAGATTGAGCTTCAACTGTGCCAGACTGTTTAGAGACTTCGGACAGCAGTCTCAAAATATCATTACAAATAAATTTGTCAGTTAATTTAGAATTAAAGGAAGGTGACTTCAACAATAACAGGAATAGCCTGACAATATTTAAATTTTCATCATTATTGACTTTGTTATTTCTAACTGTTCCTTGCAAACTGTTGTATAAAAGTAATGGAAATTTCGAAAGTTTTTCAGAAGCTTCCTCATCGAACTTTTCGTAGCAAATGTTTAATGCAACTAAAATGTTTATTATATTTAGCTTTCCATCAGCATTGTTTTTAATGTAGTCCAAAAAAATGTAGTCAAAGTTGGAGAGTTTTGAAGGTGAAAACTCAACTATTTTCGCTAGCAGTTTGAAAAAGAATGTTTCAAATTCTTCGAAGTCTGGGTCATGCTCTTTGTTTTCTATGTTTTCTTTTTTTAATTTATTATATCTGTCAACAATCTTGTTTATGATACCAACTTGCCACATCTTTCCACTAAACTCATCATCGCTGCTGTATACTTCTTCAATTTTTTGAATCAAAGATTTGACAAGCTGAGTAATTTCTATTGTTGAAGTCTCTTCCACACGATTAATAAATTCAATGGTTTTGATAAAGTCGTTTTTCTGCAGCAGAGCTTTCAAATGATTATTCAAGCTAGCAACGCTGTTGATGTTAGGATACCTTTGATTTAGCAATTTAAAAACAGTTCCATCATCTTTGCCTGTATTTGGTTTCAATCCTTCAATGTATAATTTTACTGTCATGGAATTCTCATCTATAAAAGAATATAAAATATCACTCAATGCCACGTCTTTCCCAGGTAAAGTGTAATTGTTTTTCAAAATCAAACGGAATAATTTCAAAATGCAGTAATCTAAATAAATCTTGTTGCTTCCTAAACTGCTTGCCACTAATAACAGTTGAGCATTTTCAGTGACAAAACTGTCAAATCGATCATAAACTTTTAAAATATTAATCATTACATTATTACTACCATTGATATTTTCATTGTGAAATAAAGATACAAAGTTGTTTGCAGATTGTAAAAAATCAATATTCCCTTTAGGGTGGGGAACCACAGGGTTTCCATATTGATCTATTTGGTTTTTAGCAAAAGGCTTCTTTCTGATCATTGAAAAAACCAAACTTTCATTAACCTTGTCTGAAGCAATACCATTGTGCAAACAGATGTACTCTAACTCTTTTAGATTGTTGTGCTTATAATTACAGTCATAAACTTCGACCTCATCCGTTCCTTTACTGACATTATCAAGTACGTTGTAAGGCGGAGCCTCGCCGGCCTCATTTGCAAACTCACTACTGGAATTAAACACAGATTTCAAAAAGTTCATTAAACAGTTATTGCTGATGGGAGGAAAGGTGTTCTCTGGGCATGTATGGGTGGGTAGAGATTGGAAGGATGTTTTCAGAGGAAATGAGCAAGAAGTCCTGCAACCACATAGCCGGGTATCTTTGTCACATGACAACCCATCGCTGTTCGGCATTATCGGTGGTTTTGCTCGTTTGGAAATCATCAAAACACTCTGCGAAGCCTAACGTAGCAACAGCATTACATGTTCGTACAAAAACGCGTTAACTTAAAACGATATTAATAAATATATAAAAAGATTCTATGGGCTGTTGCTACTCATTTTTCAGTGGTGAATCCCTTGTATAGCAGATAAGCAGCAACAATTAATAGTAAAGCAGCAATTTTTTTGAAGTCAGGTGCTTGATCAGATGAACTTTGCTCAGTGCTTGCGGCTGTTTCCTGAACGACCTTTTCACTGGCAGTGTCAATATCACCAACATATAATTTTTTCAAGGTCTTGTAAGCATCAGGAGAGTGGCCAATGTCTTCAAAGTCTTGAGTACAGTCTTGACCAAAAAATTCCATGATGATCTCGTCACCACCTGGATGCTCGTTAACGAATTCTAATACGTTGTATACTTTATCGTTTATTATGACCAGGCCTTCGGCAGCAGCGACTTCTTTGTAGGTGTAGGTTTTGGTTGCGGACATTATGTATGTAGCGAAATAATGATAATCTTTATTTATGGGCTGTTTCGAGTATTCTTTTACAAATCACCATGAATTGTTATCTTTTTCTTAAATTTCACATCTGAAGCAGTGCTTAAATAAAAACAATATTTTGCTTACACACATCTCAGCTAAATTGGGAGAGTGAAAAATTTTTTCGGTCCTATGTATTTAAGAGCTTTTTTGATTGAGTTTAAACGAGCGTAAGTCCGTTAAAAGCATCGAACAAACTTGATCGCTGCAAGAGGTGTTACTGGTAATATGTGGTGAGTCTGTAAACGAAGATGGCAAAAATAGCTGAAATGATCTGTTTGTATGAGCACGAGAAAGTGGATGGTTCTGAAGAGGCGTTTTCTCTGTTTGGCTTGTTATTACGTTGATACTGAAATGTGTGCAATGTAAAAGTAAAGTCAAAAAACTTTGTTTACATTTTTTTGTTTTTCTTGTTTGTTATGTTTTCCCTCCAAAAAAATTTCTTTGAAGCTAAATGTAGTCATTTGGTAGAGACTCTGGCTACTGTTGTTTGTGCTTGTACTATTATTATTCCTATGTTTTGTATTTATCCACGTATATAAGACGGAACTATATATTTTTGATTGAGGTAAAACAATTGTTAATTTTCTACCCTATGCTTTGCATTTCCACATCCTCATCACCCGCCTCCTCAAGCTGAAAAGGCATTCTGAGGGATCCATTATTGTTACTATCTAGCATAGCGTTTGACAATCCATTTATTGCTGCAGTGTTTACTCCTTTGTGTATATCATCGCTTAAGCCGTCATCTTCAGTCACCTCCTCAATCTCACTTTCTTCCATACTATTCTCAAATTCATCATCGTCTTCATCTCCCTCAGCGTTTACGTTTTCTTCTTCCTCATCCTCTTCACTATCAGAATCCAATGCTGCTTCCAAGTCAGTTCTCTTACGACAATTCGGACAATCAAAAGTTGGGTATGTGTTGACTATGATCCTTCTGATACAAGAGTAGTGCCACATATGAGCGCATGGCGAGATGAATAGTGGCTGACAAGGCTTGACCTTGGTCAAACAGATAGAACAGTCGTCTTGATCATTCAGCAATCCTGTCTTCATCTTGTCTATCAATTGCTTGTTGTATTTGGAGGCTTTTAATTTCCATGATTTGTTTAATTCGACTCTGAATTTAATGCATCTGTAGAGCTCTTCGGTTCCGCCTCTGAAATCCATTCCCAACTGAATGGTGTCTCCATCTTTCAACAAGAAATCATTACTCTCTATAGAGGCAGGAGCAATTCTTATATGGTTCAAGAAAGTCCCAGAAGATGATTTCAAATCTTTCAAGTACCAGTTACCGTAACAGTCAACTCTGAAACAAGAATGGGTTCTGGATACAACCTTGCTCTTGAACAAGCATGGTCGAACTGATTCGTCCAAATTCACAACAGTCCCGTTTAGACGCTCGGTAAATCGTCCTACAAGAATCTCCGAACAGGGGCCAACAGATCTGATCATAGGATCAAAATAAACGCCTCTTCTGCTGTTCGGATCATTGATGGCTGTTAATCTCAAGGAAAAAAAACCTCTTTTGTCTCTTTTTTCGTTGATCGTTTCCAAGCGGTGCTCAGGAACAGTCAATGGTGTTGATTCATCTCCTTTGATTCTTGCTAGCTGCAAACCCATTTGGTGGTACAGATCGACATGTTCTGGCAGCAATTTTCTTGAGGGAGCGTAAATGTAGTGATGCAATCTTGGGGCGTTCTCGCTAAAGTTGTTATGTGTTCCTTCACTATTCATGTCGTTTGTATGGTTGTCAGCTGAACTGCTGTTTTGTTGATGGCTATTGACTGAAACTGGCAAAAAATTAACCTGCGGTGGATTCGCACTACTCACAGCTCCACTGTGTGTGATAGGAGCTAGATTAACTCCAAAGGGTATGTCGTTGAGATCCTGGCTATTCATTGATGCGTTGTTTTTGGTGCTGAAAAGAAAAAAATCAGCTATTGTTCGATGTTGAATGTTCTTGGCTCTGAAAACAGCAAAATGTACTTTTTTCTAATTCAAATATCTTTTCTTGTATGTTGAAATCGCTTTTTTCTGTTTTTTGCCTGTATTATAGTACTTTGAATGATAAGATTATACAATCAAGACTGGAAACGTGAAATAGTATTGGTGGCAAAAAAGCAAAGCAAAGCAAAACAAAACGAATCTGTTAATCACTAGTGTAAATCCGATCCAATATGAGCCGTCCTGCTACTGTTGGAATCTCTCGTTATTGAAGATTTCTATTGGTTCTTCTGCTGTTCTTTCTCTTCCAATGACACCTCGGAATCCTCTGCTTCTTCCCCCAACCGCACAAAAAACACAGCCTGTTTTTTTGTCCCACATCACCTAAAGATATGTGAGAGTTTTGCTTTGGGAAGCGCTACAGAAAATTTTTCCTAGAGGCGCAGCGGAGTTATCACAGGTGAAATCAACAGGAAAGGGTGAAGAGCAGGCTGAAAGGCACCACGTGACCTAGACGCTTGCCACATCTTTGGGGTCCTCCTCGATAGGGTGATGGTGAGGAGAGCAGCGGCTGGGCCACCGCAAGGGGCCATCGAGCGGCACTATTTGCTGCTGCCTATGGCGACGTGTTTGGCTTCCACGTAATGCGCAATATCGCCTGCAAAATTCTGTTTTATTAGGTGTAGTATATAGTGTTAATCTAGAGATGCGGCTTGTTTATTTCTTCAATGTAGAAAGATCCACAGGCTCTTTTTCCAGAGTCAGAATTTCATCATACAGTGGCAGAGTAATGAAATCACTGAACTTTTGACCAAAAATCTCTTTTTCGAAGATTTTCGATACCAACTCATACTTGTTGCCTTTGTCTCCCTTGTCCAAAGAAGCTTTAATCAGACTGCTGGTTTCAGACACCAACAGCTTTCTGACTAACTCTTCTGTTACAGGAGTTTTGTCTTCCAATACAGCCCCGTGCTTGACCCATTGCCACAACATTTTGGCACTGACTTCAGCAGTAGCTGCATCCTCCATTAGATTGTTAATAGCAATACAGCCGTTTCCTCTAACCCAAGCTTCCATGTATCTCAACCCAATTTCTATATTTACTCTGATTCCTTCCTGAGTGATTTTGGAATTAGGAATTGCGGTATCAACAAGCTGACTGTTGTTAACAGCTGCGCTTTCAGGAATAACGTGGATTTGGTTTGGGGTCAACATTTTGTTGAAAACTTCCGCAACATACTCACACAATGCTGGTGTTGCCGACCATGAACCATCAAAGCCTCTTTCCAGTTCTCTTGTCTTGTCTTCCAGAACTTTCAAAATCGCCTCCTCACTTTTCAGTTGAGCAGCCATACCCCCAATACTTGAAATACCATAGAAATGGCATACCTTAGGTAGTTGCAGAGCATACGCAGACATAAAAGGAACACCCATTGTTACAATATCTCTGTTTGGCAAAACATGTTGTTTATGGTTTTGCAAGGTTTTGATAGTGGAGAACATGTAGTCATATCTCCCACAGTTCAAAGCGGATATGTGGTTTCTCAATTGAAAAATAATTTCATGCAACTGAAAAGCAGCTGGCAAAGTTTCAATCAAAATTGTACATCTAATTGTACCTCTTGGAATTTGCAACAGATCCTGGGATACATTGAAGACATTGTCCCAGAACTTAGCTTCCAAATGATGCTCCAACTTTGGAATATAGAAATATGGACCTTTTCCATCAGCAATCAGTTTAGCAGCATTGTGGTAGAAAAATACACCGAAATCAAAAAGAGAAGCACTGATTGGCTCACCATCGATGAGTAAGTGTTTTTCAGATAAGTGAAGACCTCTCGGTCTAACCAGAACTGTTCTCAAATTAATAAAATCTCCTAATAACTTGTACTCCTTTCCGTTCACTTCGTTCTTATAGTTGATTTGATTTCTTACAGCGTCATACAAATGAACCTGCCCGTCAATCATGTTTTCCCAAGTTGGAGAAGAAGAATCCTCAAAATCAACCATATAACAGTCCGCATTGACTGTGTTCAAGGCATTAACCAGCATATTTCTCTTTGGTGGGCCAGTAATTTCACAGTGTCTTCTTTCCAGACCTTTGCCTAAATCAGTAATACCTTTGAATTTAGGAACTGTTGAGTCGTTTCTTAATTCCTGAATTTGTAAACTGCGGGTCATTAAATCAACAATTTCTTCAGTCGAATTACAAGCATTTAGCTTGGTTTGCAAGACAGTTCTATCTTTCAACAAAGTCATTAAAGGCTTATTGAAAGTTTTGTGTAAAATAACCAAAAATTCAAGACATCCTTTGGTAAGAACGTCGTATCTTGTGGTGCCTGATGGGTACTTTTGGTCAGTGGCTAGTTTCCCTAATAACTGAACACTGCTTAAATCAACTTTAACAACCATCTCTTTTCTCTTTATTATTGGTTTCAAACTTGGTTAAAAGTTTCTCTTCAAAAAGATACAATCCTAAGAAAATCTTCAATTACAGAAAATCGTTCTTGACTCCTAAATTTAATAACTTTGTAATCCTCTTATTATATATCCTTCTCTGCAGTTGGCATTATTACTGCATTTTCAAAGGGACCAGGATGTGCTTTTTTTAATATTCGAAAAGGCTTCTTCGGTGTTTGCCGAGATTTTAGAAACGCAATTTGGGAAGACTTTCCTTTTTGCGCAAAAATACAAAGAACTGTGTGTAAGGATATTTGGGAGTCTATGCAAATGAATGCTTTGTGGTAATCGAAGTTTAGACATTTATATTGTGTGCTGTATGAACGAGAGTAATAAAGGAAAATACAAAGCCCCATCAGCTTCAAAAGCGAAGGTAATAACTGGTGTAATAGCGCATTAAGTCAGTACTGATGACTATGAAACCAAGGGAAGGAATAGATCTAAATCCAGAGCTTGAAATGATGTGGATATCAATTTTTGCTCAACAGCTAAAGCTTCAAGTAAAGTGATACACGCAAAAGTTTTTGCTCAGTGGAGGCAAAATTTTTATGGACTGCAAAACACATTGCTACTTGAACTGATTAAACTGCAGCCTGGCTGGTACATGTATTGATGGTTTTATTTTATAGGGGTTACATATATATAAATATCTTAAAAAAGAAGACAGCTTGAAATTACACATTACAAACTGTATCTGAAATGAGGGTTTTGAATATCAGTCAAATCATAGAAAGCCAGATTTTCGATATTTTCACCTTCATCAGGATGTTCTTCAACCCACTTAGCTTTCTTCTTATTTTCCCATTGGTATCCACAATATATGATACTTAGAATTCCAATACAGAAAGCATATGAAATAACCATATCTTGTTTAGCAGGTTGATAATCAGGAGCATCTTGGGTTTTAAAGGTATATGAACCTGCAATATTACCACCGCAGTATCCCAATAAAAATAAAGCGTTAACAGTAGCAACTTTAGTTGAGCCAGCAATATTGGAAGAAATAGCAGATAAACCACAAACAAAACTTACTGGAGAGATATAACTCAAGTAAACACCAGCTAATTTAGCATATTTGTCATCAGCATAGGCCAATAAACAGATGCACATCAAAACAATGCATTGCACAAAGATTGCACATATCAATTTGTGACCAATCCATCCTCCTCTTGTTCTAGCAAGGTATAAAGAAATGTAAGCAAAAATTGGACAAACAAATTCAACACCACCACCAATCATATTCATCTTCAATGTCTTTAAAGTGGTAAAACCAAATTCTTCTTTAACCAAGATAGAAGAGAAATTAGTTAAACCACCATTAGGAATATTATTAGAGACAGCAAAGGCAACATACATAAAAACTTTCCAATCCATAAATGCTTCTTTGAACTGAGACCATTTCCAAGTATGATTTCCAAAACCTTTTTGGTTTCCTTGAATTCTTTTCAAAACCATTTTTCTTTCTCTTTCAGTCAAAAACCAACATTTCATAGGATTAGAAGGAATGTGTGCAGCCATACAGCAAGTCACAAAGATAGACATAATACCAGTAACACAGAATAATAATTGCCAAGCTTCCAACGTATAACTTCCACCATTTTCGACATGCTGAACAATACCAATACAAATAGCAGATCCTAATATAGAACCGAAACCATTCCAAGCAAACCAGGTAATGGATCTGGAAAACATTTCATCTTGCTTGTAGTATTGAGAAGTTAAGTGATTAAAAGCAGGAGTAATGGAAGATTCAAAGAAACCCAAAAAAAATCTCAAAGCCAAAAACCCGCCATACTTTACACTAGGTGCAGCTTGTAAAGATTGAACCATCCCCCACAAACAGGTGACAGTACACAACAATAACATAAAATGTTTTGTTCTTTGCAATAATCTAGGGAACAGTAATAATCCTCCCATGTAAGCGTAGTAGAACATAGATGAAGCTGTAGAATAATCCTTACCAACCATTTTCAAATCAGTTCTAAGACCAAGAATAGCAGCAGATCCAATGGAAGTTTTATCCAAAAACTGCATTGAATAAGATAAACCCATAAGTGGTAATAAACACAAATCTAGTTTTCTTACCAGCTTTTTGTCTTCTTCTTCAGTATATTCAAAGTCTTTAATTTCTTCAGCGTATCTCATAGCATCATCGACATCTCCTGAGAGCACAATTTCCTGCCCATTTGATGATAGGATTGAAGTAATTTGAGCATTTTTGTCTCCAATTTGCTGACTAGTGATTGAAATAATCGGCTTCACACTTTTTTCAGGGATATCTGGAGTAGCATTAGAGTTTGAAATGCTATCTGTCATATTGGTTGCCTTTTACTGAGTTGTAAGAGAAGTTTTTTTTTGGTTTTTAATAATACAATTATAACAGTTAATCATTCTCAGCTTTTTCTTTCCATAGGTCAATTCATTTCTACCCATTATATACCATTAAAATCTCAGACTCAAAGTCATCGCAAGCATTTGGATTAAAGTATCGGTTTGGAAAGTCAAATTTTAATCTATACAGACCTTGTAAACATTTGTCTACGATAATTAAAATAGCCTATTCATTTGGACTTATTGGACGGCAATTGCTAGTTTTGATAAATTGTATTGTTAAACGAGATAAATCTTAAAATGTGGCTACTGTTATATTCATTAGAAGCATGAGGCTATGTTTTGCGCAATTTTCCACATTTTTTTGCTCCTCCTAAGGAACTTACCGAGGAATTAGTGTTCTGGGGGGCTACTAAGTTGAGGATCTGAAATTCCACCAGTATCCTTTGTTTGTTTACATATATCACAGGTCACGTGCAACTATAGTATCATGTATCGTCTACGGCTGGATCCCATTGTATGCATACCGCTTCTTGCTGCTGCGCAGCAAGTAGAGATGAGTTTAGTCGCAAGAATGTTTCAACCATCACTATCTGAAAGATAACACTTATCAGCTCCGTTTATTTTCCTGATGGTTCAGGCTTATCATGCTAAACAGAAATAATTTGTGCAAAAACGAAAGTGAGTTACAACAGGCCAAAGTTCTATCTAACTGATTATGCGAGCATCCAATTAGCTAAGGAAAAAGCGACAGTTGCTTCATATGAGGCACATAGGGCGAAAAACAGTGGGGATATAGAAAAAGTTTTTGAGTTAATCCTGTTTTTGAGTTAATCCTGTTTTGAGTTAATCTTGTTTTTGAGTTAATCCTGTTTTTGAGTTAATCCTGTTTTGCTTTCCGTCATTGGATGAATTTCTGATATCAAGAAACTCGTTAATGCATATTATTTTCCAGTCTTTCTTGCTTCTGTAGAAGGACTTCGGTAAACTGCATCGGCTTGAAGAAGCCTATGGCTGACCTTTGTTTAATAGGCGCAGAGCCAGCGAGCGGCTGCAAGCATCACGTGCATGAGGTTTAATTTTTTTTTGTTTCTGGCACGTGAGTCTGCGCTTTCATGCTGAGCATCTGGAGCGAAAATTTTTTTTGTTGTGTTACCTTGCCAGTATCGTGGTGTGCTACATGGCGGCAGATTGCCTTTTAGCTAGTCCAGCCTGTTGAGAAATAAGAGCTTAAACACTCTAACCAAAAACTTAACTTTAAAAGAAATAAAGACCATATTAAAAAAAGAGCTTATTGGAATTTTAAGCTTATAAACAAAAACAGAGATTATTCAACCCCGTTTTTCCAAAGTTAAAACAGTTTTATAACTCATAATAGTACCAACATGTCACTACCATTGAAAAATCCTTTAAAAGGACAAGCTAGCGAAATAAGCGATAGAACTTTTATTGAGGATGCTGGAGTAAGATACTTTATAAATGTTCCAGATGAGGATATATCTACACCAGCGCGATTAATGTTTGTGCTGGAAGAAGCGTTTTGGTTTTATTTCGACTACCTATGTGCATTTAGTCAAACCAAGAACTATGCTTCAAATTTCAAGAAGTTCTTGGTACTGGTTGTCAAATACTGCCCCCAAATTACATACTTTGCAAAAGCTTCTCAAGAAAATAGCAAAACTGATAAGAACAAAGGCTGGACAGAAAGGGATATAGATGATGCTCTGACGCAATTTAGAGAGTATAAAAGTACAATTCCTGTAAGAGGATGCTGCATTTTAAACGAACAGTTAGATAGTATTCTTTTAGTTCAAGATGCAACCTCCAAAACGTGGTCTTTTCCTAGAGGGAAAATTGGAAAAGATGAGGATGATGTGAAATGTGCAATCAGAGAATGTTACGAAGAGACAGGATTAGACCTAAGTAATCATATTAGACCAGATAAATATATGAATACTAATATGCAAGGAAAACAGATTAGAATATATTTCTGTACGGATGTGGCAATGAATGTTGTTGAAAAGTTCAAACCAATGTCTACATTTGAAATCAAAGACATGAAATGGTTTTCTGTTAAATCATTAAAAAAGCTTCACGGAACAAAGTCAAAAAGACACACCTTTTTAGTTAATGCATTGATTTTTAAAATTTCCAAGTTTGTTAATGAGGAAAGCGTTGAGAAGAAGTTTGTTGAAGCAGAAAAAGACCTCAAGAGAATTTTGCGTATTTCGTCTTCTGCTGATCCAAATGAATTTATCAATAAATACCAATGCCCTGAAAATTCAGGCTCAAACATATTGAACATGCTAAAAAAGAAGAGTAGCAGTGATAGTAGTAAAAATAGTCAAGTTGAGCTAAACGGTGGAAAATCATCTTCAATTAGTCCTCCTACGAATCCTGGTGCTACTGTTTTGAGCTTACTGAAAAAAGGCAATAATAGTAGTAGTAATGTAACTAATGAAGTGATTTCTGAAACAAAAAATCAATCACTTTCACAACATGGATCTGGTAAAAGTTTGTTATCACTTTTACAGAAGAAAAAGGTACAAGATATCACCAAAGATAATGAATTATTAAATAACGGTGAGGAAAATGACCCAAAATTTAATGCACATAGTCTTTTAGATTTGCTGCAAAACAAAAACAAACCACAGCCTGATGTTGTGGCCACAACACCTAAGAGCAATCCAATTGCAGAATACAACTTGACTTCTAAATCAAGCAATGGTGCTGTCGACTCTTCAATGTTGCACTTTCAAAATCTGATGCAACAAAACAGACAACCTAACCTGGTCCAATTTCCAGCAATGGGTCAAAATATGGCTTTACAAGGGAACATACAACAAATTTGCCAACAAAAAGAGCAACAAATTTTACCTCAACAGCCCGTTTACATGCCAAATATCCCAATACCAAACGTTAATATGCAAAATTATCAAATGCCAATGATGCAAACCGTAGGATTTCAAGGGCAATTTATGAACCAGCAGATGCCACCTCAGCAAAATAATTATTTTGCTCAAAAACAGGATCCTGGAATGAAGGCATCTCCGTTTCAACAAGCATCTAGTATGTCCCCAAATCAATACGTTTCTCATACCCCTAACAACATTCAAAATGGTGGTGGAACTAACGATGCAGGTGTAGAAAATTCAAGAAAATCGTTGCTATCTCTGTTAAACAATGCCCAACGAAGAGACAGTTCTATGGAAAAAGAAACTAATCAAACCAAAAATATATTATTAAACGATATTAATAAACTAAAACCAGAAACAACGGTTAAAAAAGATGAAAGCCAAATAATATCAAATTCTGATTTATTTCAGTTAATAAACAATAAAAAGAAAAACATCATTTCCAATCCTAATATTGGAAAAGTGAACAGCATGGATTTTGATATTGGAGCTGATTTTGAAGATTTTGGTGCTGACGCTGAAGCAAGCTTATCTGATGAAACAGCCATGATATAATCATACAGGAAAGTATTTTAGGTAAGTGCTTTAATCAAACACGATCAACAATAATGTGAAAAGCAATTCTCCAAAATATGCAATCAGTTAAATTTGCTTTAATTACTTCTAACATCAATTGCTGTTGTACTCTATTTTTTTTAAAGATATTCTAATTGATATTTCATAATGCTGTTTGCATTATGGCACCAATGAACATATTTAAGAGTGTCAAATTATATTGTAGTTTTTACTATCTCAATTTAGTTGCAGCTAATTTGCTAAAAGAGGTATATTCAAATGTCGTTTACCCAAAAAAGTCCATTATATTGTAATTATTATATATATATTTAACTATTTCTAATTGTCAATCCTTTTCCTAAATATTACCTCAAATATCAAACAGTTGATAACAAGAAGAAATGCTAGTTGTGATAATATATTTATGAATAAAATTTATAATCTCACCATAAGTGGCTATAAAATGCTATTTTATTCAAAATTCTTAGATATGCAAGTTTTAATAATAAGCAAATGCTTTACAAAAGGTTAAATAAATAGTTGATTTTTAGGGATAATTATAAAACATAATCCTCCAATACCTGTTCTAGCAACTCATCATTACTATTTTCTCCATTCCATTGAATACTTTTTGAATTAGAGGTATTTAATGTAACAATGCAGCCATAACACAACCCATTTTCAATTTCATTTACCTTATGACTTTTCTTTCCATTGTTTAACATGGTTTCCTTTTCCCAGTTGTCATGATTGTTTTTTTCAGAAGCACTGGTAATATCTGCAGGGGTCATAACAGTAATTTTATTTATCCAATCGGCGGGATTTTGTGCAGCAGATATCTTGCTATGACAAATTCTGCACTCGTTGAATGCTGCACCGCCAGGAATTATTGTGTTAGGATCTCTCAATTTCAGACCTGTTTTGACAACCGTAGATATTACATTTGCATAATCACCTTCGATAGTATTAAAGTAATCCATTGTAATATCAGAAATCGTCCTTAATTGTCTCGATTTCTTAGTTTGAGTTGTAAAATTATGTGCCATAAGAACAGAGTTTGATGAGGATTTATCTTCACATTTTAGTAAAATATCGTTGTTATTTATCATAAGGAAATAGTAAGCTTCAACTTCAGAGTAAAAGACATCTGTTAAGGGATAGAATTTGGCGTCTAAATTTTTGGCAACAATACCACCCCTCCCTGTTACTGTGTTAGTCACGATTTCGGTAGCCAGTTTGGTCATCGATGAGCCATATAACAAAGCCTTATAATTGTATTTCTTGAAAACGGCTTCAATAGTGTTATTTATGGCAATGGTTTTGAAGTCTTCTTTGCTGCTCAAAGTCTTAAAATGAGATCCAAACGAGTCAAGTAACATTTCGTCAAGTGCAAAATTGCCAGTATCTTTAACATCTTCAATTATTAGTTTGTGATTCGTTGTGCCTAATTTTAACAGCTCCATAGTTTCCGACTTGAAAAGCTTGTTAATGTTGACGACTCTGAATTTAACAGAGTTTTTGTTTAAAATCTCAAATTCTGGTATATGCTGCAGCAGTTTCAAAATCCGTTTAAAATTCCTATACTCCTCATCGTTTTCTACCACAGTCAGTGTTTCTAAAACAAACCCAGTGAGCTGTTGCTGAGAGTACTGGTTGTTCAGATATTCTACAAGATTTTTCAAAACCAGCAAAGAGGATTTGCCCAAAGACAAAGCCAGTAATATTTTGTCGTCATTTGGTGTTTTGAAAGTAACTTTCATGACACTTTCTAGAAACTTTTCCTTATCTGAGATCAACGTTCTTCTTTGCTTCAGAAGAATGAATTTTGAGAAACAGTCCTTACAGAACAGTTCTTTTCTGGTTTTAACAACAGGAGAATTCTCATTGCATCTTCCACATAAAATGTCTTCAGAATCGCACATTTACCAAATAAATTTCAACTGTATTATGATATATTCTTCCAGTTTGTGTTGGTTTTGAGACGATGCCTTTTTCTATCAAGCATCAAGTAATTTGTATTTTTTGTTCACTCTTCTTTTCGGACTTACCTGAATTTTACCTTTACGGAATAAGGCGAAAAAGCAATGTTGGCTCTTCTTGGATCCCTATTTGCTAGCAGATATTATAGAACAAGGACAAGAAAGAACACCAAAAACGAAGAATAATGAGCAAAAATAATGAAAAAACTGAGAAGACGATTCCTGATGACAAGAAGGACGAACCTGTCATACCGCATTTCTTAGATGAGTTGAATTCGCAGAAGGACTTAACGAGCGTTGATTTCACCAACGGAAATACCTCTAATTCGCCTGGAGAAGCGATCAAAAACTATAGTTTTTATCCTGATCACCCTGAAAACGCTCTTCACAAATACCTGTTTGTTTTAAAACAGCCAGGCCAATACTACGATCCTTGTGAAGAATCGAAGAAGATGTCGTTCAAGTGTTTAGAGAGAAACCAAGATGATAAATACCAATGCCAAGAATTCTTTGATGCCTACAAAGAGTGCAAAAAGTCGTGGTCTGAAGCAAAGAGAATGAGTAGGGGTGATTGGAAGAAGTGAAGCACACCACCAGAAAATCGAAGCACTTATATATTCAGACGTAATGACCGGGGCGTGACGAAGACACACGTGACCACAAAGAAAATAAATACACGTGACTTTAAAAAAAATACGTGCATAAAGTGACGCGCCCATTTTTCGGACTTATCTGCATCCCATCAGCTTCTTCAACTAAAATCAAAAAAATTTTTCACACAGCTTCAGACAAATATCGACTTTAAAAACAGCTAATTCTGCAGTAGCACAAAAGAAACCAAGCAACATAAACATTGAAACTTGGAAACAGAATGTCTGAAGAAAGTAATGTTAGTTTTTTTACTAAGCATAAGACTGCTATAATTACCACAGTCTGCTGTGTAAGTGCTGTAGTCTCCGCTGCTTATGTAGTCTACAGCAAAGAAGGTAGCGCCAAACCTACTGGCACTGCTTCTTCTACCGCTGCAGCATCATCTACTTCTGCTGATAAGAAGAAGAAGAAAAAAGAAGCCCAGAAATTAAAGAAACAACATGAAAAAGAAGAGTTTATTGCCAATCACTCTGTAGAGAAGTTTGGGCTAAAGTTCTTGCCTAACTCAACTGCTATAGATATTGCTGGTTTGACAGATGTGCAGAAAACCAAGAAAGCTGTAGCCATCAAAAAAGAGGCTAATGAGATTTTCAAGCAGCAAAACTACGAGGAAGCTTTGGTTTACTACACTTGGGCCTTACAATTAAGCACAGACCCTATTTTCTATTCCAACAGATCCGTATGCCACTTAAAGATGGGTCAACCTGAAAAATGTATTAAGGACTGCACAGCTGCTTTAGAATTGGATCCAAAATACACCAAGTGTTTGCTGAGAAGAGCACAGACCTACGAAACTATTGGACAATACGAAAAGGCTATTTTAGATTTGACAGGGTTGTCTTTGATGAAATACAACACTGTCAGCGTTGAACAGCTGCTACAAAAATGCCAAGAACTGTCTTTGGAAAAAGATTTTGAAAAATCCATGCTGAATCAAAAACATGACTTAGCTAACTTCTCTGACATTTCCTCCTTTTACCAATCCATCACTTCTTTGCCAAAGAATGCAAAGAGAGTTAACAACGAAAAACTGAACAAACTGGTAGATTTAATTTACGGTGAATCTGTCGAGTCGATTAAGAATGCTGACAAATATGCCAATGAATTGCTTGCTGGAGACGGTTCTGCTATTGCATCAGAATCTGACGAAGTCAAGGCCTTTGTCTATGCAGCAGCAGCTTCTTTGACCTTTTTCAAGTCGTTGCCAACCCAATCCCTAGAGTTAGTTGAGAAGTCTTTGACTTTTGGCGAAAATTCTTTTAACTTGCTGATTTATTCCTTGATCATGTGTGAAACCACTGGAATGCCAAAGGAATCATCTGAATTGTTCAACAAAGCTATTGAAGCTGACTTGGAAGACGCTTCTGCTTTGTACCACAAGGCCCAATTTTTGGCTTTGGTTGATGAAACCCAGGTTAAGGCGATTTCCAATCTTTTCATTCAGGTCCTAGAAATCGATGAAAAGTTTATATTCGCTGAAATCCAGTTGTGCTTATTAGACTACAAGCAAAATCCCGAAAAGAAGGATTACCAAACCAGATTTACGAATTTAATCAGAAAGTATCCTGATGTTGCTCAAGTCAGAATGTGCTATGCTGAGGTCTTGTCCACTCAAGAAGACCAATTGGTTGAAGCAGCTGCTCAATTGGATAAAATCTTAGACAATAAAAATATCTGTGCTTTGGAAAAAGTCAATGGAATGATTTTAAGAATCCACTTTTATTTGTCAGGCTCTGATCAATCAATGGCTTCTTTGTCGTTTGCCAACACATTGATCAAAGATGCTTACGAAATTGATCCAACCAACTACAAAGTTTTGAATTGCATTGGTCAATTAACTTTACAAGACCCAAACAGAATCGAGGAAGGTATGAAGTACTTGGAAGAGTCCTTAGAGAACACACAAGCTCCTATGGAAAAGAAGCAGTTGATTCAATTGATTCAGTCTACAAAGATTCAGCACCAGCTGTTGCAACATCCTGTTTACGCTCCATTATTCATTGAAATGATTCAACAAGCTGGTATGAGCTAATTGGCTGAATAAGTAACTTTATGTACTTTTGTATTATTAAATTGCAAATAAAAACTAAAATATGGTAACCGGCACTCTGAGGCTGCCATTTTGTATATAGATCACCCAAAACAATAGAACAACAAGAGACAGCAGGCAACCCACTTGGGGCTTTTGATTAAACGGCTTGAAGGTAGCGCTTGCAGCGTTATCACGTGATGCAGAAAAATTTTCTTGTACAGTTTGCTCGGAGCTCTGATTGAAGGTGTTCATGATTCTAATGAACAGAGAGCATCACCACCAACCCCATAACCAGGCCCCATAAATAACTGTACCATCAAGATTATAATGATGTCCTTTTTTGTTGGTTTGAAGCCAAGCAGTGCGTCTTCACAATTTTTGGCATCGGCTCTAAAAACCACTCAAAGCCTACTCAAACATACTTCTACTCAGGTGAGAAATAATTCAACAAGCAGTAGTAAATATAAGGTGAAGACTAGAAGATCTCTTTTCAACAGATTGAAAATAGTTTCATTGGGTTCAAGTCAACCTAAAATTCCAAATACAGAGGCTGAACCACCGCAATTTGCCATTATGACAAAAAGATCCGGAGTAGCCCATGGTAATGCAGGTTGGTCTAGAAAACAACTAATGGACAAGAGAGGTTTCCATGATCCCAATAAGATTATGAAAAGATACATCAAATCTCATGTTCACAATAGAGGAATGAAAAAGTTGGTTTCTTGGTAGTGTCTGTAACCAATAAAGAAGAAAAAATTCGTTATTAATGGTCTGCTAGTCCCTATTTTCATGTTATATAGTTTTAGAGTAAAAATTTTGGGATTATTGTCCTTTTTCTTGCAGAATCTTCTGCTGTTCATCTAGCTCTGACAAAAAACCAACCGCCCATGAATCACCCTCTCTTTGAGCTTGGTCCTTTGCGGTGTCTATGCCTTTATGTTGGATGGTGAGCTCTTTATTAAAAGCTCTTTCTAATTCCAGGAGTTCATCATAGAATTTACTGCATGCGAAGTAAGTTAATATGAGTGATGTGGATGTTTTCAAGTCCTCATCATTGCAAGTAAATAGGTTCAAAATTTTTAAAGTAATTAGTTTCTCATAATTTCCGTTCTGTTCAATCAACTTTTTGTAGTAGGTTTTACTAATAATAAACAGTAAAGCACAAAGAAGCTTCTTTTTACAAACAAAAATGTTTTTCAAATGCAAGTAAGCATTCACAAGCAAAAAGGTTAAGTGATCATCAAAATTGAGCACCTCTGCTACCGCAAAAACATCTTTTAATGGAACTTCGGGCCAATTTTGAGAACTAAGTGTGGGCAAATCCATGGTTCCATCAACAACCTTGTTCTTCTCAAGGAGTTCAACATCTCCCTCAGATTCTTTCTTTGCACTTTTTCCTTTCCCTCCCAGAAAAGCGGATGATTTAGTAAACAAATAGCTTAGTGAGCTATGATCTTTAGCCAAAGCCCAGCTGTCCACTACAGTCACAATCTTTCTAGGCCTACCTCTTCTCCGTCCAGAAGTAGGTCTTTCATCAGCAACCTGATTGGGTGATTTTCCTTTCATGGAGTCTTTTTTCTTCACTGTTTTAATGCTTGCTATCTTAGCTCCAAACAGCTTCTCTGATAAGTAGGTTTTCAAGTATCTTGTTATTGCTGGCGTTACATTCATCCCACCCAGCTCATTAAACCCTGAAAAAATGTCATTTTGGTCTGTGAGATGCCCAAGCTCTTTATGTATTAGCAAAACGGCTATTATAGGCGTCTTGTCAACAGATCTGTATTTTGCTGCCAGCTTCTGATCGTGACTTCCGGCAATTTTGTTGTACTGGATCAATTTTGTAATTAAATTGGCCTGCTGCTTTGGTGTCAGAGCTTCTTCAAAATTCGGCAGTATTTTCTTAAAAACATCTGAATAAATGGATTTGGTGTTTTTTGGTGTGGTCTTTGATGACATTCTAGAGCATTTGCAAACCCAAAAATCCTGTACAGCCTGGCCTTCTTGTGGAGATCTTCTCTTCTGTTGTCTTTGCGCTCATCAATTATTTATCTATATAGCTTTCTGTGCCGCCTGCCGGGACACGTGTAGTCTCTTGCGCTCACGTGCCTGTCATTTCTTCTCCGCAATGCGCTTCCATGGTCACCTGATGAACTTCTTAATTCCCTGCTGGCTGGCTTCTGCTGCCAGTCAATGACATCGCATTTCATTTGCAGATCTGAACTAAACTCATATTTACATGTCTAATATAAGATTTAACTCCGTTATTTCGACCTGCTTAGGTCACAGATTCTTCAAGAAAACACAAAAATCAACCATTACTTGAAACAGGAATTGTTCAATACCATTGCTCCAACGCTACAGTAGTAAATATAGTTGAAGACTAAGTTGTATTAAAAATTAGCAAAGAGTTTACCTTTGTTGCTTGAACCACTGCAGAAAAATGTCTTCATTTGCTTCTAAGTTTGCTAGCTTGAAAAATAGCAACAAGCAAAACAAAGAAGACACCAGCAATACTACTGGCAGTAAGGAAAGCGCATTTGCTGATGCTGGAAAAAGCAGTATTCTTCAGGCCACGTTACCCACAGCACCGGCACCAACTAGAAGTAAGAAAAAACAGGAATACGTACATACTAAAGAGCTTTCAAATACAGACATAAAGAGTTTGGCAAAATCATCGTCTGCAAATATGGGTAGCATGACTGTCAAGGGCTCTACAACATCGGCTGCGTTTGAGGGCAAAACAAAGCAATCTTCAAATCAGTTCTCTTCGAACTACAATAAAAGCTACAGTCCTAATAGCCGCGCTAATCCCCCTTCAGCCTCCAATCAATATTCCAAAGCAGCACGCTCCAACTATAGATTTCAAGCATATAACAATAGCTCGGAGAATGTCTACTATGCTAGCAAAAACATTAATCCACAAAAGGATATGTTTATGAACATGATGGATAATATCAACAGACAGGTTAATGATAAAATCCAGGGTAGCAACAATGTTGAGTCTAGATTCTCACATAGTTCAAATGAAAATAGCAGATTCCAAAGAAGAGTTCCAGATTTGTATATTCCACATTCTCAACAGAGCAACTCTAGATTTAATACGCAGTCCAGCAATGCTTTACCTGTCATAGGTAAGCGCTATGAGATACATTCTCATAATATATCTTTTTCAAAAGATAGGAACCACACTGTAAATAAATGTTCAATTTCATCACAAAGCTTGCCTCTTAATAAAATTGAAAAACACCTGATAGAAGAGCAACTGACTCATTCAGATCCTGTTGAGCTTCCTTTACCAAAAAACCCAACATTTCAAAATACTGAACTATGCCAACAAGATCATTACATAGATGTATCAACAGGAGACTTTCAGAATAAAAGTAATTGGTTAAAATACGATGCTATCACAAAATACCCTGTGCCATCTGAAGGTTATGTAGAACTTAACGGGAACAGAGTTTCGTTTGAAACAACATCATTACTGCAGGATCCAAGAAATAATAGTTTTTTTTATAGAAATCATAATCGATACGGTAATAGATACAAAAGTATGATCAAAATACAGTCTTTGGACCGGAATGATGTTCATTTTGACCAATTCACTGACACAAAATATATTGGCCCAGATAAGGAAGTCATTTTATATCCATCAGCTGAATCTATCATGTCAGGAGCAGCTGATTTGGGAGTAAATAAAAATAATGTACTCAGATATTTTGAAAAAATAATCCTTGCAAAGGGAAACAAACTATATTGGGAAAAATTCATCGTTAAAGATAAATACTTTAAAGCTGATAAATTTAAACATAATGATAAAAATGATTGCTTTGATGCTAAACTTAAGGTTCCAGTGAAAATCAAAAACATTGAGGTTTTAGATTCAGCACAAGCTCTAGTACCTTTAAACTGTTTTGTACTTGAATTTGAGAATTTGTACTCTAAAGATTTTAACTCATCTAATTTGTTTATAAAAGATGTTATTGAAAATAATGCTACTATTTCAATTGCAGGAATAAAGTTTGAAGTCAAAATCAGCAACAAGTCCACTGAAAAAAAGATTTGTGATTGGATTATCCATAAGCAGGAGGAAAAGTTGGGTCTATTAACCCCAATTGTTGAAAAGGAAACAGAAAAGAAGGAAGAATCAAATACAAAAAACTTGCTTTCATTTGATTTGCAAAATGCTGTAGAGAGTGATATCAACAAAAGAATTACTGACTTCATTGAGAACTATGTTTTTGAAAATGAAAAAACATTGCAACATTTTGAAGTTCCTAAAGAATTACAAACTAAATGTAATCTCAAACCAGTTCTTTATTTGCCCAAAGAATTTTTAACTCTGTTTGAAGTTCCAAGCTTTGATATAAAGTATAGTTTAAAAAGAGAGTATCAAATAGATACCATTTATGTTCATAAACTCGGCTGCTTTATTCCTTTTAGCAATAGCAAGCGATTAAATTTTATTCTCAATAACGGACTAAAGGTGACTTCTAAATATAAGAACGTTCCTTCAAAAATTCTAAAGTTTGTTTATATTCCTGCAAAAAACTATACTGCAGCTGCTATAATTACTCAAGGTGGAAGCACTTTAGTTAACAGCATAACACCAGATGTCGATTTATTCAAGAGTGACGACCATAAGTTTATGGATAATATTAATCTTTCAAAAGAACAAATCCTAGATTTGGCAAAGAAACAAATTATTAGCGATCTTGTAAATAGTATTACTCATCAATTGCGAAAAAGAGTTATTATTCCAGAGATTCACAGAAGTTTAAAACCTGAAAAATATCCTGAAATTACTCTCCAAAATGGAAAAAGTGATCGAATCAGCGTTCAAGTTGGTGATAGTAAAGATGCAGCTATTAAGAAAATGTTGGAGAAAGAAAAGAACAAGAATAAGACATTTTGGGACTTATTAAAAAAGAGAGCTAAGAAAAGTGAAAATGATGAAACTCCAAAGACACTATTTCCATCAACCTCGAAACATAAAAATGATAAAAAGAGAAAATTGGTTGTTACTGATGCTTTAAAAAGCGACATCGCCGAAATCTCAGTTAAAAAACAGAAAGTTGAAGATGACTTATCTGTAATGGATGAAAACCTTGACATTGGTGAAGTTACTGTTTCCGAAGTAGCTGAACAAGAATCATCCATTATGAAATATTCCTCACTAATCGCTTTATTTGAAGATTATAAATTCAAACACGAACTTTCAGTGTTAATGTTGCAAGAGATACTACCAAATCAAGAAGAATTTGATAATTTTATTAATTTTGTCAAACATGAAAACATTAACATTAAGATACATTTTGTATTATTGGATGAATTAATAAAAGACTACAAACAACAAGCCAAAAAGGATCATGTAATTGAAGTTAAGAAAAGACTTTTAGCTAAACTAAATTATAATCAAGAAATAAATCCATTAGTATTTCCATCAGACCCTTCCCAATCTTCAAGGTCTATAGGGTTCCGTAAAATAGACTCGGATATTAAAAAGAGTTACCTTCCTCATAAAAGAAGAAACGGTGCATTGAAAACGCTTTACATACATAACGGCGATTTATTGATGAATGATGATGACGAAACCTTTTCTGATCAATTCATCAAGAAAACCTTTTCTAAAGAAAGAGATAGTAGTAGTGAAACAACTCCACAACCACAATTAAATGGAAACGTGTCTGTTGGGCAAAGTAGCACCAATAATGATGGGTTTGAAGGTGGTGAGAGCTACAAAAGCTCAACAAGATCTAATAGATTACAAAACAGAAGATACCAATCTGAAATTAATAAAACAACCCACGAAAATAATAACCTTGATATAAACCAATCCTCATCCAACTCATTGCTGTCTTTGAATCAATTATCCAAACGTAGGAAACCAGTTATGTTTGCCAGATCATCAATTCATAATTGGGGCCTCTATGCAATGGAACCCATTATGGCTAAAGAAATGATAATTGAGTATGTTGGTGAGGTGTTAAGGCAACCCGTTTCGGAAAAGAGGGAGAGACAGTATTTACAAAAGGGAATTGGATCTTCTTATTTATTTAGAATTGATGAAGATACGGTCATTGATGCAACAAAGATAGGTGGTATAGCCAGATTCATTAATCACTGTTGTGAACCTAGCTGTACTGCTAAAATTATTAAGGTGGGAAAGAGTAAAAGAATTGTCATTTATGCTTTGAGAGACATCGCAGCAAATGAAGAGTTGACTTATGATTATAAATTTGAGAGAGAACTTGATGAGACTGAAAGAATAAAGTGTTTATGTGGAGCACCATCATGCAAGGGCTTTTTAAATTAATGTTTGTTTATATATCAAGAATTTCTTTTTTAGAGAGGTTTTGTCCACTATTTTTATAGATTATAGATTCAATAGTCTTATCCTTATACAGCTTTGAAGTGGTATCTTCGTATTCCTTCTTCAACTCTTTTATTGTATTGAATGAATAATTTTGGTGTTTGTACAGTTTTTTAAATTTTTGTGTAATAAATTCTTCTGCATTAATAAAAGATTGGACTCCTTCAGGCTTAATTTTGTTAATTTTCAAAACTGCATCATTCAGACATTTCACCAATAAGCTGTTGCCTTCCAACTTAAAATCTGATATTTTATCGTCATTATTGAAAGGAGATGCTCCTTTATAGACCTCAACTTCCTTTATAAAGATTTTTCTAGGACGCCAGAGTGGGTTTCCATTTCTTGTGTAGTTTTCTTTGAGATAAGTAAAACAACAACCGTCAGTTATGTTCACTTTATTAATAATCTTGTAAATATCATTCGCAGACCAGTTCAACTGAAAAGTAGAGTTACTCAGCTTTTTGGCAAATTGTGGCTGCTTGAAAGGCAAATTTTGAATAAAGCTATTGGTGTTGGTGGTTTTATGCTCATATATTTGCTTAGTTAAGAACTCTTTCATCATTTCTCCTGAGATGATTGCTAAATAGTTTCTCAGATAATCATATTTTAGGTTGAATTTTTTACTATTCGGCTCATTAATCTTCAAAAATCTGGTTTTCTCTGTTTCGTGGTTCAATACAATGGTTGCTGTTTTGTTTTCTTCATAAACATAATCAACAGTGTGCATTCTGAAGTTCTTGTCAATAAGTTTTGATATCAGCAGAGGTTTTGTTTGCATATAAATCTTCCCATTGTCAAATTTTTTAGAGTCAATGTCTTGAATAGTAATCCCGATGTATTTTTCGTTATTTAATAGTGACCTTTGTATAGGAGAAGATCCTTTATAATAGGGCAATAATGAGGGATGCAAATTAAAGCTATATTTAAAATGTTTCAGTAAATTACAACCTATAAACTTATTGAAAGACACTACAAGCAAACCATCATATTGTTTATTCTCTATGTCCGTTTTCAAAGAATCAATATCCTGTCGAAATGATATCTCATTTTGTCTGCAATATTTCACAATACTTGGTATATATGGTGTGGTTACATTCTTTTGCTTTAAAACCTTGTTACTGGGCCCTAATACATCAATTTTCAAAAACGGTAATTTCACTATTGCCTCTAAAACTTTAACACTGAAATCATCGCTTCCGCAGTAAAGTATTTTCATAAAAATAGCTGCAGAGGATAATATTTCGATCTTCACTTGGTTTGTTTCCCCTTCAGCTGGTTACTATTGTATAGAGAAGCATTTGTTCAGGATTGTAGTGTGTAGATGGAAGAAGCCAAATGTACGTCACATGATCTGAACTTTAACTTGTGATCAATTGTACGGCAGATTACCAACTTTGCTCTGCGGCTAAAAACTAATACCTGAAAAGTTTTAACGCGTCTAGAAGAGGGAAAAGCACGGATTTGATCTTATTGGCAGAGATCCCATACTGGTGTTTATAAATTTAGATTTGCATTAATCCCCAAGAGTAAAAAGCACCATAGTTTGACCACCTAAAACAGAACCGATTCATCTGGATTATTGCTTTGAGTCTCACTTAAATCATAAATGTTCTATGGTAAGAAACTCTTGGACCATTGTATTGGAAAAAGGACCTCATTGACTTCTCATATTTTGCTGCAATGCTGCTATTCTACTGCAACGAAGAGTTCAAAGAAGGTAAAAACAATTATAAATAGCTCGGATATTCAAGATGAAAAGTATAAAGTAACAGTATCTCCATTATTTAAGCAGATCTGTGATATTTATAAGAAATACCCAGAATACGTTGTGCTAATAAACGTGGGCTCTTTTTACGAGCTGTATTTTGAGCAGGCATACAACTATTCTAAGCTTTTGAATATAAACCTTGTGTCTAAAAAAATAGCAGGAAATAGATACAGCATTCCCTTCAGTGGATTTCCTATATATCAGCTGTCCAAATTTCTGAATATAATAGTGAAAGAAAATAGTATGAAGGCTGTAATTGTAGATCAGCTGGATGATAAAGTAGATTCTAAAGAAAAAATTATAACTAGAAAAGTGACCAGAATAATCACTCCTGGTACGTACATAGAAGATGCCTTTCAATACACTCAAGAAAATGTGTTTACTGCGGCGGTGCATTACAATGAAAAAGACAATTTAATTGGTCTTTCTTGGGCAGATTTATCGACCGGGGAACTTTACACCACGTCTTGTGATAGAACTTCATTGCAATACCAACTTCAAAGAATAAATCCCAAAGAAGTTATACTGCTTCAAGATACAGATGCTGCAATTTACGACGAAGTTTTTATGAAACACATTGTAGATTTAGGTAATGGAAACAAATATTTTGTATCGTCCATAAACAAAAACGGAACCTATAATAATACCTCAATCAAGGCTTTTGAATTTTTGTTCTCTTTAAAACAAAGAAATCAATTCAGTATTTTATTGAACAATTTGGTTAACGAGCAAGTTAACGCCTTGAAAATTTTGTTGTACTATTTGCATACTCAGTTTCCAAATATGTTAACTGATTCTGAGAGCAACAACATTAACTTAAATTTGCCAATAAGCATTTCAAATTCTAAAGTGCTAAAGTTAGATTCATTAACTATTAAGTCTTTGGAACTATATGAAACAATGGCAAGAAACTCAACTGTAGGAACTTTGTTCAATCACTTGAGTAAAAAAATAACCAATATTTCTTCGTTGAGATTATTAAAGAACTGGATATCTCAGCCGATCACTGATATTAAAAAATTGAATGAAAGATACAATATTATTCAGTTTTTCCAAGATAATGGAATATATAAAGTAGAGCTGATCAACTTTTTGAAACAGTTGAAGGATATGAGTAAAATTCTTCAGCAAATTGCTTTAGTCAGCAATAGCAACAACGCTGTGTTGCCATTAGATTCAATCGGTGGTAGTAACATCAAAAATTTGTACACTCTTTGTGAATCTTTGAACACCATCTCATCTATGAAAGATTATTTGATTCAACAAATTCCAAAAAATGAACAGAACAAATCATTTTTGAAATTAGTCAATGAATTGAGTTATGATGACATTGACAAAATCAAAACTATTCTTACCTTTATTGATTCAACTACAGTCTTGGATGGATCTGAACTACTCTTTGAAGAAGATGATGAACAAGATGGTGCAGTGGAAGTTCAAAACACCTTGTTTAATGAAACCTTGTACTTTAAGACAGGTTTTGATAAAGAGTTAGATGCTTTGGTCAATTCTTACAACGAATACTTGTCGAATTATTTTGATCTCCAGAAGAAACTTAACCAAAATTTTGTTAAAGATTTAAAAATGAAAAGCATTGAATTGAAGAACACAATGACAAAAGGATTTCATCTTGAAGTAAACTCTGGGACTGCAAAGCATTGGGAAAAAGTGATTGCAGATCCCCTGTCAAACAAGTTTAAACAGAAGTATCCTGTTTTAAGCAAATCTTCTAATAAAAAAATAAAAAATTTGAACTTACTTTATAGTGAAGAATGGGCTGAACTGGGCGAAAACCTACTTGAAATAAGCAGCAAAATCAAGAAAAAGAATAATCAGTTAATTAAATCTATTCAACAGAATTTGATTAAGGAATCTTCCTCACAAATAAGAACAATAGCAGAAGCAATAAGCAAACTTGATATTTTAATAGCCTTTACTGAGTTTTCTGATTTCCATGATTTTACAAGGCCCATTTTAACCAAAGATCAGCAAACTGAGTTGTATTTACCAGAAATGAAAAATTTTCAACTGACAACTTGTAAACCCAATTCTGTAACTCTCTCCCCATCAAAATTTCAAGTTATAACTGGATCCAACAAATCTGGTAAATCAAACTATTTAAAGAGCATATGCTATTCAATTATATTGGCTCAAATGGGGTGTTTTGTTCCAACAGCAGCAGGGTCTAAGATTCCTCTTCTAAAACATTTATCTTATAAGTCACAAGCAATGGATGATATTAACCAAGGTGTTTCCGGTTTTGCTTTTGAAACATTACAGATTGTGGATTTGTTTAGGGAATTACAGCCTAAAGATCAGTTTGTTAAAGCCAGTTTGACTGAAAATAATTCTGAGGGTGGAACTTTATTGTTATTTGATGAGTTTAATAAGTGTACTAATTGGAAGGAGTCTTTGGGGTTGACGTATACCTATTTAAAACAGCTGTATTTATGGAATCAAAGTTCCAGTAATAACAAAAATGGAATTAAAGTGATAAGCAGTTTACATCTTGGAGGTGAACTAGTGAAATATCTTGAAAGTTTTGATCCAGAATTTTTAGAAGATAGTTTGGAATTTTGGAAATTTGAAATAGTGAAGAACGACTTTCCATTAAAGCAAATCCCTGGCGACGCTAGTGAAAAAACCAAAAGTGTAAAAAGCAATCAAGAATCTGATCATATCAGAGATTATAAATCTTATAAGTATGATTATACTTTAAAACCTGGAATTTCAACTAGAAGTGATGCATTGAAAGTCTGCTTTGAATTTGGATATCCCGCCGATGCCTTATCACTGGCTGAGAAATCTATTCAAGATGCATGGACAATGTTCAAGTAAAGTATAGTGATATATAAATGTTTCAATACAGAATTATATTTACTATCTAAAAATGATTTTGTATAAAAACACAACAATATTAACCACAACTATGTATAAAAAATTTACTTTTGATTCCACTTTCTTATCTTAATATTTGGATTATTCAATGCTTCATTTTGTTGAGAATGCTGAGCTTTTTCCAGAATGTCTTTCAATTGTTCAGGTGATAGTTGATTAAGTTGACTTAATATAGCTTGTTGCTCAGCTCCGGAAACGTGTGGTGGTGGAACTTGAGATTGAACTTGAGGCTGATTGTAGTACAAATGAGGATTGTAGGTTTGTTGTGGGTAGATTTGCTGTGCTCCAAAGTAAGGATATTGTTGCTGTTGATACAGCATGGGATTACCTCCGTAAGGCTGCTGTGGATATGTATATTGAATGTTGTTATGCTGAGGAAATTGATGAGATAACATCATCTGCTGTTGTAAGTCATTCGTTTGCGGCATGTGATGATGGTCTACTGAATTGGATGGCATATGCCCAGTATTTGGCAATGTGTTGAACTGAGAATTAACGGCTGGATTATTATACTGTGGCGCAGTATTTTGAGGCACTGACTTGCCAATGACGCTCATTTTGTTTTCCGCTGGTTTCTCTTTGGCTAAAACTGCAGGTCCTAATATCACTTTTAGTTTGTTTATGTCCATTGTTTTCAAATTTTCTTCTGTAATCAAATTATTATCGTTTGTATTTTTATGAACTCTTCTATCACCTCTTGAAATATAACCCTTATCTAACCTGTCTTTTTCGCTAATCATACTTTCATTCTCTAATTGTTTATTTTTCTTTGATCGCTTCAGTTTTTGTTGTTTTTTCCAAGATTGTTCTTTTTCATCGTCACTGAATTCCATATCTTTATCATCAACTTCTTCATCATTGAAATTTGACGCATCTGACCCCTTGAACAATTTAATGTTGCTTGTCTTTATGAGCTTGAAATTATCGTCAATCAAAACATATATTGGATCTTTCAAGTCCAAACAGTCAAACAAATCAATATTTTTTTCTTCAAAGGCTATGGTATAATACGGACGAGTAACAGGACCAAAAATTTCAGAAATGTATCCTAAAACTTTAGCACTGTTGTTGTCATTTAACGCAAAAAGTATTGCCTTTGAAGTGTCAATTACATATTCGTTTCCTGAAATATCTGACTCTATAATGATCTTTCTCATGGATTTGATTTTTTTGTAAATTTTCCCAAGTCTCATATTTTTCTGCTCAGTAACATCAATTTCAATATCCTTGATATCTGATATATCTTTAACCGATTCGCTAATCATTTCGTTTTTACTTTTGATGATAATATCATTTTCACTCTCTTCATCTTCATTTATATCATCCCCAGAAAAGTCACTGGAATCAGAATTTGACTCTTCAGACAACGATGAAGTAATGTCATAGCTGCTTTCACTTGTAGCTGCTGTACTGGTTTCTTTCTTTATCTCATCATCGTCGTCAATGGTGTATAATTCCGTGTCAGATGCAATATCTGAAACATTTTCTAGATCTTCAATTTTAATTAGGTTGTTATCTTCAGTTGCAAGATTATCACTAACCATTTCACTATTTGATGATTCCATTGAATAAAGCTGTTAAATGTTTAAAATCGGTTTTACGTTACTTACTTTCTGTGATGCTTTTAAAATCCAACCATTCCTTGCTTTAAAATTTGGCTTTTATTTCATGCACATTACTGTTACCGCAGACCCATTTGGTTAAGACCCAAAAAGCAATAACATTCACGTGACCACACTTTTGATTATAAAAAATCACGTGATTGCAATAACAAAAATATACACACGTGACTACTGCTTGTGTCTAACAAGTTTATCTTTGTGATGAATGAAAATTTTTCAAGTCTGATCAAATAAAGTAATAGCAATATCAATATAAAGAGATTACCCGAAGTCCCAAACAGCACCTTCAACACCAGATATTCTATTATAAACATAGCTAAGAAATGTTTGGTAAAGCAGCAACAGTTAAGTACGCCAACAGAACTACCACTTTTTCATTGATAAAAAGATGTAGCAGCTCAAATTCTGATGCTACTAATTCTATAAATAAAAATGCTACAAGCCAAGTTCAAAATATAAATGATTCTGTCTCAGGTAGATTTTGGCCACATTTTAAGCTAAACAAAGCAACAAATCCTATAACTAAAATTCCTGATACGCTTGCCTCATACGATACGGCCATAGATTTTAATCCGAACTCAAAAATCAACAAAATTTACACTCCAAAAGTTTATGATTCAGAGAACGTTTTGAATCCAATTAAAAATAAACTGAAAAACAATAAGATTGTCAAGGCTCTTTCCATTCAGGAACTAACGACCGATCCTGCTTTTCTGTCTCAGTTTTTATGGGACTCAGGTGAAATCAAACCGAGAGAATTCACCAAATTAACGAAGGAAAATCACACAAAGATAATGAAAAGTATTGTTTGGTGTAGAAAACAGAACATATTATCCACAAGACACATATTTTACCAGTAGAAAACTTTTTTTATTCATGTATATAAGAACACTAATAAAAAGATATTCCTGTCTTCTACCTAGATCCTCCACCAGCATAGGGAGACAACAAAATGAGTGCACTTTAAGTTTACCCGACCACTTTTTTTTTGGGCTAAACGCCGCGCCAAGCAGTACCTAACCAGCACGTGAATATCTTTGATTACAAGCCCAGCTAGCCATCAAGTATCAAGTAGTGGAAAGTCTTTTTGACCACTTGCATAATGAAAAAAATTCTTAGCAATAGTAAGATCCAGCATGAAAGACAAGTAATCGCTGAAAGTTGGGGTTTTTCGATGGCATATTTTAGCAGTGCAGCGATGCTGTAAAACCGATCTTACATAGTCATTCTTTTCTTTCAAAAGAAAGCGTTGCTTGAACTCACGTGCAATTGAACTTTTTTACGATGGAATTTTGTCTGTTACCTAATACTATTTATGAATCATCGCGCACTTAAGAACTTAAATATTGCAGGTATAAAAGTTTGATTTTTCATTTTATCAATTGCCTTTTTAATGAGAAGTTATTGACCAAAGCAAAATAGAAGAGCAAGAACAAGGTTAATGCTTAATTAAAACATCAAAAACCCATCAAAGTTTCTGTTAAATTCAGTAAAACAGCAAATACTTTTTATTATATTAAAACTAAGTCGTATACAAATCCAAAAATGGATCACGATTCGACAAGAAGATCAGCTTCAAGCATTCATAGGGGAACACATGCAGAACCAGAATTCCCAAACATCAATCAAACAGCTGCAAATGCTCAAAGTAACAGTACCAACACTACCTTTGAAGTTGGTAATGACACGAACACTATCCACGATAAAGATCATATACATAATAACTCATGCATCGATACAGATAGCCAAAATGGAGAAATAAACTCATTCAATTCAATTACCTCCAATGTTTTGAGTAGTAATGAGTCTTTTGACGGCTCAGATGAGGATTTAGATAGAGTGGTTACAAATCTTCATCAAGTGGAAATGTCCAAACATATATCTCGTATCCTTTCAGTTCCAGAGACATCAGAAAAAAACGAATTTACATTGAAAAATATTATTATTCTTTTATCTTCTTTGTCAATTTTTTTAACTACATGGGGATTCAATGCATCAACAGGTATTGTTTTGAATTACTACTTGACTCATGAAACATTTCCCGGAGCGTCGAAGTCAACATATGCAATTATTGCTTGTATACAACCTTTTTTGGGACAAATCCTATCCCCAGTTGCTGGAATTCTTGTTGGTTGCATAGGTTTTTATTGGACCATGGCCATAGGAACGCTTTTTATTTTTCTTGGCTACATTTTAGGATATGTAGCTAAAAATATTGGGTATTTGTATATGTGGGCTGTTTTTGTTGGAATAGGTATTTCACTTTCTTTTGTTCCTGCCACTACTATAATTCCCAAAATTTTTATTAAGAATCGAGCTTTTGCCATAAGTACTATTTTAGTCGGAACAGGTGTTGGGGCTGTTTTAAGCTCTATTATTGGTTCCTTTACTGATATTAAAATTTTTTTGCTAATTCTTGCCATTATTGTCATAACCTTGCAATCCGCCAGTGTATACTGTTTGTATTTAACGTTTGTTGATGATTCATTTGTTAAGCAGAAATTGACTTTTAAGTTGTTCTGGGATGAATTCAAAAAATATTTCAGCCTAGAAATTTATAAATCCTACATTGCTCACTTGATTGCCGTATGGTTCAATATTGCTCTGGTGGGTTATTTGATTTTTGTTTTTACGCTCTCTTCTTATACAAAGGCGATTCAACCAAATATCTCAACCTTAAACGTTAATTTGATCACCGTATACTTGAATTTAGGCCAAATTGTTGGCAGACCACTGATGGGAAGAATTGGTGATAATTTTGGTAGATCAAACACGACCATTCTTTTCACTTTCTTTTGTGCAATTCTGATTTGGGTTTTCTGGTTAAATTTTACTGATACTTATGGAAAAATTGTAGGTTTTGCCGTTTTGATGGGTGGCACTTGTGGAGTGGCTAACGTGTTCAATACTGTCTTGATTGCTGATTGTTGTCAAAACTACGATGTAGAATTGAATATGTTTATTAAATTTTGGGCTTTTGTTAACTCTAATTATGCAGTTATTTTGTTGTTTTCGGAATACATTGTTCAGAAACTGACTCGAACTGGTGTTAAGAATCCTTATAGAAACCCCCAGATTTTTTCAGGTTGCCTATATCTTTTTGCTTTGGTATTATCCTTTGTTATAAGAGAGTACAAGGTTAGGACTCTTATAGATAGCAAAATTAAAAATATTGAAAAGCAATTAATATATGAAGAAAGTGTTTATGATGATAAAGAAATTAAAGAATCCAAACATAAATTTGAACTCCGTTTAGAAAAATTAAAGCAAATCAATGAACTAACTTTTAAACAAACTATCAAAAGAACATTTCTTAACATTGTAGTTTGATGAATTATAGAATGTTATTAATTCTCTCATTGCAAACTCAATGTTCAAAGAGTCGATAATCTCACCATTGGTGTCTTTGCCTGTAACCCAGTTGTTGTCTAAGATATTTAATGTTAAGTGCATATAGACACCAGTGATCAACTCCATGTGTTCAGACTTCCATTTTTTGCTTTTGAAGGGAGTCAATTGTTTGATTAATTCCAAAATGGGTCTGTAGAGAGAATTATTGAAAATTTGATAATTCTTTTTGAATAAAACACCAATATTCAAAGGCAAGAACTTCAACCTTTGCGTCTTATCACTAATAACCAAATTTAATGACTTTAATAAAGTATATTCAAAACTCAGATAGTTTATATTGATATCCTCGGATTCTTCGTCATAGACTGTTTTATTTATAAAACTTATTCCCTTTAAAATTTTTGTTTTATCGTCGTTGTTGATACTGGCCGATTTATCATACATTTGAAATTTGCAAAAATAATTCCAAATATTAGAATCTTCTTCATGATAAAATATCATCTTAAACCGGTCTGTAGTTCCATAGGTGTAGTCTAAAAGACTTGTAGATATTTCAATAAACTTCAGGTCAAATAATATTGCTGACAGGTATTCATACTTCAGAATATGCTGTAATTTTAAGCTTTCCAACAGTTGTAGAACAATTCGTAAACAAGTAGATATTAAAATTAAATTCATCTCTGTGTCAATTTCCAGATTTGCTAAAATTTTGTTAATAACCGTTATTAGAGATTTAAAACTCTTATAATTCTGGCCATAAAATTTCTCAATTCTTGCCAGATTAGGTAACTCAACTGGATTGTCAAAGTTTCCAACATTTTCATCGTCATAGTACTTTAAATGCATTTCCTTGCAAAACAATTTTAATTTATTATAAGATAATTGCAAGGAGCTGTAGTCTTGTAGCTTTTCACTAGCTGCTAAAATTTTAATAACATCATTTAAGCAATTGGGAATTTTCTCATTACTCATTGAAGGGGTAACGAGGGGAATGGTCAAATTTGTTTGATTATTAGCCTTCTTTGTTGCATTATTGGAAATTTGATGGCTAAATGATGATCTTGGAGTACCATATGGGGTTGGTTCTTCTGAACCTACAACTTGAATGTTAGGAATTACGTTATTGTCAAATTGCGAAACATTTTTACCATTGGCCAACATGTTAGCAATGTGTTCTTTTTTAGGTCTGGGAACATTTATAAACTGTGCTGTTGATGGGGAGATATCATACTTATATTCTTCTAGAATATTTATTTTGTTAGTAATTTCTGGATATCTTGTGATTAAATCCTGTCTCAAAGCTTCATATTGGGCTACATTCAAACTGGAATTAAGCTTGTGATGTTTGTGATTTGGATTTAGGGATTTTTGAATTTGGATGTTCGTTGAAACTATTTCCTTTTCTGTCCCAAACTGAAACATCAGCAATTTGTCTAGCAAAGCTAAAACTTGTCTTATCTGCATTCCTATTTTGAAGTTAAATCTCCAATTTTCAACATAATTCATTATGAAGGTTAACAAATCTGTTTCAGCTATTAAATTTCTAAACTTCTCTATGATCAAAAGCACAGATCTATCGGCATTGTTTATTTCAAGTTTATTGGTATATTCTAAACAAGAGCACACCATTATGTAAAAAATGGAAGTCGACATTTTAACTAACTTGTTATACGCTAAAATGTTTTTATCTGTTTCGTTTTTAACTAATGTTAAATGCTGCTTTAGAATAGAGATCACATTAACAGCATCTTTGTTAATCAGTTCAAAATTGTTTATTAACATGTTTCTAACTAAATAATCTATTTGCAAAGATTCATCGTTTGCAATATTTTCATCATTAAACTTTAATAGCACGAAGTCACCTAGCGACTTATGTAAAACTGATAGAATTAAGGGAAAATCATTAAAATTCATAACATCCATATCAATGTTACAATTTTTGTTGGAATTCAAAAAAGAGGTTATTTCATCAAGTAAAGCATGCTTTTCATTTTCACCTTCTAGTAAGATAAACCAATTGTTTACTTCTAGTAAAAATCCATTATAAGACACATACTCCCATTCCAACAGAGCTTTGTTAATGGGTTTAAAATCAATACTATCCTTCTTCATATAATTATCGTTATTTTCAATTGAAAAAGTTATTTGATTCGCTTTTCTCTTTAGTTCGTTTTCAAGTTTAGAATTCACAGGCATATTATAATCTTTTTCATTCATTTTTAAAATCGTCTTCTTTTGAGGTTTGAATTTCACCTGTAAATTATATTCATCGTTTTTCTCATTAACAGGAAACGGCATTATTGGTTTATTAATCATAATTGGTGACTTTGGTTGAGGTGAATTTGATGTATGATCCTCTGCTTCAGAATCATTTGACTCGTTAGGTGAGAGTGAAATTGGAAGACCATCCATTTCGTCTATTTTCAAAAACAAGTTTGGATTTTCATCTTCTTCATGTATACTATCATTTCCATCTTCATCTTTCGTCAATGTATCGTTTGAGTTTATTGGCGAAAGTTCTGTTTTTGGATATGTGCCTTTGTTTCCTGGTGAATACTTGTCAAGCCAGATTAAGTTTGGAGATTTTCTCATCAAAGATGATCTTCTTGAAAAAGAGCTTCTTGAAGAAGAAGAAGAAGAAGAAGATGGAGACAAAACATCTGGTGACACACAAGTATCCGGCAGTTTTTCTGCTAAAAGTTTGGAAAGTTCTGACATCAGTTCATCTTCACTTGGTGTTTTGCTAAGTACTTCATGATTATCAGTATTTGATGAATTGTTATGTTGGGTGAAAAAAAATGATGTTTCAGTGGGAGTAAAAGGCGGTGTCCTTGGGGAAGAAAAATCATAGTCATCGCATTCTTCTTTTGAATCCTTGTGTGCAATTTTTTTAATCAGTGGAATATCAACAGGTTGTTTAGTTGTTTTTTCAAATGGTAAGCTTTTCAGATCTACATAGTGATTATCGTTATTCGTATATATTTGTTCATCATCTGTCTCGGTTGAATAATCACCAGAACCGTATGACATTCTCAAAAAAAATTTATAACTTAATGATGATCAGTTAATAGTGCTTGGATATTTAAGTGGAACCTTTTCCCATCAAATGTATTCTAGATTCAGTTATTATAAGGTTCATTGCATACATAAAAAGATCATTAACACTGTTGTGAGCTTTTTGTGTTCTCAACTACTCACGTGCCGCAAAGAAACAGTGCTACAAATCACATGGTCAATTTCAATCAACACAACTTCAATTAAATTAGCTTATGAGGCTTAGACTATATTAGCGACCATGTTATTTTGAAAGCTTCGAACAAATTCAAGATGCATTTAGGACTGTTAAATATACCAACTTTGTTACTCATATTATCTGCTTCTTCAAAAGAAACAGTCACACTGGATGTTCTTTTAATAGCAACACATCCATTATTTTCTTCCAACCTGTTATTGGCATAAATAGGGCCACCATTGCCACCGTAAGATGAGTCTAGCATCGACTCAATATATAAATTTAACCAATATGATACTGTCAATTTATTCTTTTTTTCCAAAAAGTATTTTATGGTATTTGAAAACATGGCATTACTGGTGGCTTTGATCGTAATGCATATTTTAATATCTGAATAATCAAGCAAAGCCCCAGTCGTATCTTCACTGAAGATTTTGCTCAAAATACTACTAGTGGCAAAGTCTGTATCTAAAGAGTTTACAGCTGTTTGCTTGTTGTAAATATCAAAGCAATATATATTAATCAAACGATCTCTGTTTTTGTTATAAGTTTGAAGCTTAATTTCGAAATAATAGTTATCTTTGTAGTTTGATTTAGAAGAACAGCTTCCTGTATTAAACCCAAAAAAAAGATAATTGGGGTTAATAATTTCAAAAGAAGTTAGCTTGAATTTCAGTTTACTATTGCTCAAACATAAAATCTCATTAAGATCTTTCTCATTCCTCGATAGATTATTTATGAATTCAAAATATTTCAAAAAACGTAGCTGTGATTTGATGGTCACTCCTTTTATTATCCCGTACTTAAATCTAGAAGTTTTAAACAGTTCAAGAGCTTCTTTTAAACTTAAGTTTTGATGTTTCATCAAATAAGCTACTACTAAACATCCAGAACGTCCTTTTCCCATTTTACAGTGAATTACAGCGACATTAAAGCTGCTGTAATTCAAATAAGCTTCTAAAACAGCCACTGATTGGAATAAGTGTATCAATGGTGGTGGCTGGTGGTCTAGCCAACCTCCTCGAAGTAAAGGTAACTCTGCGTTTTGGCGAGCGATCCTGTATAGTTCATCGTCTGTGTAATCTTCATTGTTTTTATACTCAATTTTCAAGTTGAAAATCTTCCAGTTGCCTGCACCAACTTCCATGTTTAAATAATCTATCAAATCTTCGAATCCGTTTCTGTAGAACTTTTTGTAGAGCAGTGATCTATTTATGTTTTTATTTTCTTTGCTAAAAGAAATCGGATATGAGCAAACAATAATATTGGAAGATATATAGGAAATATCCAACTTTGCTTCTAAATCAAGTAGCTTTACCTTCCCAAAGCAAATACCTTCACTGTCTCCGTTTATGTGGCGAATGTGTTTGGAATTAACACAGCAATCACTTTTTAGATTGTTCACAGCAGGCTTATAAAGAGAACCTTTAATTCTACCGTAATTACTCTTCTCATTTTTGTATTTATCAAAGTTGTTATTCATAGGTAATAAAAAGAACTTCTTGATAGCAATCTCAGTAAAATTCATGATGTGTGTTAGATCGACCATAATTTCATATAGCTAATTGGCGTATATAAAAAAAATGTATGTATTAAAGATTCTATGGTTATATTTTTTAAAAGAGCATCAATAGTGTATAAGAGCTTGGTATCAATAGCCGTATAGAGAACATTGTTGTAATGGCGTATGTTTGCGTTTTTGTGTGTGGAGAGCTGCGGATAAGAAGCTTGAAGCACGTGATGAAATGGGCTCAAGGTCACTGTTTGATACAGGCAAAACGAGGTATATCAAGTAGCTCTGTTCTTGGAGGGTGGCCACATTAGGAAAAAAGAAATAAGCGCTCTATGAGTGGGGGTCTACGCCGTGTTACAATCGATTCAAAAACTTTGCGTTAGAAGTAGCTTTTAACGAAAAAGCGAGCTGAAGTGCCCAGAGCTGCTGAGATGTTCTACACAAAACGAATACTGCCTCTCCCTGATTATTACGCATCGCAACACCTAGCAACATAATGCAAAAACTCCTTTAGTCGGACTTATCATTGCTGATGAATGAATCCAGCTTCTCCAATATATCAAGCATTATATCCTCGATTGAAGGGTCATTTTCGCTTTCCCCATTTTCATATACATTGATGTTTTTGGCGTAATAGGGCAACAAAGACCCGTTCTCCACATCTGAATTTTCAAACAGGTGCTTGTGATTAAGATTGTAGTACTTATAGACAAATTCATCAAAATAGAAGGGAGGATCAACCCAACTGCCTTCTAGAGTTTTATAAGATCTTTTTTGTCTTCTCTGTTTCAACACCTTGTATGGAGCCCTAAAAAAAAGCTTAAGGTCAAACAAATTGAGGATGGAATCATCATGGAACATCATGAATCCGTCCACAATAACAACATAAAATTTGCGCACCTTAGTCTTTGATTCGGCCTTTTGAATCAGGGTGTTGAACTTATTGTAAACAAGAGTTTGAAATTCTGGTTTAAGCTGAAACTTATCTAAAGACTCGACGTTGTCATTGTGTATCAAATCTTTGCTTAGTAGTGTCAGTTTGTCATCGCCATTTTCCTTCAAGTTTTTCAATTCTTGTTTAAACAAATCCAAGTTCAAGGCTTCTGGACAATCCCAGTTCATAATGTTCCTTACAGGATCAATCAGAATGTCCGCGTCGGTTTTAAAAAAGTCATCTTCATGAAGAATAACAATGTTTGAGTGGAAATCGGTTCCAAATTCTTTATCTTTTTCCTGGATTATAGAAAGAAAGAGCTTCACAACCGTTGTTTTCCCTGAAGAAGAGCATCCTGAGCATCCAACTATCAACATTGTTTTTTTGTTACTCCTGGATTGCACATCCAGCTGTTAGACAACCAAAAATTAGTTGTTGCCTTGTTTTATCCCAAGGTTGCTTTGCGGGAAAGTTGCAACGGGAAGAAAGCCGTGCAAATGGAGTTCGAGTCCTTGAAAAAAAATTTCAATTTTTGAATAATCTTCAAATGGTGGTTGAAGAGACCAAGACAGAGTTATAGTAGGACCTTAGAAACAGATGTCAGATTTTATCAACGAAAATCCAAATGTTCTAGACGAAGCCCAACTGCCTAAAAGAGTTACTGAGAGCTATCACTTGTCGCAGTTTAACAATAGCTCATTCGGATCAAACGATGGCTTCGTAAACTTGTGTCCTCCTTCAACAAATAAAAGACTAGCAAATATTTTACAAGACACCGACTATCAGGAGTCGCAAAGCTCTATATTGAAAGACATCACGGAATTAAACAAGCTGCTAACATTGCAGCACAGTATTGCAAGTGGAGACCAGAAGGATGATGAAGTGAAAAAAGGCATTGCCGAAGAGCTGCTGGTGGAAAGAGAGGCAATAGATGCACAGGAAATCTACGATTTGATTGCCCACATTTCCGATCCTGAACACCCCATGTCTCTAGGCCAATTGAGTATTGTTAAATTGGATGATATTGAAATCAATGATTTGCCAGACTCTGACCAAACTGAAATGAAGGATCTGCTAATCAGAATAACGCCTACCATCACCCATTGCTCCCTGGCCACATTGATCGGACTTGGCATCAGAGTGAGACTGGACAGAGGTTTGCACCCGAAATTCAGACCAACCATAATATTGAAGCAAGGATCCCACCAATCGGAAAATCAAGTCAACAAGCAGCTGAACGACAAAGAAAGAGTCGCTGCGGCCTGTGAAAATGACCAGTTGTTGAACGTCATAAGAAAGATGTTGAGCACGTGCACGTAGGTCTTGCTCGCTCCTGAACCCTTGCAGCTGCATATATAAATGTTTTTTCTCAGTTTTGAATGTTCAAGGCCTCCTTCCCATCCTTTTTTTTTGGCAAAGCAGATTTCGTGGCAACCATCACCTATGGTCTTGAAGCTGATTGCTCAACGCTTGTTTTTCCGCCTCAAACACAATGGCTGGCTGCTCCGTGAGGCTCGTCCCAGAAGCACTTTTCTGTTTTTCAAGCCCCAATTCAGGTCAGTTTTCTGGCTTCCAGCCTGCCTCTGAAAGTCATTTGCAGCCTGCAGCCGCGTTGTTTACTGCCAAAATTAAACCATTTCTCTCTTTATATTCACTGCCAAACTCAAAATGTCTGTACCAATAAAAAGAAAAACGCGCGAAAAGGTGAAAAATATAGCAGTGATCTTCAAGAACACTTTTTTTTTTACTATTCCACCCCTTGTATTTAAGGGATGAATTAGCGGTTAATAAAGGGCAGAAAATTTGCTTATGAACCAATAAAAATGGGGTTTTATGTACCAGCTAATAAAGTCTCGAACTTGTCCAAATATAAATATCAGTCTGAAGACAAATCAATCATCTCTCAGAAGATTTTGAAGCCGTTTTGGAATAAATTTGTAAATGTTTATCCCACATGGTTGGCACCAAATGTAATTACATTGTCTGGATTTTCATTTGTTCTTCTTAACTTGGTGACCTGTATTTTCGTTGCACCGGATTTCCAATCGGAGCACCCAACATGGTGTTATTTCTCCTACGCTGTGGGACTTTTCCTGTATCAAACGTTCGATGCTTGTGACGGTTTGCAAGCTAGAAGAACGGGTCAATCCGGACCGCTAGGAGAGCTATTTGATCACTGCATTGACTCTTTGAACACCACTGTTTCCATGCTTGTTTTTACTTCAGTTACTATGCTTGGTTTCTCCGGCTATACCGTTTTCATGCAGTTTGCTTTGTTGATGAACTTTTACTTATCTACCTGGGAAGAATATCACACACACAAGTTGTTCCTCAGTGAATTTTCTGGACCAGTTGAGGGAATTTTAATTATTGTTGGAAGTTTCATTTTAACAGGTATTTATGGTCCTGAGTTCGTTTGGAGAATGGAAATTTGGAAAGTCTCTGAGAGCTTTACTTTGAGATCCTTCCATCTCTTGTTTGCATTCTGTGGATCGACACTGATTTTCAATGTTCTTTATGCCCAAAAGAATGTTGCTATTTACTACAAACAGCATACAAGCAGCAAAAAGGAATGTGCTGCTCAAATCAAGCAATCTAACATCCAGTTGTTGCCGTTTTTTGTTTTCTTTGCAATCATATTTTTGGTTAGTTTCTTAGAGCCTGGGTTCATTAATTTACCGTTCATCTTTTCTAATGGATTGATTTTTGCATTTGTTGTGGGAAGAATAATCGTTGCTCATTTAACTCTCCAAGGATTTCCTTTTTACAATTTGCCGATGCTTCTTCCACTTACAACTTACCTAACCTTCTTCTTTGCGAAATATATCTGTGGATACGACTCTGATAAATCTGTCACTTACTTATCAATCTTCCAGTTAGCTTTATCTTTGGGCATCCATAGTTCATTTTTAAACGATATTATTTATGAGTTTACTAACTACTTAGATATATGGGTATTGACTATCAAATATCCAAAAGCTGTCAAAACAAATTAAAGACAGCTCTTTGCGAGGCTTTTTTAATGTTTTTTTGCTTTGATGTCGTTCGTTTATGGAGTTGATTGAAAGCTTTATATATTATATTCATTTATTTAAATAAAATTTCATTGGTATGTACATGAATAGTCGTTGATCTTGTTCCTTAAATATTCCTTGTATAAAAAGTTTACTTAGCATCTGGTTGGTTTTCTTCATCTGGTAGTGCAGTTAACAAATCGTTATTTTGTTCACCTTGTAAGCTGAATTGCTTTTCCAATTCAATCAATTGTTGCTCAGCTAGAATAGTTAAAGATAATGGAACACCAAACAATAGTGCAGTTGTAGCAATTCCCCACAAGAAGTTACCTGATTTGTTAAATAAAGAACCACTTAAAGCTGAAATGGTAGAAATCTTGGAGGAGATCTGTTCTCTAGTCTCTGGAGCTATAATATATTTAACAGCAGCTACTCTTTCAAAGATCGTTTCGTTGCTTATATCATATTCATCCTCTTCGTCCAATTCACCTTCAGAATCTTCAAATTCTTGTTCTTCGGCTGCCTCTTCTTTGATTTCATCCACAATCTCTTCAGCTATAGCTTCAGCAGCAACGTCTTCAATGACTTGTTCGACAATTTCTTCAGCAGCAGCAGCTTCTTCTGGCTTATATTCTTCACTCATGGCTCAATTATTCTTGGGTTGGTGGGATAATTTTAGTGGTTTCAAGTAAACTCCCTTTGCTGAAGAAAATTTTTCGCTTTAGCTTTATGGTTGAATCAAGAAAAATTTTTACATTGAACAAAATTAAATCCGAATGTTTAGTCATGTGCTAAAAAAAGTTTAATCAATTGGAATGGATAAAATTTAGGAACTGTAAAATGTAAAAATTTACTTGACTATATATTTAACGAAAGCTTTATTTTCTTGATTTTTTTGACTTTTTGTTGGATTTAGCAAATACTTTCATTTCTTCTTGATAAACAGAATCAGCGGTTTCTAGCGTTCTCTTTTTGTCACCCTTCATTAAAACAACACCACCTTTGCCACTTTGAGCAACTTTATCCAAATCGTTTTTCTTTTCACTCCATTCTTCGTTGTTTTCATTGATTGAGTATTTATCTAGGTTCAAAGAGTTAATCAGCTCTCTTTGTTTTGCTTTTAACTCCTTTTCATATTCGTTACCAGCGACATCCATTTCATCATCTAATTGATTCATTACCGCACCAACATCATGTTCAGCTTCAATTTCATCACCATTCATTTCTTTAATGTTAATATCTTCAATAGTTGGTAAAGCAGATGCAATATGCTCACTCAAGATTTTTTTGAAAAGTTGAGATAACTTTCTCATAATCTTGGCAAACATTGCAATAACTTGATTAGAGGGTAGATTTAATTCTTTGACAATGTTGTTTATAGACTTGTGTTGTAAACCAATAGCTAACAAAATGCAGCTTTGAATTGCCGATAACGAAAGGTCCTCGCCCATTTTTCCCGTAAAGTACAATGACGATAGCGGAGGCAATAAATCAACAATGACATGGTAATCTAATAAATTGTTAGAATAACTTTCCAGTCTCTTCAAATCAAATGGAGAAAAGAACAATTCTAACTGTTCTTTAGTTAATGTTGTATTCCAGTTTGTGTTATTCAAGGCTTCTCCCTTTTTGACACTTTCAATAACATTCAAAGCTTGCATAGCAGTAAATTTACTAAAATCATAACCAAGTAAACTCAAAAACCTTTTATGGAAATCTTTGGCATATTCAGACAACCACTTGGTGTCTCTTCCTTCTAATACTTTCAGCATTACACAAGTATGTTCACCTGTCAAGTCATTAGCAGTTTGTCTAAGGTATACTGGAACAAATCCGTTTCTTTTCCAGAACTTGTGTAAAGAATTAGTTAATCCATATGAAACACCTAAGTAATGCAAAGAATGTGGTGGCTGTTCTTGGAGCTTTAAAAGAAGCGGAGGTAAAGTTTTAGCATCTCTCAATTTAACTTCATCTTTAAGCAAATTTCCCTTTTTACCCAATTCCTCATCAGACACTCTCTTTAAAGAAAAATCTTTAACTTTATCACTTTCATTTAAATCGGCAAACTTTCCTTCGAAATAATCATTCAATAACTCAATTGCTTTTGAACCGTAACCCATAGAGGCATAATCTGGATTCGTAGCTATTCTTACAATTCTTGCACCACTTAAACCAGCAAAGTCTTCATCTTGAAATTGTTGGGAAACTAACCATGGAATCAAATCACCACCCGCTCTAATACCTCTATTCAAAGCATTCTTCACAGAGGTTTTAGAGATTTCTCCTTCTAAGGCTATTTGAATAACACATAACGGATCAGGAACCCTAGAGCCGCTCTTGGCGTCAATTGGTGGTAATAACACAAATAATTGGTGAGCAGGAGCATCACTCATTAATTGCAAATCATTTGGAGAATTTTTATAATGAGAAGCAACATATAAAGCCATCATTTTTTGCAAAAACAATTCAGAAACTGGATGGTAGGAGAATAAGGTGTCTCTATTAACCATAAACAATTCACATTGGTTTGGATGTGGTGTTCCTTTTTCAGCAAATCTTGGGTTCTTCATTAGTTGAACATCTAAACACAACAGCTTATTCAACCATTTTTCAACAGGATCGCCTGGGGCATATCTGATTGGTTCGTCTAAAGTAACTTCTCTTAGATTTCTTCCTGTTAATTTAGCATCAACAGCCTTGTTATCCCTAGAAACCACTGTAGTTTGAGAATCATTGGCATCAGTGGAACCACTTTTATCTCTCAATTGTTGGATTAATTTCAAAGATAACGATCTACCAGTACCTTCGTAACCGTTGATTGTAGAAGCCATAAAAACCAAGTATGGGCCTAACAAGTTTTTAACAATTGGTAAAGGAATAGCAGCAGCTTCATCAATAACTAGCAATTCAGTTTGACCCAAAACGTGGTTATCTTGAGGTAGAATATATTGAATTGTTTGTCTATGACTAGTTCTCTTTACATCAACTCTAACAATAGCTTTATTGAAATCAGGGTTAGTGGATTGAATAATATCATAATCAATGTGTTCTTGATATCCTAAAGCATCAAACCCTTTGAATATAAATTCAAACAAAGTTTTTAAATTTTCAGGTGAGGGTGATGTGACGAAAATGTTAGAATAACCGTGAGAAATCGAGGCAGCAATCGAAATACCTAAAGCTGCAGATTTTCCTCTACCTCTTCCAGCTGTTAATGCTACTGTTGTGTTTAAAGTTTTTTCAGATATAACGTCAATGAAAGTTAATATAGCTTGTGCTTGATTAATGGTTTTTGAAAGACCAACCAAAGCTCCTGCTGGCTGTACATCTGCCAATGATTCTTTTAAATCTGCCAATTCTTGTTGTTTTGGTGTTAATTCTCTTGAATCCTTTGGTGGTAAAGCTTTTATGTTTCTACCACCGGAAATTGGTAAAACATTCAATTCGTCATCAATTACCAAACAATTTGGATTACTAGACAGAGAAAGTAAAAATCTTTCATTAAATCTGGCAACAACATCATCATGAGCTTCAGTTCTGTATCTGGTGTGAACATCCATGGTCATTGTGTATAGTTGTTTCAATGAGGTCATAGATTTAAGTAAAATTACAACAATTCCACCTCCTTCAACTGTTTCTATAGTTCTTGCTAATAAATTTGGAGTAAGAGCTTCAAAGTCTTGTAAAATGCACATACCATAAGTATTACCTAAAATATTTTCAGTTTCTTTATAGTAGACATATCTAATGTTTTGATTAGAAACAAATGCTTCAAACGGATCTTGATCATTGACATCTCTTACACCTCTTTTAATATCTTTTTTAATTTTGGTTTCTCTTTTTTTCTTATGAGAAGTAAATCCAAGTAACTTCTTTTTGTAGGCCCATAAAACGCTTTTGTTCATTTTCAAATCAGCACTCATCATCAGATAATGCAAATTTGGCAATTGATTTCTTGCTTTGTCACCAACTATGAAAAAGAAACTTCTTTCCTTAGTTTGAATTCCATTTCTAATTAAAGCCGGAATACGAGAATCAATAGCTTTTTTTGCCATTTTTGTAAATTGGTATAATGATTAGCTTATGCGCACGGTCTTAGCTATTTCCTTTCTTATGTATGTCTAATCATTGCATTTATTTATTTTTTGTTAATTAGTGAATTTTTTCTAGTTTTAACAAATTGTTATAAAGTCTAAAAATATCCAAATAAGGAAATTGGGTTTTGTGTACAAAAAGAAAAGTTTTTGGCGCAAAAGTTCTTAGATTTTCCCAAAGCGCACATCCTAACCAAAAAAGGTAATAGGTTTTACCTTATTATTTATTTATGTTGCACAAAAATAAAATGCCTATATAAGCAAAAAGACAAATGTGTTTTTGATAAAATTTCTTTTAATGCTTTTGGTTTTAATAGTTTCAGATATTCTAAATGATAGTTTAATTTGTTTTTAGCATGCAAAGAGAGAGTTTAACCATGCATATATAAAAGTATACCAAGCACAATAAAAACGATCATAAAACAGTTGTATTTAGTTAATTTCTTGTTGTGTTTTTTCTCTTATTTTCAATTATCGTAATTCAATATGGGCTCTAATAGTTTTAATGAAACAAGTCATCATGTATTCAGTTATAATCAGCAAAGTCTAAAAGAAATAGAAGTGCGATCGAATTATCAACACAAAAACTCATTTAGGACACATAAAGAAAATTTTAAAAAGCTATCACATAACGCGGGAAAATATATAGCAAATCATCAAATACCATATCATGAGCTGTCAAAAATAAATGGAAATTTAAAAAGAACCAAAATAGCGCCTAGATCATCGTTGCAGTTTAAATTGGGGCCACCCTATGGTCAACAAACAAATCACGCTGATGTGTTTTCAATGAGCAACCAACAAAAAGTGTGTCCAATGCTAATCGCAAGAATAGATAGAGGATTTGATAATATAAAAAATAGTTGGATTGGTTATAAAAGAAACTATTTTACTTCTGTGGCTTCTTTCCAAATGAATAGCAACCATTCTAGACCGTTGGATGGCTTTCTTGATGATAGTTTTTTTATTAACATCAACCAAGAGAAACAAGAAATCCAGTATTTTGCAACAAGGCTAATAGCTTCTTGTTGTGAAGACATGAAGGAAATGGAACTTGTTCAGCATACGGCAAAGAGAGATAAAGGGCCTCAGATTAAACCCCCAATACATCCCATAGTCCCTGGGGAACTTCCTTCTCATGAAGTTATAAGAGATGCGTCAAATATTAAAAATGATAGTAAAAAAAAAAAATATGATTCAGATTTCTTTTTGCATAAAAATAAAATAGATACCTCATTTTTTGATTCAAATTCTATTATATTCAAATACCCATTTAACGATGTTATGAAAGTTTCTAGATATGAAAGGGTTCAATTCTCCTCCTCAATTAATCAAAAAAGGCCACTGAATATGGTAAAACATTACAGATTAACCACTGTATTAGGCGCAGTTATTAATGGCAACATGACTGCTTATTTAACTACAAATCATATAAAAGGTGCAATAACGTTGGTAGGAAGCAATCAAACATTTATTCCATTGGTGTCAAAAAGTACACCATCATTGATTATAAGAGGGCGATCTCCTTCGAACTACCCACCAGGAATTTCTGAGGAAAATTTATTACCTAAAATTGTAAATGTAACTGACCAAAAGGCCAGACGCAAAATTCCAAAATTAAACGAAAATAGTATTATTATTGAAGGCAGTTATCAAGACTCTTCTCAAGTCAAAACGGCAAGAAGAAATATTCATTCTGCATTTAAAGTTAATAGCTTTGATGTTTCAGAGGTAAAAAATGATGTGCAAAAGGACGCCAAAAGAAATAATAAGATCTCCTCAGTAAAAAACATCAGAATACTTAAAAACCCACCCATATTAGTTTCATCAAGACCTACAACATCATATCAACAAATTATAAAACAGGAAAATAAAGAAGTAGATCCTCCTTTTAATGAAAGTATGGTTGAAATACAGGAGAGCAATGATCCATGTTTATTTAAAAAATGGGATACTACAGAAGAAATAGAAAATTTTCTAATAGAGCAATTAGAGCACAATGAGACTATAGAATCTCAAAACAACCACTCTGATGATAAATGTAATCAGAAATTGCAAAGAGCTATAGCACAAAAAGCTGAAAACGTTTTGCCAAATATTTTACTTGATTTCAGTGATCACAGTATTTGCAGCAACGAGATTTCACCAAAAAACGAATTAAAAAACTCAAATGCTTTCACCACAGATGAATGTACACAAAACCCAGAATTTTTACTTCAGCTTCAAGAAAACACAGTTAGCAAAGTTGAAACAATAAAAGCTAAAAATGGAGTTAAAAGATCTCTTAGTGATTCCATTCTTAAATTTCACATCGATAAGCAAAATGTTTATTCCAAGAAAAAGCGAAGAAATTTATGTCTCACTGTGAAACCTCCTATCAAAATGGCCCAACAAGAAGCTCCACTAAGCCCACATTCTGAATTTGAAGAATTTTTTCATTTAGAAAAGCTTATGGATATTGACGATCTACTAAACAGAAGAATAACTAGTTCAGTAGATCATGAGTCAATATATAATTTTTTAAGCTTTTCTTCAGATATAAGTGAATATATCGATGAGCAAGAACAAATAACAGTAGATTTTTTGAAAACCCAAGAAAAAAGTAGGCATAATGGTCAAGATATTAGTAAAGGCAAAATGGAAAATCAAGAGAACAATGAAAAGAGTGAACTTTTCTCAAAAAAGTTAGCTGGAACTTCACATATTCAGTCAAGCATGATGATGATACCCAGATCGCTGAACTCTAGAGATAGTTTAGATTGTTTGAATCGCTCGAATTCAAACTTTGTAATTTGTGACGAGCTATACAAGGAAGGAATGTTTAATCATGAATAAGGACAAATCAGCCATTGAAAACAGCATATATCATTGTCACAGCAAGTTTCTTTATCAAATTTTAGCTACTGAGTAACAGAAGTATTCTCTTGATGCAATTTAACTATAAAAATATAATTATATAAACTTTTATAAGAAGTTAATCAGGTATCTAATGCACCAATCGAATTTATAAATAAAAATTAAATGAAAAAACAAAAAACGGAAACGGGACCTAATCTATATGTATTTTGGTTTCCTCAAAGATTTGAATCACTCTCCTAATAAACTGAGAGCTTTTCCATCTTTTAAAAAATAGTTGAAATTGAGTGTAGTGTTGAAAAAGAATTAATTGATATCAAAATCTAATAAACTTATAACAATAAAGCGGCAACGGCAACACCGGCAGCGGCAAATGGACCGGCTAACTTGGCAGCACCGTTAGCTTCAATAACAGTGGCGTTAGTGGAAGCTTGAACTTGACCATCGGTGATTTGAGAAACAGCTTGTAAAGTGGTAGAGGCAACAACTTTAGAAGAAACAGAAGTAGCGGTGGAAGCTTGAACTTGACCATCGGTGATTTGAGAAACAGCTTCAGCGGTGGACTTAGCAGCAGAAGTAGTGGCGGTGGAAGCTTGAACTTGACCATCAGTGATTTGAGAAACGGCGGCAACAGTAGAAGTAGAAGCTTGGACTTGACCATCACTGACTTGAGAAACAGCTTGTTCGGCGACAGAGAAGGAGATTAAAGAAGCGGCGGTTAAAGCGAAAGTAGAAAATTTCATTGTGTTATTGTTATCTGGGAAAAAATTAAGTTAAGTTAAATAAATCTGGTTTTTTTATTTTATTTCTTATTTTGTTTAAACTCATCATAGAATTAAAACCAAAACAAAATATTCCATCACTGTTCTCCTTTATATAGTAACGCCAAAAAAAATGAATGAATAAATAAATAAATATTATTTAAAATAAAACAACAATATAACTTTACCACAGTTAGACAGGAAAATAGTGAACTTCTGGAGGGGCATTGTTTATTTCGTTTATCCGGTTGACGCATATATTTTTAGCAGTGGAAATAAGTCATTGACGATTTGTTTCTAGACTTTGTGATAATTTTTCCTAATGAGGAAATATAATTATAAATTTAATTTTGCAGACAAACGTAACAAACGTGTAGTGGGACAAATTATCGTTTTCCGCGGGTGTTCAAAGACGACAATAGGCGGCTCACGTGATACTCCTATTTTTTTGAAGTTTCAAATTAATTTGGCTATGATATAGAAAGGTTTTGGCAGTATTCTAGAACAAATGCAAAAATAACTGCTTAAAAGCGAGATAACACCCTCTTTGGGTGCCTTTTTCTTAAAGCAGCTGCCCAAAACAAAAGTGCACTTAAAGGATTTTGGGAGCGGTTGTTTGGATGCCAATACAGACGTTTGAACTCGGAATAATTGTCACGTGACTGTATTTTTGTTCTAGAGCGTTGCGCTTCACCCGGAGAAGGACAACTTGTGGATTTAATCACATGCCTCATTAAAAACATTAATGCACCTCATAGAACCGCAGTGAAAGGATCAATGAGGACCGAAGTATAAGAGGCTGAAAAAGATGGTTTGAGAGAAAAACAGAGCAACAGCCTAATTCAAAGGCTCATCTTTGAGGGAGGGTTTGTCTAGCATTCTGCAGCTTTAAAACAGTTTATCTATCTTTGCATTGGGACAGCTGATACAGCATGTGAGAAGGTTAATAATAAATTATCCATCTATAAACAATCATAAAGACTTGAAAATCTAGTGATATCATGGTTTTAAATATGCTTTGATTATCATGAAGCGATAAGGCAAACATGGTGGTCCATGCAGCTGGTTAAGGCAGTGACTGTTTAACCATTCAAATGGCCATTAATAAAAACACATGCAAAGCAGCGAAAAAGTATTCTTAATTGTTCAAACTTTTGGCTGTTCTTCGTTGAATGGTCTGAAGTGGTTTTTGCTCTATTCAACTCTAATAAAACACTCTTGGACTTACAGACATCATCTAATGCGACACTATTGTTTTCGGCGCGATGGCATCCAATGGTCTAAATCATGATGCGCCCTTGTTTGCATATTTAGCTGGTATATTCCACCCACGCAGTTTTACTTTTCCTCAGCCACTTCAACACCACAGCATACCTCTCCATGCTCTATCTCCCACATTCACCAGGTCTGCCTGCGCTGGAGCCAGGGCAAGCCAACTTGCTATGCACGTGATTATTTCTTTTATTTCTTGGCTTCCTCATCCTGTTGGAATGTGTCACAAGTGTTTGCAAGTCACGTGGAAATACTTGCAATACTTTGTTAACGCAGATCTCAATTTTAGTTATAATCTTCTCTTAATATATATGGGCCCTTTAAATAAAGTGGAGCTAGTTGGCTCTTTCTATATAAGTAATTGCGCAGATATTATAAGTACATAGTTTAATCTATGAGAAGAAACCTGGGAAAGTGCCTTTTTATAGTTAGCATAGAATATATGCCAACTCTTATTTTAGGACAACTCATACTAGTTTTGAGGTGTTCATTTTGAGACTTTGAGACCATTACTACTGATTTCAATGTGTATATTTTGAGAGGTGTTGTTCTGCCATGAGTAGCCTTTCTGTAACATCTGTGAGAAGCATCGTAATATGACTTGCATCACGTGCAAATAGGATTATTCTAACCGGGCATATAGCTCCGCTAACACAGATTACTCGAACACTCTCCGGTCACATGATTGTATCGTCCAATGCCACTTTATGATCACATGCTTCTATCGCGCGATGGCCTCTTCTCTCTCTTGATGCCCCTTACCATCTTTTCTTCCAACGAACGGTAAAAATTTTCCTGCACCAAATTAATGTGAACATCCAAATTCCCTTGGGCTTGAGAAAAAAATTTTAGGGGATCAATTTTTTCTCAGTGGGATTCTTCCGCTCTTTTACTCATCTCCAAAAATAATTGTACCAGCATAAAATGATTTAAGGGGAAGTAGAAATTCTCTCTTCTGATTTAAACAAGACTGCCGTTAAGAAAGTGAAATTCATCTTTTTTAACATCATTAGAAAATCCCAAAAACCAGAGCATAAATTCTTCTTGAATACGCAAAATATTATTAATATACTATAGAAATGGCTGAAGTTATTGAAAACGGTAATGTTACTATTGAAAGATTGTCACCTGGTGATGGAAAGACTTTTCCTCAAGCTGGACAACAAATCTCTATTCACTACACAGGTACATTAGAAAACGGTCAAAAGTTTGACTCTTCTTTAGATAGAGGTCAACCATTCTCTTGTGTTATTGGAGTTGGTCAAGTCATTAAAGGATGGGACACTGGTATTCCTAAGTTAAGTGTTGGAGAAAAAGCTAAGCTAACCATTACAGGTCCTTATGCTTATGGTCCAAGAGGATTCCCAGGTGTCATTCCTCCAAATGCCACTTTGATCTTTGATGTTGAATTGTTAGCTGCCAATTAAAGCCAATGCCAAAATGTAAAGTAAATTACAGTATACTGAGAAACGAAAAGTAATAAATCATATATAGTTTTACATTTAAACCATTAACCCCAAAATGAACCCATCTCAAGGGATGGGATGGTTGTATTGGTTTTGCTGGGCATATACTTTGCTTAAGTCCTTTTTTTTCTTCATGTTTGCATCTCTACTTTCTAGTTCTCAGAGACCTTCTTGTGCGAAGCAGAGGCGGATCTTCTGCTCCAGTCTCATCTTCATTCAGTTTCTTTTTGCTGGTTTCGCTCTTTTTCAAATCACTATTTTTGTTCTTTTCCCCGTCCTCTTCTTCTCCCTCGCCGGTTACAATTAAGGTGCTTCTTCTCAGCGATCTTCTCGGTGCTGATGGCGGAATGAACTTGTCTTTTTTCTTTCCTTTTTTTATTTCGTCTACAGCACTCTCTTCTTCATCTTCCTGTGTGTCGTCATAATTCACCTCGTCACCATTTTGAGACGGTTTGGTTGTTTTTTCGTCCTCAACTATCAAATCCCCTTTCTCTTCTTCTTCTTCTTCATTTTCTGTAGGTACTTTGTTTACCTTTCTACCGGATCTAAACACTCTCACCTCACTATCATCGACATGGTGACTATCTGTATCATTACCACTCTCATCGGTGGTTGCTTTGGAATTTTTGCTTCTGCGAGTCCTTTTCAGTTTTTCTTCAGCATATCTTGCCACATCATTGTAGGAATCATCAATTTTTCGTTTACTTCTGGTTCTGCTTTCGATAGGCACATCTGTCTTTGCATCCTCTATTAATATTACATGTTCAACAGCTTGATCTTTTTCTGTTGCACTGGCAGCATGCAGGTCTATGCTTCTCTCTTTTTCAGCTTCTAATTCTATCTTCCCGGTGTTTTGTGTTTGCCCTTTTTGTGCATCAACTTGCGTTTTTTCCTTTTCTGTTTCCTCTCTTCTTTCTAGTGTATCTTCTTCTTTTGCAACTTCCTCTATGTTTCCCCCTTCTGATGTTTGTTCTGCATTGCTTGTTTCTGCTGCATTGGTATTTTCATCCGTCTCTTTTTCAGCTACAAAGATATCCTCTTCCTTTTCCTCTTCCTTCTCCTCTTCCTCGTCTTCTGCTGTAGTAGTCTTTGGACTTGCAATCAGTGGTTTAATTTTCTTTTCTTGCTTGGTTTCATCTTCTTCTTCTTGTTTCATTAGTTCCGCACCCTCTTCCTGTTTTTCCTCTTCTTTTAACTCTACTTTACTACTAGCGTTTTCAGGTGACTTGTTTGAAACACCAGCTGAAATTCTCGCATTTTCTTCTTTAACATCCATCTTTTTCAAATTATTTGCTTTTTCTATATCTTCCTTGGCTTGTCTTTTGTTGCCTGCTTGTTCCTCAAAGTCTATAATATTATACCTTACAATATTTCCAGCATTCAAAGACCAAGTGTTGTTCAAAAACCCAACCAAGTCTTCTTTAGTGTAGCTGTATCCTTTACTAAAATCAAATTGCTCTTCATTATTAATGAAATAAAGCTTATTTATTAATAAGTTTTCGGGAGTTTCAATCTCATTTTCCACATCTAATCCGTGATTATCTCTGTCATTTAAAAGTTTTAAAATCACTCTTAAATTGTTCTTAACAACGTATAAAGCTCTATTTTTTTGAGCTGCCACATCCTCAAAACAACTTTCTTCTATTATAACTTTAAGTAGTATCTTATTAAATCTCAGCAGATCAATTTCATTGAACGGCTCAAGAAGATTTATATGTATATCTTCTTCAAAAATTGACAAAATAGGATGTTTTTTGGGATCTATTTTTGAGTTGCTTGACGACGAAGTAGTTGTTATATCTGCTTTAAAAGACATTAATTGTTTAAAGTGTATGCTTTATCTCGCACCTTAGCAGTGGGTTGTCAACGTCTTCTCCTTAAAGCAGGAAATCCTAGAGAGAAACTAGACACCAGTCGATTTTCATGTTAGGGTGACATGAGCAATGTATGTCACGTGGCTTGCGCTTTCACTTCACTAGTTGGCCTGTTCTCTGCAGAAGCTCCAAAAAAAATTTTCAGCGTCAAAAAATTTTTCACTCTTTAGCCTTGGTATTCTCAAAATGAGATCTTCAAGAATCTTGATATAATATTCGTTTTACATACAACCAATAGTCGCCAGCTGCTTATATCAATGGTTGCCAGAAAGTTTAGACATCACTTGTCTTTAGCAAGAGGTAGATTGACTACTTCCTCTAACATTCAAAACATATATAACTTCTATAAGTATTATCCAGATAGAGTTAGATTGAGCACCATGTATCAGCAACTATTCTATGCCAAGAGAGATTTAAGAGCCTATCATGGTGAGCATCTTACAGAAAAAAAGTTTAAAAACGAATGGATTCCACAGCTGAACTCAGTGTCAAAAATCGATAGTGATAATGACATCAGGACTATATCTGGTTTGATAGCGAAAAACGATGTTCAAAAAACACCATACCAAATGCAAACAGTTGCTTTTTTGGAAAAACGATTAGATTTTGCCATTTTTAGAGCTTTAATGGCAGGCTCAATTAGAGAAGCCAGAATGCTTGTTATTGCAGGAGGAGTAACTGTGAATGACAAGTATATTAAAGATGCTGGTTACAAACTAAAGTCTGGTGACATTGTGAAATGTGATCCTGAAAGAGTGTTGCGTTTCATGGGAACTGAAAAACCAAAAATCAAGCAAAGTTTGAAAGTTGATGCCATTCAAGTCAATGAGTGGAACGAGGAAATTGCAGCTTTAAAAAGCAATCCAGATGGCTATTTCCCAAAGTTCAAATATAAAATTGAGGGTTTGTATGAGAGGGAACCAAAAAGAATTTATGTTGAAAAACTTTTTAAGGACGGAATGAAGAAACAAAAACAAGAACAGTATGATTTGAGAAAGCAAAATGATGATGTTAACATAGTTGCAAAAATTTTAAGAAGTTTGGAGACCTCCGGTGCCAACCTGGGTCAGTTTAAGGAAGCTTTCATTAACAACGATCATTTAGGTGAAAGAGTCCAAGCTCTATACAACAAGTATCTATCTAACATCGACTTATCAAAATACGGTATTTTTGTCTTTGATGGAAAAGTCAAAAGCATTGAAATACCACCAACAGAACAAGCTGAAAATCAAATGGAGTCTATAACTCATGAAGACATCGTTGAGTCTGAAGCAAAAGCTCTTGCTGGCACGGAGGAGGGTGTGGAAAACAAATTCATTGACTCGGCCCAAAAATTGTTGAAAGACACCAACAACGACTCAATTAGAAAGTTAAAGGACGAGTTGGTTGAATTTAAGCTGTCATATGGAAAGGAAATCGAAAAAAACAGAGATGTCACCAAAATAAACATGGACTGGGTTGAATCTCTCAATAGCCATGAGCCATTGCCAGCTGAGTTCGAGGAAGAAATTTTTGCCGACATGGAAGAGGAAGAGCTTGCTGCAAAGGAACAGGAGTTGGGAGAGCATATCAAACTGCCATGGCAAAATGGGTATTTGTGGGGGAGACAAAAACCCGAAGCAACCTACTTTTCTCCTTGGAAACCAAGAGGCTTTTTGGGAGTCTTTGCCGTTGCTCCTTTCCATCTGGAAGTCAACTGGAAAACATGCCAGTTTGTTTATTTGAGAGATCCTATTTGCAGACCTGGCCACTCTGAAGTTATATCTCCATTTGGCTTAGAGGTGCACGAAAAAGCTCACTTATACTACAAGAGAATGTGTAAGAATAAAAAGATCAGAAACCAGGGTTTTGATTAATAGAATCAAATCCTGTTTTGTTTTTTCTGTTTGCGGTCATTTCATCTTTTTCTATTGATTTACTCTTGTATATAGAACATCTAGACTTTAGAAAACGAAGTTTACATTCATAGCCAACACTACTTATTAATAGTATATATAGTCTTTAATTGATTAAACATAAATCTCTTCAACGGATTTAAGATCTATTTTGTTGTTTATATTTTTCACTCTTAGTCCATAAGCAAAAAATCTCCCCCCAAAAAATCCCCAGTATAAATAGGCCGTAGTGGTTTTGGCTGCAGCCTACTCTGTAACAATTGCTCATTGTGCATGGGAATATACACGGCCTGCGTTGTATTTATACAATCAAAGGTAACAGAAAAGGCATTTGCAAACAGTCCAAGCAACTAAATTGGTCTAGTTAAAGACAAACTGCTCCATGTCAAAAAATCCAGACTCTAAACAATACACCATTCAAGGTTATAGTCTTTCCAAATTGCTGAAAAGACTAGAAGACGCCACAGCTAGGCTAGAAGATTTGACTTTTTATCAAGAAAACTATCTGTTGGAAAAGTATAATGTGTCCATTGAAGGAGTAAATAATGTTCCATCTTCAGCATCGGAAGGTTTGGATCATATTGGCTCTTCTGATATCAAAACCATTGCCTCTCAAGAACATTTACCAATAGCCAACATCCCAGAAGCAAGTTTTGAAGAAGAAGCTGTTAAGCCGCTGGCTATTAAGGAATTTGAGCAACTCATTGAAAACAAAATTAAACCTTTGCTTGAAGTTTCTGAAAAGATCGATCCTGTTGTTCTAGATGCAGCAAAACTCTTTTTAGGTGCTTACACTGAGAGTTGTAAGTTTTTGGAAGCCTGTTCGTTATCCTCAAAGCCTGACATGGAATCTGCAGAGTTTTCAGAAGCTTTGAAACCAATAAGCTCTAAAATAATGGAGATTAATGACTTTAAAGAATCGCAAAGAAGGAGCAAGTTTTCCACTTACTTGTCAAGTTTCTGTGAGGGGTTCCCGGTTTTTAGTTGGGTTACAACAACCAGTCCACAAGGTTTGGTAGATGGCTACAAAGAAGCAGCTCAGTTTTGGACCAACAGAGTTTTGAAGGAGTTTAGAGAAACCGATCCAAACTCAGTCGAATGGGTGAAACTTTATTTATCTGGATTTGATGAACTGAAAAAGTATATAAAGCAGTACCAAACCACTGGTCCTACATTTAAGACCAAAGGTGGTATACCGCTGACTGAAGCACTAAAAAAAGTTTCTTCTGGGCCTTCTTCGACTGATTCCAAACCAGCCTCCTCTTCTCCATCATCTGCTGGTCCACCACCACCTCCTCCTCCTCCTCCAGCCGCAGTTTTTGAAGTCAAGCAAGCCAGCAACGATGCCGGCTCTGCTGAATCGGGTGATATGACTGCTGTCTTTGCTCAGCTAAGCAAAGGGGAGAATATTACCTCTGGACTGAAGAAGGTAGATAAATCTGAAATCAAAAAGGCACCATTAAAATCTAGCGTTGCTGCCACCCATGCTCCCCCAAGTAAACCAAAAAAACCTCAAGACATCACCATGAAGCTGCCAAAGAAAGAATTAGTAGGGAACAAGTGGTTTGTTATGGATTATAATAATGAACCGCAACCAGTTGTTATTGAAGGTGCTTCTTTAGGAGAATCTGTTTTTGTTGGTAAATGTATCAACACCATCGTTCAAGTTAAAGGTAAAGTCAATAGTATTACATTTAACGAATGTAAAGGTTCTTCCTTAGTCATGGATTCCTGTGTTGCGGCTGTTGATTTTATTAAATGTGAAAAGTTTGGTTTACAAGTTGATGGCTATTGCCCAATGATTACCACTGACAAGTGTGAAGGGGGTAGCATTTACTTATCCAAGGATTCTGTCAATGCTGAATTGTCTACTTCATGCTCAACTGCGTTGAACATTAATCTTCCAATCGGTGAAGATGATGAGTACGTCGAGTTCCCAGTTCCAGAGCAATTGGTTCATAGGTTTGACAGTTCAAAGGGGAAAACCGGTAAAATTGTGTCTCAAGTATTTGAACATGCTGGTTAGTAACTGCTTCTTGTACGATTATATCAATCTTTATATATAGATTTTTTCATTTTACTTTACTTTTTCCACATCTAAAGTGTCTAGATACTTCCGTTTTTGTTCTTCTATCCTTTTCTCAACTGTTTTATACTGTTTTAACAGGTTCATTTTTGTTTCAAATAAGTTATATGTTCCGTTGCTTGCTGCTTGGTAATCAAGCAGAGGGGAGCTATTCATAATTAAAAAATATGTATCTTTGTGAATTTGTGAAAGCAACTTAACCGCAGGTTTAGCCACATCAATTTCTGTATCATTAGAGCTTGGTACAGCTTCATTGAGCAGGGTTACTTTGGATATACTAGAGTCTATTTCCGTTACTGTCTCAATAGAAAGATCTGTATAATTTTTATCATAGATAGTCCTTTTATTGAGTTTCTCCATCCAAAAGTTGCTCTTTTTCTACTTGCACAAAATTTTCAACTAACAAAGCTATGTGGTTATATAGCTTGCTATTGGGTCTGCTCAGTGCTTGCACCTTCGTCTTCTTCCCTCAAGGATCTTCGTCCTTGCTTGGGCCACATAGGTTTTCAGCTAATGGTTAGCAATGGCTTTACTATCACGTGCTAAATGTGTCACGTGCCTTTTTGTAATTTGCTTTTGGAGGTTCCGTGAGCACTGTGCAACTACATGAATATACACCGCCAAAGGTGCCAGGGAAAAGAAACAACTTACAATCACCACTTCCAGAGCACCGTTTTTAGTGATGCTAGATGCCAATACTGAGGAACAAATGTTTATAGAGCCACATATTGCTAATTGCACTTTTTCTGTTTTCAATAGTGTCATTCAAGAACAGATCACAACAAGAAGCAGTAATGCTGAATCCCATGATGAGGATGTTGTTGACTGCTTCAACTACTCCTTGAAAGGAGCTTTAGAGTCTATGTTGAATTCTCTTTTATTAATAGAAAATGAAACTGGGAAAAGTTCTCATTACTCTGGTTCTGTTCCTACCGTTAGGGGTTTTCATACATTTATTAAAGAGTTGTTTGAAATTGTTCAGTCTCCGGAAAAGCTGAATTTTGCTTTAAAGTTTATTATCGATACAGTTTTAGAAGATGAATTTACAAAATATAACAAAGAAACTGTTGGAAATTTTGTTAATAAACTGATCTGTTCCAATGGAAATAATGTGTATCCAGATGATTATTTGGACGACAGTATCTATATTTCTAAATTCTGTAAAAAGTACATTTTATTATCAAAGTCCAGCTCCAAAAACACTAATTACTACGAGAAAAAGTTTTCTCTATTAGCTATAGCTTCTTACAAACAATCTCCCTTTTTATTCAGTTCTGAGAAAAGCGCCTTGCATGTTTCTTTGCCAACTTTTCTTGATGAGACTGATTCGTGGTCTCGCTTGTTTTTCTTAGTGGATAGCTTAAAATTGGATAAAACAGCTTTAGTTAATGATGGTTATTCCGAAATTGTGCAGAAAACAATTTTTGTTGAAATAAGATACTTGCTTATGAATAAAAGTATTGGTGTGAGAGATTTTCTGCAGTTTTTATTCAAGAAGATGGCAATTTCGTTGTCTAGAGATGAAACAGAGATGAAAACACCGAATGGTGACTGGAGATTTATTTTGATTTTCTTAAAGCAGCATCCATATTTCAAAACTTTTCAACCATATTTTAAAAACATATTAGTAGAAGAGATGCTAATCAATTTTCGCAACATTTTAGATGCCCACAAAAAGTTAAATCAAGAAGATAGCTTTGATAATTCAAATAAATATGACAATGCGTATGGTAAAAAGAGAAGAATAAACAAAGTCAGAAATTCAGAGTATATTCAACAAATTTACGAAAAAAGTATCATAGAAAACGAATCTTACGTTTTAGTTTCATTGACGCTTATTAGCGAAGCGTTATTAGATTTGCATGAACTAATGGAAGAATTTTCAAAAACAAATGGCTTGAATCAAGAGCTGAAAGGTGAATTAGAAAGCAATTATAAAAAGTTTTTAGAAAATCAAAAAACGCTAAATACTGACGATGACAGCTCTATGTTGCATTCTTTGGCGAGTGCTTCTGTTTTAACATCAGAGAGTGATACTATAAAAGGGCCTACTGCTGCCTCCAGATTTTCAAACCAAAGAGTTGAAAAGTCAGAATCGCCGCCATTAAAAAATGATTCCATTAAAGAAAAAGAGAGCTCTAGTTATGGAATTTCCGTCTGTCAGTATCCTCAAATAGCTATAATATTGCAATTATTAGAGAGGGGTCTGTTTGAAGATGCTGTAAAATATATGAATTATTTCAAATACAGTTTGTTCATAGTAGAAGAACTAGCAGAAAAAGTTTCCTACTGTGCAAAAGAGTGCTGGAGATGTATTGAACATAGTACTCATTGGAAAGCGACTTCTTATAACGAGCAAGCAATAAGCATAAACACATCTTACAATTTTCCCAATGACGATTTTGTAAAGAAAAGGGAGTATTGGGGAAGCTTTAACATACCTGATTTTAACAAGCAAGATTTTTTCAAAATCATTAAACAATTCTTTAAAATAGAGATACAGCCAACCACTGTGGAACAACTGCTAACCATATTGAAAAATGCTTTTGTCTTTGATTACAGTTCTACTACCTACAACGAGGAGGAATGGATTCATTTTTTTTTAAACTACCTGTCACCTACTATTATTAAAAATATCCCAACCGCTAATGATGAACTTTACTATATTATGAACCACTTCACAATTAACCAAAGGTTTGAAATTTACAAACAATTAGAATCTTCTGTTATCCAAAATGATGACTCTTTAAGGGCTGTTAATGTTGTTCAACGAAAACAAATTAAACGTTTTTTGAAAATAATTAATGTGGATACTATCAGTGAGCAATCCGTTGAGTTGGCTAAACTAGCTAATGTTAACCCGTTTACTGTATTTGAGGAATGCCTGAGACAGGCAGAAAGCTATGATATGATTTCTACTTTGATTGTAGAAAGCGCTTCTGGCTTCTCTAAATTTGCATTAGATGTTCTGCAGTACTCCTGTTTGAAGAGATTAGAAATAGATAGGGGGTATATGGCTAAAGATGATGTTAATGTTTTACCATGGTTAGCTAAGCTGACAACTTTTATTATCGCTGTTTATAACTTAAATTCTCTGTTTACAATAGACTTTATTTTCAACAATGCAATTCAGAATGTTGTTAAAATGGAATACAAAGGGCTGTATATTTTAAAAGAATTTTTAAGTAAAACAACCAATTCATTTTATTTGGATGAGCCACAGGATGAGTTAGCAATATTGCTTGAAGCTTCTGAGGCTTCGAGTGATTTTGCCAAAAACAAATTGTTGGGAATCACTCACAAAGAAAGCTCAAGATTGTTAGATTTATTCAAACAATTACAAAATCAGTCTACTGTAGCTCAAAAAGTATTAAGCGTCTTAATTGCATGGCCATTAGATATCTTCTATGACTCTTTTCAGCCGGTTAATTCTATCACCTCTAAGTATGATATTGTGAATAGTGTTTTGAGATTAATGATTGATTTTATTACATCAAATGTACCAGAAGAGGAGTTTGCTATGATTTTCAACTTCAGTGATTTCAATAATTCTGTTGATGCTTCTCAATTGTTGTCAAATTCTTGGAGAGGCATTTTGTTTTCACATAACATTTCTGCAAATAACATGCTCTCTCTGAATCTCAGTGATTGTCCTGAAGAGTCTTTACCAATTGTCAGCGACTTTTGGAGATACAGATTGAAAGATTTAGCTTTTGGAGCTTCAAAAACAACACCAGTCAAAAAATTTAATCTATCTGGTGTTGAAAAGTCATATTGTAAAATAGAAGCTTCCCTAAATAAGTATCGTGGTGAAACTTATAAAAATGAAGAACTGAAATATTTTTTGGAAGAATGTATTTTTAAAAACAGTATTATGGGTGTTGCCGAAGCAATCTATTCAGCGGAATTTATGTTTTTAACCTTAGACTTTGTTACTTTATGCCATATTTTAACCATATTGTTCACTAGAGACTATTTGAAAAGACTAGTGATTAGTACCTCTTCCAACGAAATATTGTTTTTATCAGTTTTTATTAAAAGAGTATTTTTACTGCTGAATAAATATGATGTAAATCTGAACGGTGATGAGCTTATAGAATTTAAAAATAATTATTTCTTCTGGACAAAGTGCTTTTTATTTGAAATTAGTGATTTGATTTTGGATTATGAATATTTGAATTCTAGATCAGCCATTCAAATCGTCAGTGAGTCTGTTCATCATTTATTACCAGTTGATATTTTGATAGACGTATTGATGAGAACGATTAACAAAAAGTTAATTACTGAAAATAGGGAAGAGCTAATTGCTCCATTAAACTCATTGATCGGTTTTTCACAAACCAAACTTAATTCATGTAAAACTATTGATTCATTTAGTGAATCTATTTTGGAAGATGAGGATGTTCAAGCTATGATAGCAACATCTCATATAAACAACAAATTGGAAGAGTCTAATGCTGTAGTTAAGGACAAAAATAATCAAATAGCTGAACTAGAAGCCCAAGAGAAAGCTCTCTTAAAAAAAATAGAATTGAAAAGAGAAGAGCTTAAAAGAGATGAAGAACAGCACGCAAAAGAGGAAGCTGAACTGAAAAAAATAGAAGAAGCTAAAATTAAAGAAACAGAAGTTGAAACCAAACAAAAGAGAAAGTTAGAAGAAGGTGACGACAACATTATTAAAAGACGTAAATTTGAATATGCAACAGATAAATCAGTAGCAGAAAGTAGATTTGAAGGCTTTAGTGATTCAGCAAAGCCAGTCACTATAGCACCAAAAGGCAGATTTGGGGGAACTGAAGAGAATTCTACTTCTCTTCCAAGTGCACCAGCCAGTCGTTTACTCCTACCTTCGGGACCTAAATCAAAAACCTCAGTTACACCTGAGCTTCAAAAAATTAGCCCTGATGATTTACCTAGGGAATCAAAAACTGAAAGAATAATAAAGCAAGAAAAGCCGCCAATATCTTATGTTGATATAAAGCCTGAAAGATGTTTGTTGATACTGAAAAATATTTTAAAAGAAGATAAATTTACCGGTTTGTGGATATCAAAATTGTTTGCTGAACTAGAGCAAGAAAGAATGATAGATTATTTTATTGATATGTTGGTAAACACTGATGTCGATCTCACTGATTTCTTTATTTTGATAATTCAAAAGATTTTTAGTATTAATTTCTCTAAGCAGGACTATTCCAAAGAAATTCGAAGAATTGTTTCTCAGGTTTTGGTCTCTTTGAATGCTGCACCCTCCAAAGCATTTTTTGTTAAAGGCCTAAAAGAATACAGGCATTTTTCAAAATTCAGATATGATCCTTATGGCAGTCAAAGCTTCATTGAACAAGCTAATAACTACAAATTGGGATTTGCTAAGGCAAGAAACAGTAAGCTTAAAGAAGCTGGTAAGAGCAATTTCTCTTCAAGAAACGACAGAAACAACAGAGGAAGCAGTGACATTGGCAGCGCAAAACCTCCAATTAAAAGGTTCGACAACAGCAGTAGCACAAGAGGCTCCAGATTTGAAGGAGTGGAGTCGAAAGGAGTGAATGAAAACAGACGCAAAAAGGGATACAAGTATTGAGTATTTGCCCAATAGTATTTTCTTTTTTTAAATTAACCTGGTTTTATATATCTTTTTAATCATTAATCATATATCCCAAAACGGAAATGTGTGTGTAAACATTTTTTGTTTAGATGCTTTTTCAAGGTTTTCGATTTTTAGAATAATAGAGAGAATAGCTAGCACTAAAATAGAGAAATACATTTACCAAACTTTCATTGCAGGAACCAAAGCTAAAGTATTTATGTCTGAATTCGAAAGTTCCAACAGCGGTGTCACGGGAACTTTAACTATATTTGTTCATAGAGCAAAAGAATTGATAAATGTTAAGAAACTAGATAAGCAATCACCTTTTGTAGTTTTAAGAGTTGGGCATATGACATGTAGATCCAAGGTGTGTTTTAGAGGAGGTCAAAAGCCAGAATGGTCCTTTGTAGCCAAGTTTCAAATTACTCCTGAAATAAAGCCTATATTAGAAATAGATTGTTTCCACGAGACAAAGAATGCCCCAAAGTTCATCGGAAAATCAAAGGTTGACTTTACAACAGCCATTTTTGCTAACGAAGATGATGGTGACGATAGATGGATTGAGTTGCAAAACGGAGTTGAATACGCAGGAAAGATATATTTAGAAATGTCTTTTAATTTAAGTTCGCAAAATCAAAACAGCGTGATGGGATCAGATGAGTTAGGGAATTCCTTTACTGCGGCACATAGTAATGGTATAAATCATCTAGCAGGCAGAAGCAACGACATTTTAGATGATATTCAGTCCTTTACACAATCAGTTGGTAACCGAGAAGTACCAAATTTGCCAAGTGCATCAGCAGCAAATGAAAATCGTAATATTAATTATCAGCATGGGGTTATTACATCAGAACCAGAAATCAATGATTTTTTGAATAGTAAAAGTGTGAGCCCATCAAATTCCTCATATTCATCTTATAAGCTTGCAACCTCTCAGGGTTCATCTCAAAAGCAAAACTACAAGAAATCACACTACTCACAGCAGCAATACAACCAATCACCAGAGGCTGGAAGCTACAATGCCAAAGATCATCCGTATGAAGCTCTGCCATCCACTACAGACTCTTCTTCTTCCGAACCTCTTTTTGCAAAGCTCAGGGAACTGAAAGGAAAAATGTTTACTTTCAAGCACCAACAAGGAAATAACGGTTCATCACAGTATGAGGCTGGTGATCAAAATGTAAATTTTGGAGAAGATCAGATGTTTCATGGAAACAGCAATCATAGAAACTTTAATAATGATAATGATATTCATGTGAATAACCGACTTTCGAACTCAAAATCTAGTAAAAACTCTCAGCTTTCAAAAGAGCAAATGGATTTTCAAATATTAGAGAAAGCCATTGCTGGAGGAGCTGTATTTGAGCAATCAGTAAACAATGAGACTGATATTCATTTTAATATTAATGACAATTTGCCTCCTCTCCCTACGAAGAAACTTGTCAATAACAGATATCAAATGGGTGACAGAATCGAAAGCACCAGAACATTTTCCAAATCTAGAATTCCAAGCCAACCTATGAAACCGATTTTTGACCTTTCTCGAAGACCTCCACCACCTATGAGCTGAACTCATATATAGATATCAAAAATGTTTCCCATGTTTATGTACCTCTTGAAAGTACAAGATTTTAAAAATTAATATATAATGTTTCAAATTAACAAAAACACTTCCGCTGTAACATGCTTTTGCTTTATTTTTTTAACATTGTCTCCTTCTTAAAAAACAGCCTCATCATCGCCAGCATCATCGCCATAGTCATCTTCACCATTGTCAAAGTAATTTTCAGCATCGTAGTCACCATCATCGTCTTCGTCATCAAACGCTTCATCTTCATCATCTACCTCTTCTGCTTGATCCACATCTTCATCGTTATCCTTCTTCTCAGATTCCTCCGTAATGTACTTGGAAAACTCCTTGTTGAAGTCTATATCATCCGCAGCATCGTTTTCGCCATTCTTCTTTGGAGCAGCAGTCTCAGGATCAAAAAAGTTCAAAAGTTTATTGGATGAGACGGATTGTTTTTGAAGTGTATTATTGTTGGTATTCTTTTTTATAATAGATTTTAGTTCTTGTGGAATGAATTCTAGATGAAACGGATGGTCCAACTTTCCTTCCCCATCTCCATCAACATGGCCTTCATCTGCATTGTCATCATCTGCCTCTGTCTTCAATTTGTTGATTTTCTTATGCTTATATTTATCTCCATATCTTTCTATTCCATCATCTACCTTGTTATATCTATCTAAAATATCAAGAGGCACTAGATCGCCTGTATAAAACTGTGATTTTCGGAAAAGATGTGAGATCTTCTTGTAGTTCTTTCCAATCCGGTAACTTAAGGCATTACTGGATGATTGGTTAACTGGTAGAGGAACGATTGGGTGGGGTAAGGAGCTATTAGTAGCTGAATAATCAAAGTTAAAAAAAGACATACTGAAAACACCTATTGGCCCTTTTGGTATTGGTGGAAGATCTTTCTACGATCGGTATTGGATTAAATCTTAGTGGAGCATTGAAACAAGGTGGAAAGTGAATTGGAGAGACTGAAGAGAGACGAAACGAGGAAAAAGAAATTTTTGCTGCAGCGGGAATAAAAATTTAACAATGACATGTGACCATCAACCAGTGTGCATGTGACCTTGGAAACTCAGTCTTCTTCCTCTTCCAAGCCTGCCAGAGACGACCTCTAAGAAGAACATCTGCAATGGTGTTGTTTTTGTAAATGCCCCATGCTTGTATATATATAATCTATATATACCAGAAAATATTGCACTCTGTTCCTTTTCTCTTTATAATGATATAAACTGAGATCAGAGGAAGCTAATCTTCCAATAAATCAGCAATATCAGCCAAATCATCGTCGTCTTGTTGTTCTTGCTGTAGAAGCTGTTGCTTTTGAATTTCCTCGTACTTCTTTTGCAAAAGTTTGACGTTTTTTTTATATTTGGCTTTGCTTCCCTTACCAAAACTGAACCCTGAAGATTTGGAGTCTTGGTTCTCATCCCCTTCGTCATTTTCTTCGGTAACTTCCATATTGTAATCACCATCCCATTCAGAAACTCCCTTTTCCTTGTTTTTGTTTAGCTGTTTCCAAACCTCTTCTTTGTTTTTCTCAACCATTTGGTCTAATCTAGTCTTTTCATAGTTTCTCAAAAGTCTGGTTCTAAATAGAGAGTAAACACAGACAATCAGTATGATAGTGTAGATTCTTTTCCAGTTAATAGAATTGATAGAATCATCGCTTTTAATGTTTCTAACTAAGTCTTGATATGTGGTGATTTCCCTGGACCATATAAACTGGTAAACATAGTTCCACAGCTTGTAGTTGACTGTGAAAATTGAAGCTTGTTTGTCAGAGATTGCATCTTTGTCAGCATAATGATGATTGACAACCTCTCTTAATTCAGTAATAGAGTTTTTAAAGCCCTTTAACAGAGATGACATCCTGAAAATATAATACTACAAAGGTCCAATGGTGTTATCTTTAGATTGTTTGTTTTGATTCCTTTTCCTCATCGAGCTGCTTAGCCCTCTATAATAGGAATACACGCGGTAGAACGGACGCCTGGGCTAATAATTGTGCTGGGAGAAAAATTTTCATTTCACGTGATGTATTTTTCCCTCTCTTTTGGAAGTGAAAGCCACAGAACACCACCCGATTCAGCAGAGTGCCAACAAAAGCTGTTGGTCCAGCTCAGCTCAGCTTAATTATACCTGAAACAACACAAATTAGCAGAAGTTTTATTCTGATAGCAGGTATTCTGCAAATCCCAGTGAGTTCCCGAGGTCTGCTGAGTAAACACTGGAAACAGGGTTGATAAAAACAGCGTGTTCACGTGATACAACCCCCCAAACCGCCTCTTTGTGTCGAGCAAGAAAATTTTTAGCTCTTTCAGTAGATACAAAAGAGACATCAAGGGCAACCACGACCCTTATCACTGGAAGCTACACACTGACAGAATGAGCAATAACACGGGAAGATTTAACAACAATTCTAACAGTAACTCGAACAGCAATAATTCCGGCAACAATACTTCGAACAACACCAGGTACAGCAATAACAGATATAACAATAGCAATAACAACAGCAACAACAACAGCAACAACAACAGATATAACAACAACAGGTACAACAACAACAACAGATACAATAATAACAACAGATATGGTGGTCACCACAATCAGCACAGTCAGCCTCAGGTGCAACCTTTAAAAATCGCTAAAGAGCAAATACTAGAATTGAACAATTATGTTGACGATGTCATCGAAGTCTACATTGGAAAAAATTTAAAGTTGACAGGTAAATTACTTTCATATGACCTTGACAACCTAGACATGATATTAGACCAAAGTGTTTTGTATATCTTGAAGGATTTGAGTTTGTTAACTGAGGAGGAAGAAATGAAACTAATTGCTGAGAGAGAGGCCAGCGAATCTCCATTTGAAGACATCTATGAAGACAAAATCGATTACGGAATCACAATGGTGAAAGGCAACATGATCATATCTTTCAGCAAGGCTCACCAATAAACATTAGGTGGCTGAATCATTATATAATGTTGCTTTTATTAATTAAACAACCCTGACCAAGCAAACCCCCTGGTCTGAGAATGCCGCGGGCGACGAGCAGCAGAAAAATTCTTTCTTTTGTGTTTGCACGTGACAGTGCTTTTTTTTTGTGGTTTGTCGCGCCGAACCAGGCGCCATCGGAATCCGCGCAGACTTTTTCAACCGTTGAAATTGTCATATAGGCGTTTTTGTTCACTAGAAGTCTGAAAGATGAGCAGAAACCACGGTTCAAAATATATTGCGACAGCCATAATGACTGCTAATTGTGATTATGTGGGATTTTCCACCAACACCACCGAGTTTGGCAACAATGTCTATTTGCTGAGACTGACCAATCAGTTAAAGGTGATCTACACTCTGATTAGGGATGTTACTACCAGTAACAAAGATTTCATTTTCTATAACAACAGATTGATCCGTTTATTGATTGAGGAAACAATGAACTTGTTGCCCTTGAAATCTCAGCAAATCTTAACACCCTTGCAAAACACCTATCACGGTTTTGAATCTACCGTTAAAAACACCAACATTGTGGGTGTTTCCATTATCAGAGCTGGTGAAAGTATGGAGTTTGAAATGAGAAGTATTATTCCTGATTGTAAAATTGGGAAAATTCTGATTCAAAGAAACGAAGAAACCTTTCAGCCGCAGCTATACTACTCAAAGTTTCCGGACTACAATGCAGATGATTATATTTTCTTGCTAGACCCAATGCTGGCTACTGGAGGTTCAGTAATTATGGCTCTAGATTGCCTAATTGAAACTGGTTACAAACAAGAGAAAATTATCTTTGTTAATATTATCAGTTGTCCAGAAGGTATTGAAACCCTGAAAAAGAAGTATCCAAATGTCAAAATTGTTACTGGAAAGATTGATGAGTACTTGAATGAAAAAAAGTATATTATTCCAGGGTTGGGTGATTTTGGTGACAGATATTTCACCTAATCACGTTACTTGTTAGCTTGCTATCAATGAGCTGCAACTTGAAACAGCAATATAATAACATATATATTATTATGGCCACTGTTAATGCTTTCCATCCATTTCTCTTAAATTTCACATAGCTTTTTTTATACCAGTCTGGTTTATTTTCTGCGCAAAAAGTTAAATAACGCCTATGGGTAAAAAAAGCGCTAAAACTGTATATTCATAAAATCACCTATTAAACCATACCCAGTTGCGAAAACTGTTGAGTCCTTCTTTTCTTTACACTGAGGCAATTTTTCTATTGAAGTTTGTAGACATAGAAATGTCAAAGTTCAAAGTTAAATCTGCCCTTCAATATGCTCTAATTTTGTTTGCAGCATTCCTTTTTCTTAATTGTTATAAATCCTCAAAGATGACATTGGAAAATAACGAAGGAATCAAGAGGCTCATTGCTTCTCATAAAGTAAAGAGTTCCAATTCTAGTCAAGTCCCTGTCTTTGGGCAATCTGATTTTGATCCTGATGGTGAGTTTTTCAACAAAAAAGCAATATTTATGGCAGCAGTAACAGTTTTTGCGTTGTTTCCCTTGTATATATTGCTTTAAAAGACAGACTTCCGATTCATTCGTGAGAATTTTAAGATCTCGCTCACACCACGTAGTTCTGGCTTGGAGACTTTCACCCCATTGCTAAGGCCAATGGTTTAAAAAAACAGTATTCTTATTGCTTTTGCTGATTGCTTCTGAGCTATCTACAAATGTAGCATACATTTATATATTACTTTCTAATTATAGTCTAACATAACCGCTTGGGCCAACTACAGACTGTTTTAAATAGTGATTTTTACATCTTCTCAAGATTAACTTAAACTTGGGTTGCTTTTTTGTATCGTGTTGAGAAAACCCATACTTGAATAAAGAAGCATTCTTTGCACTGTTAGCATCAACTTTTCCTAGTTCTTCTAATATTCCAGATATTGGTGGATTGTTGGTGTCATAAACAGGAGCTAAGCATGGTGTTGAAATAACTTTCCCATGCCAAGTTTCATTCTCAAGCAGTGGCTTAACACATCCAATAGCTTCTCTTATGTATTTCTTTTTAGTCATTATCTTTCTTGAAGGAGCCCAAACGTATTTTTCTTGAGTCTGTGGTGAAGGAGATGCAATGTTGATCGCTGAGTGGGATATTTGCGAATGGATGGAAGCAGATCTTCTTCTTATAGACTCATTTGTAAATACTTCCCTCAAAGCATTGTGAGAAGATCTCGTAGGAGAAGTATCTAGCTTGTTGCTATAGCTTCTAACTTTTGTGACTTTTTCATGTAAAGTAATGGGTTTTTGAGGACAGTATATGTAGTCGCCAACTTCTTCAAATTGGAGCCCTTCCCTTTCATACGTGTTCATTCTGTTCTCTTCATTTTCCAAATCTTCAGCAGCCGTGGATGTTTCTTTCCCTTCTTGGTCATCTTCTTCCCCAGCAAAATTTTCTAATTGCAATTCTTCTTCCATGATTTCTCTCTCTTCAGCTAATATATTGCTTTCAATTGTTTCTGCAGCCTGGCTTGACGACGATAATAGAACAGTTTTAGAAGCATTACTTGTTGAAATTGGAGGTGACACACTTGGTTTGGGTTCTCTTTTTGAAGCAACTAAAGATTGTCTTCTCTCTGTTGGAGCAGAAGTTATTAAACTGTCTACAGTAATGGAAGAGCCATTTTTCTTTACTCTTGTTGGTAAAGGACTTTCTTTTGAGTGTACTTTTTTAGCTTTATTTGAGTTTGATGATTTTCTGCCAAAAAGTTTCGAGATCAGTTTCTTACTACCCTTATTACTGTCATTTTCATTTGAAGAGCCTAGTATGTTCAAAACACTATGATGAGATATCGTTTCTTTAACCGAATTAGCACTTCTCTTTAGTTCATCTCTAGAGTTTTTGTTGTTAATTTCAGGAAGCGCAGTGTTTTTCTTTTTAGAAGGAGCAAATTGAATATTAGTTAACGCATGAGTCAAAACTAAAGCTGGGTTGCTGCGATCAACATCCTCTGGCAAAACGTTCTCGATTAAAGGACTCTCACTATCTATTGCAGAGCTCTGCCTTGATAATTCCTCATTTTCGTCCTCTCTTAAAACTCTCTTGATAGTCAAACTTGTGTATTCTTCCATTAATCTTCTATTTTCTCTCTCAATCAGTCTAACGTTATCATCAATCATGGGAAAATTTGACGCTGCTATTTCATTAGAATTAACAATTCTTGCATCAATCTCGTCATCGACATCGTCTGCTACTTCTTCCTCTTCGTCCTCTTCATCATCTTCCTCGTCCACTAAAGCAGCACTTTCACTATCGTTCCTCATATCACTTGATAGGCCTGTCACGGCAGCATTTGAAAGCGAGTCAAAAGAATTGATTGATTGATTATTTGACATTCTTCTTCTTCTTTCGGCCTCAATGGTGCTACATAGTTCAACTAGACTCGAAGATTCATCTTCCAGCAAAAAGTCGTTTATATTTGCTAAAGATGATCTTCTTTTTTCAATAGCATCCATATTTGCTCCAATGGTTCCATTATGTGATAAAGATGAACCAGAAGATGTTCTTAGCCTCGAAAAATTTAAAATACTACCTTTTTGTTGTAAAGTATTTTGCTGTTTTTTCAAATTTTGTTGATTGTACAAGTTCAGTTGTTCTTGCTGTTCTAATAATAGCATGTGTCGCCTTTCTTCTCTTAGACGTCTGCGTCTTCTACGTCTGTTCCTACTGCTTCCAATAGGAACAATTCTGTAGCTCGGATAACAACGTTCTTCCAAATCTAAACTTATTCCAATACCAACTGACAAATAAACGGACCAGTTTATCATATCCATAACATTTGAGAAACTTAACAAAAACTGTTCCATTTCACATCTTAGTCTTAAAATATATGGTCTCTCATTGCAATCTGTGGCAATACCAAAATCATTGTTTTGCAAGGAAAAGGATTTACACAATTTGTTGTTAGTGAGATATCTGGCTGGATTGTTCATGACTTTCTGCAAGATTTGTCTGCTTTCAAGTTTGGACATGACATATTCTTCCGATAAAATTTTAGTATTTGTTCCAGCAGTTTTATTGGAGTTTTCGGCATCACTGCCATTAACCCAAATTTTCTTTCCTTGGATAATTTGATACTGTTCAGTGTAGGAACTAAAATCATTGTTTTTTTCTTTTTCTCTGATTTGGCAAGAATCGTCCTTTCCATCTTTAAATTTGGGTAGATCATTAGTCAATTCAGCATCTAGGTGGTAGAAATTTATTTGAGTAGAATTCAATTCAAAAATATAATATTTCCAATGTCTAAACATTGCTTTGTCAAAAGGGGACAAAAACTCAACTTTCATGGCAACTATTGTTATACCTTCGATACCTGGTTTATAATCTGGAGGAGCAGTAATTAGAGGATTATGAGCTTCCTCGTATATAGGAAAATGAAGTCCGTCAGAGACAGTAGTGGGATTACATTTGTTATAGCTGGGAGGATATGCTGGAACTGGGTCAATCCATTGCATCAATTCAATGTGATTTTCCCATGGCAGCAACCCTTCATAGCTCTTGAGATCAGGTATTTCAGTCTCATTTCTCCCAGTAGAGTTAGGAGAAACCAGTCCGTTTTTCGTAGATGATGATCCACCTATGTTTGTTGTCTTCAGTTTTTTGTTTAAACTTGAAAATAAGCTCTTACTATTGCCTGCACTTTTAGGCTGTTTATCATTGCTTGTTATGTGAGACAGATTTTGTTTAGGGGTATGATAATCTGGGGAGTTCAAAGATGGAAATTGAGGGAAATTGTTTTCAATGAAAGTGGATGAGATTACACTTTCCGCAGATGATTTTGTCCTCATTGAAGTTATTGAATTCACTAGGACCTGTTGTGACTGAAGTTGTTCGAAGGATTTTGAATTATGGTTACAGTTGTTTAAGCTTTCGACCTGTGTGGAGGAGGATTTTGGAAAATCGCTCTGAAATGTTTTGTTTTCTCGCAAGTCAGGAAACGATCCTTTTGGACTGAGAAAGGGGTTTGTTCCGTTTTCTAGTTGCACGTACGTGCTGTTATTATTGTTTTTCGTTTTCATAGTAACATCCTCAGAGCTCGCATTGGCGGCAAAAGGATTGTTGCTATGGTTCATGGACACTGATAAGTTGTTTACTTTTTGCATTAGCTTGTTGATTTTGTTAGCCTTTCTGTTATTACTATCAGTGTCTAGAGGTTCACCAATAAAATTCATATAGTCAACCTGTTGTTGAGGGTTTTTAAGCACCAGTTGTCCGTCCTTTGTAAGAATTAGGTTTGTTGGGATGTATCGTGTAACTTTAGCTACTTTCAAGTTCCCCTCTTTGTCTAAATATGCCTGTACTTTTGGTAAAGAGTTGTTCAAGTTAATTTTATTGTCAATTAACTTTTTAGCTTCTCTAAGTTGTTCCTTGGTCAAAGGTTTAGAAAGATACTTATAGTGGTCTTTGTCAACAAATAAGGATGCCAACTCTTTAGGTAAAGTGGTGTTTTGGTTGTTAGTTTTGGATTGCTGAACTGAAGAACTGATGCTGTTGTTGGTATTATCGTTGAGAGACGACAACTTTTGAAAATAGCTGATTTATGAATAGGTAAATAAATAAATTAAAACCTCTGGTTTTTTGGTGATTTCTTTGATCTTTTCAATTGTCCTGTGAGTGATATTCTTGTGAAATATTCTCCCAACTACCCATATATAGCTAATAAATAAATCCTTATAATCGCTCTTGGAAAATATAATAACGAAAAAAGAACTCGGTGAAAATAAATTTTCGACCAGGAAAATATATGTCTTAAAAGTAGTTTATCAAGAGTTCAACCAGTTGTTTTCACTTTGTAAAATTGTATTAGCTTTTTGGTTTGTCCTTTGAATAAGATCGTCATCACTATCTGTCTAATAAATACGCTGTCTAACAGACTTTTTTTATGTAGGAGTGAGAAAAATTGGAGCGTATGGTTTATATATGGATGTCTCTATATTTTCCCCCTTTTGAGAGGAAACCGGCTTCGGATAAAAAGCAATCCACTGCAAGTTCAGTCAAATCCCCAGGTAATGTATCGTGATGCTCAGCACACAGTCATGTGATGAAGAGAAGAGAAGACCAGGGTAGAGCAGAGTAGACAAGGAGTTGTATGGAAAGGCATGACAGGGACAGAGAAAGGACGACTTTTTGCTTCTGTGCGTGCTTGCCTTGCGGCTGCGCCGCATCGTTGTAGAAAAGGATTGCTTTGAGTGGTTCGGAGTTAATGTATCTTCTTCTGTTCGATATGAAGGGAAAGCAATTGCAGCCATCAGCTGCTCCTGACCATCGTTGACAAAACTTAGATTGTGAAGAAGACTCTCATCCAGCCAATTGGACGGTGTTTGCATGCCAGGAGGTGCCAAAACATAGCCAGAGTGAGACAAGGGAGAGGATGGATGAGATTCGCAAAGAATACCAGGCTGAGGACTGTTCATACTTACCCGGCCATTCGGCATTCCCAGAGCCAGGCCAGGCCATGCCATGCATTGGCGCACAGCGTGCCTGTGTTTTCAGCCACCGGCTGTCGACTGCTAAAGACGATAAAGTTAATTCAAGGGTCTTTTCCATTTGTCGCCCGCAGTTGACTGGCTTCTGGCAAAATACTTTGGCATGACAGGAAATAGGAGAAAATGTGCCAGTCTTAGGTCCTCTAAGTACCTCGTTTACTCAAGAGACAGCTGCCGGCTTTAGGAACGCCAAAGAAAAATGTTGAATCTTCTCGGCTCACTCCGAAATCCCTAAAATCCCTTAACACCATTTATTGTTTTGTTGCTTATATTGCAAAAATCGTTATTAAGGTTTTAAAATGAGAGGCACCATATTGCCTTTATTTTTTCTAAGGGCTGGGGGGAGAAGAGACTAAAAGAGGAGCAAGGATGTGAGTCATGTGATAAGCAACGCTGTGTCACATGATCCCGTCTATAAGAAGCGCAGCCGGCCCAGGGCTGTTATATGCAGCGTCTCAGGCCAAGAAAGACGGTGTTTCAGCCGCTGCTTGTGTTGCTGTTTTCAAGTGCCTTAGTGGGGTTCTTCTATCCTGCACAAAAAACCAGGTCTCTATCTAGACATCAAAAGTATCTTTCTTCACTTCACATAAAGTCAGGATTGTAAAAAAATTTCATACATAACCAAGATATAAAGGGCCGCAAGAACCACCAGATAGGTTTGCTGTTTCAAAGAGATTTTTATTATAATCCCTTGACAACAGGCCCCTTCTTTACCATTGAAGTTATCAGCTCATAAGCTACTTGCGCACCAGCTAGCTGAGTGATTTCTAAGGGATCATATGGTGGAGAAACTTCAACAACGTCAGCACCAACAATATTATATTTATCCAATCCTCTTAATAGGAAAATCAATTCTCTGGAAAGAAGCCCGCCGACTTCCATGGTACCAGTACCAGGTGCAGCACTAGGATCTAACACATCAATGTCAACACTAATATAAATTTTTCTGGCTAATCTTTCTTCTTCCGTTTCACCCAAGTAATTCAAAATCTCTTGGAGCACACCTCTCACACCTATTTCTAAAAATTCATCCGCATGAATTCTCTTAAAACCAACATCATCATCTTCATCATAATCCTCATAAGAAGTACCTGAAATTCTGGTTCTCAAACCTACGTGCATGTTACCATCAGCAGCCAATAATTGCTCTTGTTTGGCCATCCACAGCATAGATCCATGATTGAAATCGCCAATATCAGAATCCCAAAATGAAGGAAATTTACTTGGAGACCAGGTATCCAAATGAGAATCGAAATGAATGACAGTGATATTTCCATGCAGCTGAGCCAATGATCTCAAAGCTGGCAATGTGATGGAGTGATCGCCTCCCAGCGAAACTAGTCTTGGCACTAGAGTCTCACCATTTTCTTCACCCTTGGTACTGTTTCTTCCAACAATTAGATTTTCGAAAGCTTCAGTCATCTGTCTTAAAGCAAGTTTGTTATCCATAGGTGTTACTGGAATGTCACCGCAATCAATGATATTGGCCCAATCGTCGTATGGATTAATCCCTGCTCTATAATTAAACCCTCTTAAAGACGTTTGTCTTTGAGAAGACTGACGGATCCCCTGTGGTCCAAATCTAGCTCCTGGCCTAAAAGTTACAGCCGTATCAAAGGGAACCCCAACAATGGCAATGTCAAAGGTTTCCGATCTATTCAGCAAGCACTCAGAAAATGGCAAATGCGCAAATGTTTTAATTCCTTGATATGGCCAATAAGATCCCCACATATCCTCTAGTGAAGGTTCTTTGGCTGCTTGATGGAAGTTTCGTTGCGGGGAGAGAACTTGCTGTTGAAAGGACTCAACAGGAACAAGTAGCGCTGGAGCTAATAAACCAACCAAAGTTTGCACTTTCATTGAACAATTAAATAATATCTATATGGTCTGTATGTTTATATTTTGAAAAGCATCTTCTTAAGGTACTTGAATATCAACTTGTTCTCTGGTTCACAGCTCCTTATATAGGTTCTTTTAGAGTCTCGCTTGTTTTTTTAGCGAGATTGGGATATGTCTCTGGGCTATGGCTAAAAAGTTAGCGAGATAAGCGCAAACAAGAACGAGATTGAAAATAACCAGTTTTAAAAATTAACGAGACTCCTTAGTAGAATACAATTATATAAACTAGGGATAAAGAACCGGCAAATTTGTCTTTATGAAAACGTGAAGGAACCAACAGACTTCAGTCTTTGAATCAACCCACATGAAACTCTCACTAGCAGCCCTTTCTTTGCTTGCAGCTCTTGCAGCAGGACACTCTTCATATGAATCACTACACGAAGATCAAAACTATCATGCCTATAAAGAGCCAGCTGAGCAGGGAATTTCTGTCCAATCAAAACCAACTCTTGAACAGCTTTGGGGGCCTTTTTGGGCTTACCAGGGAATACAGTCCTTTGCACACCTACCATTTGAGCAATGTTTGACAAGGGGTAAGGAGTCCGGCGAAAACGAACTTTTTGACATTGCCGTTATAGGAGTTCCCTTTGACACAGCTACAAGTTTTAGACCAGGAACCAGATTTGGACCGCAGGGTATAAGACAGGCTTCAATGAGACAAGACAAGGGAAGAGGTTTCAATTTTAGAGCAGGTATTAACCCATACGACAACTGGGCCAATGTCATTGACTGCGGTGACATTCCAGTAACACCTATGGATAACACGCTTGCTTTGAAGCAAATGCAGTTAGCTTACAAACAACTTTTGTCTATTCCAGGTAACAAAAGTGCCGTTCCTAGATACATGTCTTTAGGAGGTGATCACTCTATTTTGCTGCCTATTTTACAAGGACTATACGAAGTCTATGGAGAGGTCACTGTGCTCCACTTTGATTCCCATTTAGACACCTGGGCACCGGACAAATATCCTTCTTTTTGGTCAAGCAATACCTCTGACTTCACCCATGGTTCCATGCTGTGGTTGGCTCATAAATACGGAATAATTGCTCAGAAGAATAATCTTCACGTTGGTTTAAGAACAAGAATAAGTGGAAACGGATGGGATGACTTTGAAGAGGACAATGAGACGGGCTTCAAAAGAATTTTTGCCGACTCTCTAGTGGATGAAGATGGTCTTAAAAGAACCGTTGACAAAATGCTAGCTACATTGCCTAAAGACAAGCCTATTTATGTATCAGTTGATATTGATGTTTTGGATCCTAGTGCTGCTCCTGGTACTGGTACCATGGAAGTCGGTGGACTAACTAACAGAGAATTAATTCACCTTTTGAGAAAATTGAAAGGTTTGAATATTGTTGGTGCTGATGTGGTAGAGGTTTCTCCTCCATACGACACAGCTGACATTACCACCACTGCCGCTTCTCAAGTTGCATATGAGTTAATGACGCTGATGGTGGAGGGTGGTCCAATAACTGAGGATTTTATTTCTAGAAACAAAAAAGTTTCCGCCACATCTGGTGAGGACTTGAGATTGACTGCTCTGGATAGAATTATCAGCGAGGAAAGAAAGCATCAACTTAAAATGATATTTGATTAATAAAACATAGATAGATGTATATATATCCATATATAAGCTCTAGCTAAAATGGTTAATAATCATAGCATTGTCGTAACAATTTTCATCATCGGTTTGAACTTCATGTAGATGCTGACACAGACACATACTGAGAAAAACACCAGTGCAAACCACATATAACAGGTGGTTATTGATCCATAGGCGAGCAGAAGACATGTAGTTAAAATTTTAACCAGCAATGAGTACCACTTCAATAAAAACCTCTTTAGAAAAGTGTCCTCCTTACTCATAATTGCGTTTCTTATCATCTTGGAGGTATAAAAAACTATAATGTTGTGGTATTCGCCAATAATAGATCCACTGTTGGCTCCGATATAAACCAATTTATAGTTGGTTCCCGCTGCTGTGTTATTGGTTTGTGCAAGCGGTGTCAATACTTCCATGCTTTGCCAGTAATGAACTAACTCGTTCCGTATTCCCGTCTTTGAGTAGGTGAGCTGATCTATGAGAATCCTTGCAAAATTCCCCAGTCCAATAGGAAGCAGCACTAGCATTATGAATCTGTACAAAAATTTGATAAAAGAGTTGAAATATCGAATGCTTTGGTTTGTTGAAGAACTGGTGAAAGGGGAGGTTGTGTGATTAATTACTACATTCGGTCTTTGTCTGTCATTTGCGTTGCTACTTGTTCTTCTTCTGAAAATTAGCATTTGAACCATTCTGTGGTGTAAATATGATGTTCCTGCACAATGCTTGGTATGGGTTTCTCTATTCTGGTTGCCCTTACGCCGTGCTGTTCGTGTGGAGCGGTGCTTTGATAAAATGGCGGAAATGGCTAAATTCCATGATTCGTGTTTTTCAGCACCTACATTTCCTTGCTCGGGTAAAAAAGTCTCAGAAACGGGGTATCCTAGAAATATGGCTCTATCAAGATACAACTGAACAAACCCTGTAGATGAAAGAGAAAGATGAAATTGGTACATTTTTTGGTCGTTTTTTTCAGTCTGAGGCATGTTTGCTTGGCCAATACTATTAGTCAATTCGTTAGACCTCTTTCAAGAGAAATTTTTGATACCAATAGCTATCTTCCCACGACTAACGAGTACAATTTAACTGTAGACTATTCTGGAGAAATAAAACTTAATGAATTCCAGTTGTTTGTGCCTTTTATTAATATTAGAACGAATGGCTATAAGACTGTAAATGTAGTATTTGAAAATGTTCCATTAAAAAATTCATTAGGAGATTTAAAAAACTCTTTTTTCAGCAAGATCTGTTGGACGCCTGTTAGTTCTGTAGATCTACAAGATTTGACGTTTTATATTGCTCAGGAAGGCACTGCGGTGGTGATTCAGTTTGCAGCACACCCCTTGAACGACAAAATGGATGGATTCACTTTCTATATCAGTCTTGAAAGAGTCCTGTTTGGCCTTTTGCCTTTTTCATTGATTTATTTGATAAGCTTTTTGACAGGATTTGTAGTTATCCTCGGAACAATACTCTACATAAGTTCCCCGAAACTTCTTCAATTGGTTCTTCTGAAGCCAAGGTATACATCTACTAAATTGAAACAAGAGTAAGAATTAAACTCTAGCATATATAACTTGCATATATATTGATATGTAAGTATCAAATAAAACCCAAGAGGAAGCGCAAAAGAGAACAACACTATTTGTCACGCATCTTGTTTAAAGCTCTGGATTTAATATGAAATCGCAAAAGTGCTTAACAGCAGCATAGTTTTCTCTTCCTACCGGCTGAATATACTTCTTTGGTAAAACAAAACCCTTCTCACCTAAATCTCTAATCTTGAACTGGAAAGCCCAGTAGGCCTTGGAATGGTACATATAGTCCAGAGCATTGCCTGAACCAAACCCAGGGATCAAATCTGAACCTTTATCTTTGCAAGAAGCCATAACTTTATAATTTTCGCCTGTTTTCAATCTAATGGATCTGGACATTCCATAAGACAGCTCTAACAAGTTTTCTAAGTCTCTGGGTTGCAGATCACAAGAAAATCCATATGGGTACAGAATTTCCTGACCGTAAGAGTGGAAGTCCAAAAATCCATGCAGCTTAAAGTCTGGAGAGTTATTTTTTTTATTGAAAAGATAATCATTCAGCAGCTTGCTTTCAAGAGACTCAAATGGAGAGGAGCCTGAGTAGCTGGCTGAGCACGGAGTTTCGTTGTTTTGCCAGTGAAAATCAAAGGAATGGTCCAGATCAATGCCAAAGCATCTTGGATGATAGGTTTGCTGTCTGGTTTTTCTCCATAGTCTGTCGTCGTTCCATGTGTATTCATAACCATCGGGATTGAACACAGGAATAATAAAAAAATCTAGGTTGTCTAAATACCTGGTTTCTTTTTTGTAAGTGCCATATTTGGAAGCCAGTTTTGTGGCTATCCATAAAGTAGTGGTTATAGTAGCCCATTCCCTGGCATGTAATCCTGAGGTTATCACTATTGTCTTTTTATTTTTCTTTGGTGTATTTGGATCAATGTCCAAGGGATCATGGGCTGATATGTGCATCGCTTTCAGATCTCTTCCTTCGTATGTGATACCAATGTTCTCTAGTTTCACCAAATTTGCGTATTTGTAAGATAATTCATCCATATATTGATAAACTTCCTCAAGATTGTGATACCTCTTGAAAAATGGGTTACTTGACCTGGCGATTTCAGCCCCGTCTCTTGTGCTCCTTTCCTTTTCATCTTCAGCAGTAAACATTGTATGTTCCTCTTCATCAATTATGTTTTGAATATTAGCTAATTTTGTGCAATCCTCGTAAAAATGCAGGTCCTTTTCGTGTACCATAAATTCCAAATAGTCGTCATTCTTCATCCAAAGATCTTCAAGACCCTTGTCAAGATTGATCATTTCTCTATTACATCTGAGGAGTGTATATTGACTGTAATCTTTCTTGGTATGCGTAGAAAGAGCCAGACTGGCTTGTTGCTCTTCCTTTTGAATGCTTGTCGACTCAACTAATGTGAGCAGAAGCAAAAATAACTTTAAATACTTCATTGAACAGAATTAATCGTTATGTCTTGTTTCGTATTGAATGAGGGCAAATAAAGTCTAGTTTTCAAGATAACTTCTAATCCAAAACGTTCCAATAGATATATTGTTAATTCAGAATTGCAGAAATCAAGTAGTGCTAATAATTTAGACGATAGGTTAACTATTCGATGTGATACTTTTTCACTCTTGAAACTTTGTTCGGGTTTTATTCCTCTTCCTGAATATTAGTCTTTCTCTCTCTTTTAAGTACCAGGCATGGGGCAAAAGAACGGCAGGAAAAGGGATCCTTGGGCAACAGAGAAAAATTTTCGTGGAGTTTTACAGTAACACGGTAGCGGAAAGCTGGCCAAACGGCTACACTGTCACGTGGCGTTAGTTTTCTGATCAGGTGATTGTTCCCACACAGCTGTGTGCTGCTGAGGAGAAGGGTCAAGCAGCCGAATGGCTGCGTATTTCCCAGAGTTGGAGAATGGTATAGAGAGACCCCTAACGCTTTTTTTACAATCTAAAAACAAACTTAAAAGCTAAGGATGTTCAAGAAAGAATTGAGTAAAACTAAGAGAAGAGAAGCTAACCAATGCAAAGCTTAGTCAGGAGACCCAGAGCCACATCTTTTAAAGGCTAATTTATGCAAAAAAAAAGGTTCTGATGTCATCTGGTGAACTAGTGGAGTGATTGTCTTTCACTCCCAGACAACAGCTGCGTCCTGCGATTTCACATCAAATCACCTTTGACTGGAGACCAGAGGAAGGACGTGGGCGTCTTTTATAATACCCGGCCACTATTTTTTTATTGGCGTGTTACACGTGACTATGTTGTGAAAGCCTACTCACCCTCTTTACATCATAGCTCTATATTTTCCGCCCGAAGAAATTCTGGAAAAGAAGAAGAATACGTAAAATAAGACCAAGTGTGCAAAACGTCAGTGAGACATTGTAAAAGAAAACCAGGGTTCTTTGAAAGTATAACAGCTTTATAAACCACTTCCTTTGTTTTTTGATTGAACTTGAAGACAAACAACTGAAAAAAATGGAAAAATCCCAAAGATTAGACTCATCTACTTTAAGCAAGCTTACCCCACAAGAATTGAAGCTCTACAAGCTGTATGGTAAGCTGCCTAACAAGAAAGACTTGTTAAACTATAAATTGAAGGATAATCGAAAATTTTTTGATTCAGGAGACTACCATATGAAAAAAGAAAAGGAAAAACATCCACCGCTGTCAGAAAATATCATTCCCATCCATAAACCAGAACAAATTAAGACTAGTAGAAGAATGAGTAGTACAGTAGATGTGCCAATTGAAGAACAGACCGTTAAGAGCCATTTAATAACAGAAAACACTGCGGAGACGCTGGGCTTTGAGGGAAGTGGTGGTAGTGTCAATGTGAAGCTTGGTGTTAACAGCGGTGGCTCTCCTAGAACACGATCCAATTCTTTGCTCAATCCCGAACAAAACGCAGTTCATAAATCGCCGTTGGCTAAGCAACCTTGAGAGATAAAAACTTTGTATTCCCATAATTTATGATATATTGAATGTCTCATATTATTAATATATACTCTATGCATAGCAGTCATAGCACCTAACGCCAACTAACTTAAACCAACGTATATATAATTGATTTTTTTATGGTTTAAAATCTTTCAAGAAATAATCGTTTTAGTATTATTACTGTTTGTGAAATAGGCGCTCTTCATACTTATATACGGGTTCAAACGAGTGTCTTATTTGCAGCCGGGAATCATAGATATTAAAAAAGTCTTAGATATCTTGTCAATTTACCAATGATCAAGGTGGAAGCCCAAGCGACATTAAACACATATAAGGCATACACCAAATCGTCAATTTTTAGCAGATATATTGTCGCCAACGACACAATTCCACTAAAAATAACGGTGGACTTCGTAAAGTCGAATAAAACCCAGATAGCAGCCTGGCCAATAGTCAAGATAAGCATTATCATCTGCGCGGATAGACTGTTCTGCAAAGACGCAGAGTACTTATGTAACCCTAGATATAAACCTAGTACTGCATTCCAAGACTTTGTTAAGGTTGTTATGGATTCGTATGGCTTTGAGGCTCTGATAAAAAGAGAATCGATGATTGGAAAAACAGTGTAAATAAAGAATCCAGCAGTTAGATGCAGTTTGTAGGTTTCTAATCTGTATAGTGTCGGATTGAGTTTGAGGACAAGCTCAAATAAAAAGATTGAAGCGGCGATCAAAGCTGAAATCTTAATTAGTGGAAGGAGAACATATTTTCCAATTATGTTTTTCTGGAAAAACGAAGTTGACAGCAGAGAAAACTCAGTGTAGCTTTTATTGTTCTCTTCTTCTTTGGAAAGCTGTTTTTTAGCGTATTTGCTCAAATCATCTTCGTCTACTTCATTTACAACGTCCTCATCATATAAGCCCTGTAAAGTTGGCTTTGTAAGATTGACCATAGATTCTGTTGCTGTAGAATTGGCTGTCAAAGTAGGTCTTTTACCGTTTTTTTTAGCTGGAGCCATTGTGTCTAGTATTATGTTGGTTATCACTGTTTTCCCAGTCATCCTGTCAAGACTGTTCTTTCGTAGAAGCTTTCCCTGTGTGTATTTTCAGTGAAGGTGTGAAGTCTCCATTGGAAGGATTTTAGGCGGAGGAAACAAAGACGAAAAAATTTCACATGACACGGCACCCACTAAACGAAGTGCACACAGTTGTAAAATCACGTGGACTATATAGTATGGCAACGCCAAAGCAGTGGAAGTTCTTGGTGGAAAATCACATCCTGGAGCTGCAACTTTGGGATAAATTATTGTTGTTTCTGAGCAAAAGTTTAGCCTGAATTCTAGCAAAATAATCCTTTTGTGGTTTGTTCAGGCTGTCGGCACTTTTTATGTAAATGCAGCTTTCTTGAAACTGAAGGCTGTAGTTTTGAATAGATTAACGAGGGATGAGGAATTTAAAAAACCAACATTATTAATGGTTTTTGGGCATTACTTGACTAAGTGCGCTGCTAAAATAAATGATTTAGTAACTATATTACTACTACTAGATCTGTTTATTGTATGGGACAAATCCTTTTAATTAAACCGAAATAGGGCTGAATTTTTTAGTCACATGATAAAAAGCAATGAACAAGATGAGACATTGTGGATCAAGCGGCGTCTTAATCCAAAAGTGTTTTGATTACGCTATTAAAAAGATGTTCTTTTATCAAACCACGATAGTACGTGTTTCTGTTTTTTCTTATTATTACTGACAGATTTGCCTTTTTATATTTTTAAACTGATGTCCCTGCGACCAACTGATTTGACCAACAAAAACCCAAATATATCCACGATTGCTTCTCTTAATAAGGGTCCCTGCCCAGAACAGTGCCTGAGAATGCTTTACTCTCTTTCACACAAAGTATCAAAATTGATGGAGCAAAAAAGCCTTAAAATAAACCAGTTACAAGAATTTCACCCAAAGCAAGAAAATCTTCTTGGAATGAATGTAAACAAAGGTCACAAAGTGCTACTTAGGCTTAGACATAAGAGAGATATATACACATTAATGGATGAAGAAAGTGTTATGGACACTTTTTTGCATGAGTTGGTTCATAATACCATTGGTCCTCACAATGATAAATTCAATAAGCTATGGGACGATTTCAGACAACAGCAGTGGGGAAATTTGACTTTAGGTTTATACAATAATTTTCTAGGTGAAGGTAAAACACTAGGGGGTGGAATGGTAAGAAGAAGCATTCCACTTTTGAAAGTAGGTGGCAAAGAAATAAATTTAGGAAAGGGAGCTTCTGAAATGGCGAAAATTGCAGCCTTGCAAAGATTTGAAGAAACCAATTTAAATTTTTGCTCAGGCATGAAGGAGGAAGAAATTAGTGACGATGATTTGAAGATTATACATTTAAATAATGAGGACGAACTTAAAGAAATCATTATACTTGACAGTGATAGTGATAGTAGTATTGATTTAAAGGAACCGAAGAAGAAGAAACAAAAAACTGAGCCTATTTTAGCAAATGCAAGTTCGGTAAGAGAAAAAGAAAGAGATTTTGAAATTATTCAATTATCTGATTAGCAATCGCTTAAATTTTGTACGAAGTATGAAATCTAGAAAGTTTTATTTGCAAGAAGACTCCCTGCTGAACTATGTGAAGTGGATTTTGGATTTGAACTTTGATAGTGTTCGTATAAAGGAACTTGTTAAAGCAATTTGTTAATCACTGTTCAACAATGATTCAATGTTGCACCACAGCAATAGCCTGGAGGCAATATGAAAGCCAATAAAAATATTGCTTATGTTCAAAAATAAACCAAGATCTTTCAAATACTATGTTCGAATGAGATATTCCTTTTCTTCTCTATGAAAAATTTGTGTAATTGTCGTTTGGAGAACTCAGGAGACTTTTAAAACCGCCTTGTAGAAATCCTGCCAAAACAAAAAAAATTTAAATGCAAAAATGGTGTCTTATCCAATAAAACATCATTCAAGAACATTATTCAAGTCTTGTTCTTTGAAATAGTTTGCGAATAAGCATACATATTCTTGAGTGTGTGTTTCGTTACAGTAAAAAACCTTATTAAATACTCTTTTTGCGTTTTTGAGCAAGCAAATTAAAATTAATCTAGATTAAAAAATGAAGGTTTAAATTCAGTTTTTATATATGCTTATGAGTAGAGAAACTAATGTTAATAAAGCAATAAGTAGATCGTTTTCAGTAAGGTTTAGCCATTTGATTAAAGGTCGGATTTAATAATCGCTCTTTTGGCTGATCTAGCAGATTCTCAGTGGGAGAAAACAAAATAAAAAAAGTCACGTTTCCTGTCTTTGTCGAATTCATATTCATCTCCAGGTGCCTAAGGCTCCACAACCAATCGGTATGATATAAAAGTAACCAGTCTATTTACCCAGAATATAACCGGGAGTGAAGAAATCACCATTACGATGAAATAGTTCACCACCAGGTTTTTTCTTGTACTTAGTAATAGGTATATTATTAGCGGAATTACCGTGTATGTGAAGACCAATATGCATATCCCAGCCCTTCTATAATTAAAATCATCCGGTAAAATCTTTGAACGGTCTCGAAAATCTCTTAAATTCATTCTCAAACAGAAGCAGCTGTGGTCCAGAATTCCTTATTCTTATCTATTAACTGGTCTGGGGGTACAAGCATGTGATACTTGGTTGTTGGCTCTATTAGCCAATTTCTGTCTTTTATAACTAATGCCATGTGATTATTTTTACAAGCGCGAACTACACGAAATATTCAGTGCAGCTGGGAATGAAGTGGGATGGAGATAAAACACTAAAAAGGGGTGGACTCTATTTAGACCAAAGAACATTATTAGCAATGGAAGAGTTAGCAGTCAAATTATTAGCAAAATATAAACAAAATGTGTTGGGTAAGATCCAAGGAACTGACAGAAACGCAGTTTTATCCCAAATACGATCGACACCGGAAAATGATGGAAATTTCATCAATTCCATCATAAATCTTAAAAATGAGCACTGTTTCATCTATTACGATAACGATCATCTACAGTCGCTTATACTTGAAACATTGAACTTGCCGTTGATATATGATAACATTGACAAAAAAATCGAAGAAGTTGGGACAGAAAACGCAGATTACGAGGAAATATTAGTGAAAGAGCTGCTTAGATACTTCAAAGACGATTTTTTCAAGTGGGTGAACCAACCTGACTGCACCAAATGTGGGAAAAACGATGGTAATCAGCGGTTTCTGAGAGGTGAGAGACCTAATTGGGAAGAAAAAGGCAGTGATCCCAAATGTGGGAATGTAGAGGTGTATCAATGCGGTGCTTGTGGAAATGTTACAAGATTTCCGCGGTATAATTCACCAGAAATGCTTCTCAAAACTAGATCCGGCAGATGCGGTGAATGGGCTGCTATGTTTACCTACGTTTTAGTCAGTTTCCAACTGAGAGCTAGATATGTCTGGAACAAAGAAGATCATGTTTGGTGTGAATACTACAATTTGAAACAAAAGAGGTGGATGCATTTGGATTCGTGTGAAAAAGCCTATGATGAGCCCTTTATTTATGCCAGAAACTGGAACAAAAAGATGTCGTATGCAATAGCTTTTGGAAATACAGGGATAGTCGATGTATCAAAGAAGTACGTTGACAATGTCAACGTGGATAACAAGCTTAACAGATCTTCAATGAAAAATGATGGGGAGGTTCTGAAACTGCTTCACTGCCTGAACAATGAACTAAGAGATTCATTTTCACCTGACGAAAAATTCAAGCTGCATCAGGAAGATGAATTGGAGTATATAGCAATGAATCATCCCAACTACCAGGCTACAAAAGCTGCAGGCAAACCGGCGGCTGTTGTTTTAGGAAGACAAAGTGGATCCGCCGATTGGGTAAACTCAAGAGGTGAAGACGGCTCTTAAGCAGCTAAGCCTGGCTGGGTAGTTGCATTGGTATCATGTGACCTTGTGGAGTTTGTTGGTCACATCAGGGTTTATAGGTCATGTGGCTTCCTCAGCAACAGGTATGTATATATAGAAAACGTCTCCTTGCAAGGAGTAAAAAACGCAAGGTGGCAAATAGATGAGGCAAGTCATCTCTGTCACAAGGCTGCACAGCAACCGAGAAACTATCCCTGAGAAGAACAGCAAGATTATTGTTGAATGCCTTTGAACATTTTTACTGCCATTGTTTTCAATGGTACAAAATCCATTCCTCATTTCGACCTGTTGGTCTACAAGATTATACCTATTGTGTCAATAATAGGTTTCTTGAAATGGTGCTTCAGAGGAAAGAAAAACATGTGGGAAAGAAACCAGCATGGTAAAGTTTACATACTTACGGGGGCGACGACTTCAAATGGTATGGGGGCAAGTGTTGCCTATGATTTGGCGCTTAAAGGAGCACAGCTAATCATCCTTTCATCAAAGATGGACCAATTTACCACGGATTTTATTTTTGATCTAAGAGCCAAAACCAGCAACGAGTTAATTTATTCGGAGTTCTGCGACTTATCAGATCTAAGTAGTGTTAGAAAATTTGCTACAAGTTGGATTGATAATATTTCTCCAAGAAGATTGGATGGTGTTATCTTGATGCATGGTGAAATGCAGCCTATTATGGGTAAGAAACGATACGAAAGGCATTACACTGCTGATGGTTTAGAAATGCAAATGGGTGTTAATTGCGTTGGAACTTTTCATTTGTTGAATCTTTTGAAACCGTGTATTAAAGCTCAGCCTCCTGACAGAGATGTCAGACTAATTTACAGTACTTGTATTTGGCAGGCTATGGGTGACGTGTGGCCAGAAGATCCTTGTATGAGTGAAGTTTCTTTTGTTTCTCATAAATTTTATGCATCAAGCAAACTTGAAATGTCTTTGCTTTTGGTCGAACTTCATAGACAACTAGTTGTCAACGATGAAAAAGAAGTGAAAGGAGCGGAAAAGGGCGATAAATTATCAAGAGCCAATATATCAACTACTATTGTTCAGCCTGGTATAATGAGATCTGGAACTTTGAGAAGAATCATCAGTAATGGTAGTGTTTGGGGGCTTTTTATTGTCTATCTAGTTATTTTGTACCCATTTCTATGGCTGTTTGTCAAAAGTGGTTATAATGGTGCGCAATCTGTTCTATACAGTTTGTACACTCCAGAATTTGAGCGTATTAATTTGGAAAGCAAGGATGGTAAATTTACCTTAGGTATACCTGGATGCAACTACGTTGTTAATTGCAATATTCAACCTAAATTTTATAAAAACGAATTCTATGACATTAAATTGCAAAGCATACTATACAACAACATGTGCCAACAAATCGAGCATGTTGAAAAAACTACAGCAGCTTTGAAAAACCAAAGCAAAACAGCCAGCAAAGAAGAAACCAAAACTCCAAAGCAAGATCCACAGGAGTCTCCTTCAAGCACCAAAAAAACTCCCAAGACAAAGTCTAACAAAAAAAAAAGCAAAAAATCAAGTAAATTCTAAAAAAAGAAGCTCAATTCAATGTTGATTAATATATATAGCAGCACGTTAGTATATATGTCGGAATACCAAGTGAATTATTATAGAGATGGCGCTTCAGGGAATGGCAGTCAGTGTTTTTGAAGACCGAAGCTGCAGTTGATCAAAGGCTCACAATACCACGTGATGCTCCTTAAAAATTTGTTTACCGTAAATCCGGTCTTCTTTAGACTAAGCGTCTACTATAACCGCAGTTGAGAATTTTATTAAGGCGCTAAGAGAACTTCATATGCTTTTTTGCATCGTTAGCATTAAGCGCAAAACTTAGGATTAGCTTAATAGACATAAATAACACCAAGGAAAACCTTGTTTGGCTCTGGAAACATAAAACATTCTTTGACTATAATAGTGTGATTTGAACTATATTTCCTCAATCACTCATTTGCAAAATCGGTTCTATTCTCGCACCTTTAGTTTCCATACATTAAGGATATTTATATAGGAAACATGACTATTATAGATACACAATTATCCAAGCACATTAGGGATGATGGCTTGCTGCAAGAAAGTGACTTACTACAGCTGGAAGGTACGACCCTAGGAATTGATCTACATTATTTGATTGAATTGCTGCAGAAATCAAGTAAATCCAATTCAACTCACAATCAAGGTCAGCCGGCTGTTCAGCAAAGCCCAAAAAAGGAATTTGCTGTTATTTCAGGCTTAGTCTTGGACTTTATTAAAGGATTGTCTGAATATAACATTAAACCATTTTTTGTTTTATCAGGATTGAGAAATTACAACCAGTTTCAAAGAATGTTGACTTTAGATGAATCCCGTGGTCACAATAAAAGTAATGGAAATTATATTGACAAATTAAATATTTCAAAGTGGGTTCAAATCTTTAATAGCAATGGCCTGCTAAATTTTGTGGTAGCTCCTTTTTCTTCCTTAACACAATTGACTTATTTGTTTGGTGAAGGATTTGTAGATGCAATACTTGGACCTACTGAGCTGATGATGTTTAATAAAATCAACAGAGTTATTGTTGATGTCTTCTTTTCAGAAATAAAAAGCTCAACACAGAGTTTTTTTGAGTTTGTTGACAAATTTGATGTTTTTGACTCTATTAATATAAAGAACCAGCTAGAATTTACAGAACTAATGATGATTTTAAAAAATAACTATCAGCCAGTTTCTTTTGTTGTTCCAAACATCATGGGAAAATCTTTGAAGAATATTGTAGATATTAATCAAAAAAATCCTTTAAAATTGGCTTATCTTGATTTAACACAACAGGAATCACTTGACAAAGCAATAATGTCGTTGTTCTCAGCTCCGGTTTTCAAATTAAATGGATATATTGGTCTTTATTGCTTTTTAGAATTAGAAACTTCTTCTTCAACTGATAAGAGTGAACAAGACTCGGCTATTTCAGACGATGATGATGATGATGAAAATGAGTATTTGAAATACGTCACTGAGTTTAACAAACAAAAACTATCTCCTATTAATCCACCTTCCGATTCATATGAATTTTTAGGTAAAAGATTGCCTGATGAAATTGTCTTTTATCAATCACTAGGAATGTTTGAAGAACTAAATAAAGTTTTAGAAAGCATTGTGTATGGAACTTATTTGGATTTCAGTGACTTTGAAGATTCTGCTTTGGATAGGAGCTTATATGAAAAGTTTCAAACGTTTGCATTCGAATCTAAACAACAAGCAACTAAATTAGTTGTTAACTGTATGACGAGATACTTCCATAAGCAAAACATCATTTATAAAAATTTAAACAGTCCAATAAACCTGAAGTTTCATTTAAATACGATGCAGCCTAGGGAAATGAAAGCATTTAAAAGAATCAGTTTTAAAGTTGATAAAAAGGAAATCTTTTCATTGGCTGACTATTTCAAGTTTGATTTTTCCAGTCAGGTTTTTACCAAATTGTCTGTTGGTGAATCGTTTGAGGATGTAGAATCTTTAATTCTTTCTGTTTTCTGGAGAGTTTTGGTTAATTGCTTTAATATTGCTTGTGATGTTGAAACCGATGATGCTACAAATACCTTAACATTAATGAATAGTAAGGATCTACCATTTATCGAAAAGCTTGTTTCTAACTTAAATTCTTGCAAAAACGAAGAAGAATTAGAGACATTTATTGTTATTTTATTAATAATAGAAGTATCTAGAGCCAAAGACACTGCTGATCTTTCTTTTATAAACTATAAACTAATTTATCAATTCAAACTATTGTTGAAAGAATTGTTTGAAGCTGTTCTGGTGTGGTCTTTGTTAACTGGTGACTTTGATAGACTGAAATTCACCAGTGTAGCTCAGTGGCAAACAGAGTTTGTTTCTAAGCTTCCATTTCAGCACATAGACAACCTTTTCCAATCTAATAGCAAAAGCGATGCTGAGCTAAAGAGATTAATTTCATTAGTTTAAATTTAAATATGCACAGCTTAATATATGGAAGCCTAAAGATTTTAAGTAGCTTCCTTTTTTAAAGCACTGCTACTAAACAGTCATTATTTATATGGTTTTTAGTGAAAAAGAAAAAAACTTAATTACAATTCAAAAGTGGGTTATATATGTACAACTATTGGGCGTTATTTTTAAAATTTAACAGTTTATAAAGAAGCAGTTTCAATACTTTGCCCATCAGTGACGTCTCCTTTAGTTACTGAGGAGTCAACGTTTTCAAACGGAACAAGCATTGAACTTTTCTTTGTTGTTGAAAGATCTGGTCTATATTGAATGCCATCATCTAAATTAACAGTGTTGTCTTGATCAGTTAAGAAAACGGAGTCTCTAACATTCAGTAAAGATGCTTTTCTATGTGAATTCTCGTCAATGTTAATGGAAGAATTTGGTTTCAAGTCCATTGCCATAAATTCATCAGTATCAATACTATTCAAAGTATGGTATGATGATCTATTGTCACTTTTATCGGATTTTTTGAATTGATCCATTTGATCAAATCTAGGTGATATTTTAGGTTGGTCTTCATGGAAGTTATCTGAGATTGGAATGATACCTTGCTGTGAGGTGCCAGCAGTTTCAGTTACATTTCTCCACGATTCCTTTCCTTTATTTTTCATGCTTTGATAGTATAAGTTTTGTTTTTCAAGTGAAGATTGTGATTGTCTGATAGGAGAGTATAAAGAAGTCGAATTCGTAGTATTTGACGAATCAGCAACATCACCTTCTGTTTGTGAAGAGTCTTGTAAAAAGTTTTGTAGATTTTTGTCTAATTCTGCTGCTGCTGCTGCAGTTGGAATACCGTTCAGGGTATCAGCATTAATATTATTTATTGATTTGTCGTGCGTTTTTTCATATCTGGAATTTGAATCGCTACTGGAAGAGCTTTGTGAAACAGTTGTTGCTAAAACTAATGGCGCAGTCTTTTCCAAGTCAGGTTGGCCAAGTGGTGAGCTGTTGTCTGGTTTTGAGCCTCCAGTACCAGCAGCAGAATCTTGAGTTGATTTCTTGGACTCTTTTCTTCTTTTCAAAAAGAAGAGCAATAGTAGTAGTAAAATTAGTAGCACTACAACTGGTATAACAACACCACATACAATAGCAGTAACATGTTTATTCTTCTTGTGAGTAGGATTCTTTGCACCGGACGTAGCAAAAGTTGAAGAAGTGTTGGAGCTTGAAGTAGAAGCAGTGGCAGAAGACATAGAAGAAGTGCTTGGAGCTAAAGTTGTAGTGGTTATTTTCGCAGAAGTGGTGGATGAACTGTTGTTGCTGCTAACAGTGGAGCTTGTTGAATAAGATGAAGTGGTTGAGGGAGATGATGTGGATGAGGAAGATGAAGTGGTCGAGGAAGAAGTGGAACTTGTTTTAGAGGTGTCGTAATTTAGGTTGACAGAAAAGTTTACTTCATCTTCGTAAATATCATATACTTGAATTGAAAATGATTCACTAGAAGAATCAAAATCGCTAGGAACTGTTCCTGAAAGAACATAATTCAAATCTCCCATGCTGGATAATGAAGCCCAAGATGGAGCACCTGAACTTAGGCTCACGGATGATATATTGTCAGAAGTGACGGAGTCTCCATCAAGTTTAACACTTGACATGTCCAAAGTGTATGTGAAGGCTCTGCTTGATGATGTTGTATTAATTGAAACGGTAGAGTCACTTATGGATAAACTATGAGCACCAACGACTAATGAAAAATCAATCTCGGCCATAGAAACACCTGTTTCGGTGGTGGCATATAAAGTAATGCCGTAATTTTGAGCAGCCGCAATCTCACTGTTGACTGATGGAGAAGTACCAGAGAATTTCAACGAGGATGTGTCAAAATCTAGCCATATAGGAAGAGGAGAATTACCATCAGTCATTTTGGCTCCATAGGTTACAGAATCTGATGAAGTGAAATCTGAGGAGGAAAACTGCAAGGAAAACTCCTTTCCAGGAGTTATAATATAACCATTGCTACCAGTGGTGTCACCATTTTGAGATAAAAAGCTGTTTATGTTGAAACTATCTGAAACTGAAACTGTGGCTGAAGTCATCAAGTCAATGACAAATGTCGTGTTTAAATAGCTATCGTCAGAAGAATCGTAACCTTCTAGAGTGATAGATATATCATTGGATGATGAATCACTGGAAGTTGGTTCTCCGGTAAACGTAGCACCATCAAAGCTTAGCCAGCTAGGCAGCAAAAAGGCCTTATATGTTATATCCTCGTCTGAGTTAATGGAAGACAGCATTGTGTTTTCTGCTATTTCAAACGTATACTCCTTGTCTATATATGCTACAGGTGGCACTTGATCAGAAATGGAGTAAGATAGTACTGGTTCCCCATTTACAAGTTTAGTGTTTAGCACAGCGAAGGCTATTAGCAAGGAACTGAATATTGTTTTTTTATAGCCAGTCTTAAGCATTGCTGTATGTGTTATGATTCAAAATTATAAAAGAGCAAAAAGCTAGGAACCCAGTAGTTTGATGTGTTCTGAGAGCTTATAGATATTATTTAATACAAATGTTCCGGATTTGTATAAAAACAAGTTTGTTGTGCTATATATAAGTCTTTTGCAATGGTTTTAAAGTTATTCTAAACTTTAGTTTAAACCCACAAACAGCTTTTATTCCAAATGTATCTTTAATCCTACTTATTTGATCTTGGGGATTTTTTGATTATTGTTTATAAGTAAAGTGTATTTCTTCTATTAAGTCAGGAGAGCAATAGAATCTAATAGTACAGCAACATTTTTTGTTCAAAGTTCAGCTTGCATAGCAGCAATCACATTTCCTAATTAGGAGATATAATTAAACAGCGTCCCAAAATAGAAGCTGGTGGGTAAATAAACAACCAAAAACGGATTCACATGACTTTAGACCAACCGTCATGTGATGTTTGGTCATGTGATGCGGCGCGATTCCTTCCGCAAAATTCTGGCAAAGAGAATTTAAAAACAGTCGTTTCTATGGTTTACCATAGCTGGTTTTCGTTTTTCACGGTAAAAGTGACAGAAAAGTGGGGGCATGATCAGTACCAACTCTTATTTAGAAAACAACCGAGACAGAAGGCCGTTTATGAGATGTCAAAGTTAGAGCAATTTGAAATTAAAAAGTATTGGCAGATATTTTCAGGTATTCTGAAGCAAAATAACACACCAAAGGAGACGAAAGTGTCTTATGATTTGGTTAAGCCTATCTTGTTCAACAGTAAACTAGATTCGTCTATTCTTAACAAAATCTGGAGTCTATCAGATATTGATGATGACGACTGTTTAGATTTTGAAGAGTTTGTTATTTGTATGAGGCTATTGTTTGATATGGTCAACAAGAGCATCGACAGTATACCGGATCAGCTGCCTGAATGGTTAATACCAGGCTCGAAGGTGGATCTCTTGAAAAAGAAGTTGCAGGAAGAGAAGCAATCAAACCAAAGCGCAGATTCGGCTTTACAAAACAGCTCAGCTGCTGAAAGTGAAACACCTTTTGGAGATGAAAATAAAGAGGTTTCAAATTCCCCGGTAGAAAAGTTGGATTCTCCTGCAGCTGTTCCTGAAGAGAAGGATGATGAGAGCGTTCAGCCACCTGTTGAATGGTACATGTCACCATCGGAGAAGTCTTTGTATGAAGCAGTTTATTCAACGAGCAATTTAAATCTTGATAAGACTACAAGTTTTAATGCTCTTTATGAAACTTTAATGAGCAAAATATTAATCACTAATTTAAACGGCATTACAGAGCTGGATGTATCCAAAGTATGGCACTTGTTGAATCCCTCGAACCTGCCTTACATCAATAAAGATCCTGCTTTGTATCTGATTCATGTGGTAAAGCAAATGAATGACAAAAACTGTCAACTACCTACAAGCATCCCTAGATCTTTGGCACAAACCTTGAAGCAAAATGAAATTGATGGAGATTTGTCTGCTTCTAGTAACAATGTGAATCGAACAAAGCTTTATTCTACGCCTGTGCAAAGAAGCAAGAAAATGACAGAAGGTACTGATTTTTCGTCTACCGAAAGCAAAGATTGGGAAAAGATAAGATGTAAACAGGAGTTGGAACACCTGGATCAAGAATATGAAAAGGTTTCTCAAGAAACTGAAAAAATATTGAAGCCAAGTCATTTGGATGTTTTGAGAGATCAGTTTCAGCAACTCTTGAATTATAAACAAAATTTATTGATAAATGGGACAAATAGCTCTGCTGAGCTAACCAATTTTCAAGACGATTTTGAAGTGATTGAGGAGCAAGTCACCAGTTTGGAGGGCTATTTGGCACAAAGAACACAAGTGCTGAACGAATTGCAAAGTCAACTATAATTGTGCACCATATATAAGAACATTTAAACTTTTACCTGAGGAATAGAAAAGGTTTTATATATCGTTTTATTGTTATTCTTATTTTTAAAAATTCACTTGAGTATATTTATATAAGTCATAACTGGTATTTGTCTATCTTCTGTTTGCCGTTCTTGGCTTAGCTCTTATAATGTTATCAACTCTTAGCAAGACTTCAGCAGCTTCAGAGGCTGAAGTGACGACGGATTGCTTTAACTTATAACTTTCTAAAATGCCTAACTCCTTCATATCAGCTATCTTACCATTTGTTAAATCCAAACCCAAGGTATTTAGACCATTATAAATGGATGATCTCAAATTAGTAACTAGCTCCGAAGAATCAAAACCTGCATTATCTGCTAAAATGATAGGAAGCTGTCTTAAGGCTCTAGCAAAAGCTTCAACAGCCAACTGTTTCTTTCCTTGACAGTTAATAGCACACTGGTCAACTGCTTTTGACATCAACATTTCGGTGTTACCACCTCCTAAAACCAATTTAGGCAGTTTGACAGTTTGCTGAAGCACGGCCAAAGCATCATGTAAAGATCTTTCCATTTCGTCCAGCACTTGTTCGGTGGCACCCCTCAAAACAATAGTACAAGCAGCATTACCTTTGCAACCATTGAACTTCAAAAATGTCTCTTCACCTATGATGATTTCCTCTATGGAATCACAGTATCCTAACTTACAGTTTTCCGGATCATCAAATGTGGAAACAATTTCACCACCAGTGGCCAAAGCTAATCTTTCAACACCATCAAAATCTGCATGCTCAATAGAATTGATCTGAGAATCAGTGAATAGCTGTTCAGGATAATCATAAATCAGCTGTCTGTTTATGAAAGTGTTTATGCCGTATTTTTTGATTTTCTCAATCTTGTTGTACATTTTCTGTTTTTCTGCCTTCTCCAACTCGGCCAACTTTGAGGTAGAACTTACTTTAAATTCAGTTCCAAAAATTTTGACCTTATCAGTATCCAAGGTTGTGTTAGCAATTAAAATTTTACAGTTCTTAACAAGTTTTGGCTGGTTGTTTCCAAACTTTTTCTTCAAAATGAATCCTTCGTCTAAGAAAGAGTTGTTTATTTGGCCACCTAAAATTTTAATTATTTGGATGTTTTCCAAGTTTATTGATATAGATTCGCTAGATTTTCTGTTGGCTATTCTCAAAATTGCTTCCACAGCAATGTCTCCAAATAAGGATTTATCCTGAGACAGAATCTTTGACGATAGAGTGGTCATTGCTATTTTCTTTAAATTTTTCTTCAATTGCTCTTCATCTTCAAAGGCGTTTTTTTCTAGCTCAATTAAAGCTGCTTTGGATGCAATTCTGAATCCCTCAATAATTGTCTGGGGATGGATTTTGTTGTTTTCAATCAACTTTTCACACTCTCTCAACAGCTCAGAACACAAAACTGTAACAGAAGTAGTTCCATCGCCAACCTCATCGTCCTGAACTTTAGAAATATTGACCAAAACTTTGGCAGCTGGATTATCCAAAGGAATTGATTTTAAAATAGTGGCACCATCATTTGTCACCAAAGATTGGCCAGTTGAGATGGAAGTTAGTAGCTTGTCCATACCCTTTGGTCCCAAAGTAGTCTTGACCAAATCCCCCACAGCAATGGCTCCAATAAAGGCAGACATTCTGGCATTTTCTGCTTTTTCTTCGGTTACTTGATCTCCAAAAACATTAACTGACATTTGCGGTTGTATTTGTATGAAGGTAATCTTTGGTTTCACCTGTTTTATTTAAGTCTACTTTGTGGATTCGCCACCAAGAACAGATGAACTCCTTCATAAATCGCAAAGAAAATTTTTTTTGGTGGGATGAATCTGCGCCAAATAAAAACACGGTAGCAGGGTTTTTGGTCCCGTGACAGCTTCCCGAATATCAAAAATATGTCCTGTAATCATCACGAGACTTGTGGTCACGCTTTTGAGTTTTTTTCTCCTCCTGGGAGGGGTAGCCGTTTTGATGAGTGTCTTGGTGGTGAGGGTTACCTCGTTTAACCCTCTCTGCTTTAAAAAAGAAATGTCTAATCCGTTATCTGGACCTACAAAGACACAGATTTTTTGGATCGTATATAAAGAAAAAGAGATAAGCAGAGAGAGAAAGATGAGGAAAAATATTTTACAACCCCAGAAAAGGTACCCACAATCTGTACCAGCAATGTTGTTTTCCCGTTACAGCCAAAGAGGACCTTCGCAGTTGTTTATAAGCAACAAATCACACACCAGCTGTTTAGCTTTGACTTTGAAGAAGTTCAAGTCTACCTCAGTACCATCTTCTACACATTGTAACTCCAAAAAGGCTGCCCAAGCAGCTCAACAGCCAGATGCCAATGCAACTGTAAGCGCTGAACTATACGATTACCACAGACTTTCGAGAATTGGACAAACACCAGGGGCAGCCAATCCTGAAAACACCAAGGAAGCTTTTAAAGCCACCTGGTTGAATGCCATCAACGAAAGAATGGCTCAGCTGAAGCAAGGAAAAATCATTGACTCTTACATGTACAACAATGTAAAGTCAACGACCATATCTGAAAAGACTAGAGATGAATCATTCTCCTATTTGCTGCTACCTTTTGCTACAGACCCGACTATTTGTGATTTCTACACCAACAGTAACGGAAATGCAAAATGTGGGCAGTTTTTTATGGACCTTGATGCTTTAGCGGGAAGAATTGCATACAGACACTGTTCTCCAAGCGAACCAATTCTAGTTACAGCTTGTGTTGATCGAGTCTACATGATGTCTCACTTGGACAATATCTCCAACAGAAACGTTGTTATATCAGGTTCTGTGTGCTGGACAGGTAAATCCTCCATGGAAATTGAAGTCACTGCTACTTCTTTTGATAAATCCATTGAACTGCCAACGGAAATTACTCAGGACTTTATAAGAAACTGTAAACTTCCACATGAAAAGGTACTATCATCAACCTTCACTTTTGTGGCTAGAAACCCTGAAACTCACAAGTCTTTGGCTATCAACAAGATCCTTCCTACTTCTGAACAGGATTGGATTGACTTCAAAAGAGCTGAATCTCATAACATAGCTAAAAAAATGAAGGCTAAGCAGGAGCAAAGCGACAACAGCAACCTTATCTCCTCCACAGGTTTGAGTGAAGAAGAATCAAGAATAGTACATAATTTGTGGAAATTGGACACCGTTGTTAAAAACAATCTGCTGAATCCTATTTCTGGTAAGCCAATAAAGGACAATATCAAATTTGCCAAAGACACTCAATTAACAAGCACCATGTATGTGCAGCCGCAATACAGAAACAGACACTCATTTCAGTGTTTTGGTGGTGCTTTGATGAAATGGACTTTTGAATTGGCTTACTGTACTGCCTGCTCTGTCTCTAATGGATCTCCAAGATTCTTGTCCTTGGATGCAACAACTTTTAAAGCTCCTGTTCCAATTGGCTCAATTTTGCATCTTGATTCCAAGGTTGTATATTCTGAATTGCATAACTATAAGGCAGAAACTGAAGAATCTGATGACACTGAGTTGTGTATTTCAAAGCTTCAGCATTTGTTGCCAACACCAATCACTGGTAAGGAGATTCCATCTATAAACAAGGTTAAAACCACCTCTGGAACCATTTTGCAAATCAAAGTCAACACGAAAGTTCAACATGTTCAATCACAAATGAAAAAACCAACTGGTTCCTTCGTCTACTCCTTTTTTGTGCCAAGTGAAAATGAAGAAGGCTCTATTCAGAAATTTCAACAAGACTTGAAGTTTATTGAAAAACCTGGCTACTCCATTGTCTTGCCAGAAACATATACTGAGTTTGTTGACTTCTTGGAAGCTAGAAGAAGATACGAGGAGACTGTCATATACGCTGAACAGCAATTAAGATCGACCAAATAAGACATACACATATATATATTCAACATATGATAAAACAATTTTTTTTCTAGGAAATCAATAAACTGAAATACCCCTAGGAACAGAAGTAGCAATATCACTTTCGAAACTTCCTATCTAATGTAAAAGGCCGTTCTTCAAATTGCTTTTACTTCTTAACAGCTACAGTTACCTTGGCCGCTGGCTTCATTCTGCATCATGTGATCGCGATCAAATGAAAAAATTGCTTTTTCTTTTAAAATTTTTTTGTTATGATCTTTTATTTTGTATTATTTTTTCTTATAGTTTTGGGTGCTTCTATACAGAAAAACAGGCTCGTTCTGAACAGTGTATTAGATTTAGGCAGGAAACCAAAACGTACTGTACTAAAAAATAGAGTAAAGCAAAGAGCCTAACTAGAGTCTTTTGTTTAATTGCTTTAATATTTTTATAGCTTGTAACAATATTCCTATTTCACCATTTTATAGTGAAAAATAGAATTATAGAATTATAACAGAGTGAGTTGAAGACGTGACCTGTAAATATAATAGCCTGGTCTTTGATAAGAATTTGTTTCTTAGTTATACACTTTTTTTTTAATACAATACAGAACGTCGACCTCTTCTACGTAAAACCTTATAGTATTCCGGATTCTTCATCTCATATATACATCATTTCATTATGGAGAGGAATACAAACAATAATGATGATGATTCAAATGATAACTCGCCAGAGGACACTGCAAGCTGCAAAACGCTCTTTAAAAAAATAGCTATAACAGCGGATAATGAAGAAAAGAAAGATGGTTTTCTTGAAGCAAAGGTAAATAAAGAACAGTTTAGGCAGTTTATCCAGCATAGCAACAAAATGTTCCAATTTGTCACTACAAATAACGTGAAATTCAACAAGGAACATAAGCAAATCTCGGAGACTAAAAACTTGATGAATAACATATCGAACAACTACTTGAATGAAATGTTTAGCACGATCTCCAAGGGAAAAGACACCTTTCAATATGAAGATTTTGAAGATTACTACTTGAAGACCATAAAGGAGATTCAAAATGGGTTTCATAAAATAGATTTAGACCAAGATGGATTAATAAGACTGAATGACGTTAACAAATATCTGACGCATTTGAGCATTGTAAATAAAAAAAACAGCGAAGCAGAATTGACTGCACAAACACATAATTATAAGCCTAGTTTCCTGAGATGGGCAATGACAAGAAAGCCGAGTGATAAAGACGATGATCTGAGGAATGATGACCAAAATTATAAAATCAACTACAGGGACTGGGAGAATTTTTTGATCTTTGTGCCAAGGCATAACAATTCCAGATTGGAAACTGCTTTTAAGATATACACCAATGTAAACTCTTTTAACAACACGGATATTCTAAACAGATTCAAAATGGATGAGGATTTGGATTTAGACCAACTAACAAGTGAACTGGGACACTTACCTTCAAAAGGTGAGAAGCAATCCAAACTAAAGGAAATAAATGAAATAAAGCAAAAAACCAGCATTGTAGAATCCAAAAAATCCCAAAAATATAGGGAGGATGAAGATGTAAATAACGAAGGTTTTAAAAGGCATTTCAACTCCAACGCCTTGAAGTACTTTCTAGCTGGAGGAACTGCTGGTGTTATTTCAAGAACCTGCACAGCTCCCTTTGATAGAATTAAGGTTTTTCTTATTGCAAATGACAAAACACTGCATGTTTCGCATGTTCTGAAAACCATTTATAAAAAAGCAGGAATCAAAGGCTTTTATGTGGGTAATGGTTTGTCATCTTTGAAGATCTTTCCCGAATCTGCAATCAAGTTTGGATCTTTTGAACTGGTGAAAAAAATCATATTTCCAAACACCTACCACAATATGAAGGAAAATCCCTTAGGGAACTACTTGTGTGGTGGAATTGCAGGTTGTATGGCTCAGTTATTTGTTTATCCAATCGATACCATTAAATACAGAATGCAGTGTGAAAATGTGAAATTTGCAAGCTATAACAGTCCCCAGCACAGCAACCTGAAGAAGATTGTCCTTGAAACATATAAGCAAAATGGAGGAATCAAAGCTTTTTACAGAGGATTGCCTGCGGGTTTATCCGGTATGTTTCCTTATGCAGCTATTGATTTGGGAACCTTCAGTTTGTTGAAAAATATTGCATTTCAATATTATTGCCCAGAAGATTACTACAGTAGCTCTGAGCCGCAGCATCATCTACCAAACATGGTTCTCCTACCCCTGGGTGCTATTTCTGGCTCCATTGGTGCAAGTATTGTTTATCCCATCAATCTTCTTCGAACAAGAATGCAAGCCCAGGGCACTTTTGCTCACCCTCATAGATATGATGGTTTTTTTGATTGTTGGTCAAAGACTATCAAGCGAGAAGGAGTTAAGGGTCTTTATAAAGGTTTGCTTCCTAATCTAGTCAAAGTTTGTCCTTCTGTTGCTATAAGTTATTTCTGTTATGAGAACTTCAAAAGGCTATTGGACTTACAAAATTAGCCCCTTTGGTTATTGGAGACCCTAAGTCTAGCTATTCCTTGGATCTTTTATACTTAGCTGTTTGTTTTCAAACGGCTACATACATTTACATATTTAAATTTAAAAATTCTTTGCAGAAATATATATTTGCATCTCAGTATCTTTCAAAAGATGAGTATATTGTGACGTTTTCCAAAAATTCCAGTTCTTTCAGTGGCACTTTTTGCTTATAGTGTGCTAATTCTTCGTTTTTCTTACTAATCCAGTCATACTGAGAAGTTTCATTCAAAGGGAAGTATGAAGGTACGTTTACTTTGATTTTGAACAATCTATCATTTCTGAGCGTACCATTAGGTAAAAAATCTTCAGGTTGATTGACTCTGGAGTTCAGTTGTAGAAAGGTATTTAAGGACACCAGATTTTCTCTGAAACAAGTTATTATGTTTTGAATATTGGCATTTTGATAGTAATCAATTGGAAAATTCATAAAATCAAGTACAAATCTCTCCCTCACCTTCTCTTTCTTTATATCATCTACCGGATCTAGTACTATTTCAACAAGCTCTAAAACAAATTTTATATTGTTTGAAATTTCACAGCTGTCATTCAAAATCTCATCATCTGTATCGTATAATATGATTTCCTCAAAATCATTATCCAGTAAATGGGTAAAGTTAACAAGAAGCACATCGTTGACAAGGGATTCAATTACTCTTTCAATATACTCCTCAAGATATGGATGCCTGATCACGGGCAAGAAAATAGAGAGATTAAACATTTGCTCGCTGTTCAGTTTATTAGAGAAACAATTGGCTGGGTAGACTTGCTTATGGTAGAGGATCATGTTTATGTAGACTTTAAGATAAAGCTTTAACGAGAGCATATTTTGATATTGGTTTTTCTCTATTTTCTTGTTTTTTTGGTGTGCTGTAGAGTTTCCCCCATCCAAAGGTAAAACAGAAGGTGACGATGGCATAATGGCCCTTATTAGGAATGGCTGGTTTCTAGTAAAAAGCACTGCAATTACTTTATGGGTCCTCCATTTTGGCCCTTCGCATTGGAATCAGCGCCTGATTAGCCTGCCCAACAAAAGACGTGCGGCTAAAACTGCAAATCACGTGATTGTGCACTGCGTTCTTCTGCTCACGTAAGCCTTCCACCAAGCAAAACGCGTCTTCTCCAGAGCTTGTTCTCCTGAGAAGTCTCTGGGAAACAGCAACCATCCAACAGGCCATGCAAAACGAAACGGTAATTAGAGCTATCTCTCAGGCAGATATTCACTCAATAACTTCAGGGCAAGTAATTGTTGATATTGTTTCAGTAATCAAAGAAGTGCTTGAAAACTCACTTGATGCTGATTGCAAGAACATTGAGATAATCATTTATAACTACTCACTTGACGGAATTGACGTGAAAGATGATGGAAATGGTATTAAAGAGACAGATTTTGAAAATATTTGCTTGAAAAACTATACTTCCAAGCTTTCGCATTTTAACGATCTTAATAAGATGAAATCATTAGGTTTCAGAGGGGAAGCCTTGAACTCTTTGTGCTTTATCAGTGATTTGCTCATATATACCTGCACTGATGATGAAAGTGGGCTCGGTTATGAATTGGTATATGATCACAACGGAGTTTTAGTTAAAAAAGAGCATATTTCTCATTCCAAAGGTACAACTATAAAGGTTAGAAAGATTTTCAAGAATCTACCCGTCAGGCACAAAATATTTACAAAGAATTATAAAAAGCAATATAACAAAGTCATCAAATTAATACAAGATTACTGTATTATAAATTATCAAGTTAATCTGAAAGTATGGAATATAAACGAATCAGGAACTAAAAAATTGATAATGAGTAACCATGGTCAAAAAGAAGATGGTAAAGAGGACGTTGCTTTGTTAAACCTAAAGAAGCTTTTGAAAAACGCAGGTAATATATTTGGTGGACAGTCAAAGTTAAAAGGGGTTGGAAACCTGTATTTTGATTTTGAAATGCCTGAAAGAAAATCCTTTATAAAAGAAAACAATTTTGAGGGAGGTAGAGTGATTTGTGAGGGTCTAATATCAAAGACTGCCTTTGGTTTTGGAAGAAGCCAAAGGGCAGATAATCAGTTTATTTACGTTAACAAAAGACCAATTGACTACCCCAAACTCCAAAATTTGGTAAACGAGGAATACAGAAAATTTAATAATCTTCAGTACCCATTTTTCATCATTAATTTAAAAATGCCTACAACAATGTTAGATTTAAACATCACCCCAAATAAAAGAACAATTTTTGTGCATGATGAACTAAAGCTTTTTGAGTTGTTTAGAGAGGAATTATTAAGCTTTTGGGATACGGATGGTATGTCCCTTTATCGAAACAAAGACAATCAGCCTATCAGTAAAAAAAGAAAAATAGAAGAAGTTCTGTCAGAAATCAAAAACAGCGATTCAATGGAATCAAGCCCAAAGCTTGGTGTCACTCATGTATATGGGGAAAACAAGGATAACGCTGCTGAAGAAGCAGAAAATCAAAAAGTTCCTTCTGAACGTACGCTTGAAGTAGGCAGAGAAGCCACTGGGAAAGTTGCTACAGAAGAACCAGAGGCTGATTCTTCTTGTACTAGCATATTTGATTTAAAAACTAATAATAAATTACGAATTACTACTCCTAGTACATCTAATGCTGATCAATTTGCCAACGAATATCAAGAAAACAAGGACCCAGTGTTGGCGGTTATTAAAGACAATCAACACAATTGTAGTTCCGATGCAGAGCTGCAATCTAGCATGATCGATGCCTCTGGCTCTAAAGCGCTGCACGAAATAAATGTTCAGAACATGAATAAGTACAAATCATTTCAAAGCAGAATCTCATCATTTATGAATCCTGCACCAGACAAGTACTCGCATTATTCAAAAAAGCGCCAACCTAAAGCAAATGATGCTAAAAGTCATAGTGGTTCAGAAACAGCAGAAGAAGAGGAAGAGCTTGTGATTGAGGTAGATGGTAAAAAACATACTGAAACCATTCCATCTCCCAAAAAACATACTGTCGACAATAAAGCAACAACCAGCTTGTCTCAGTTCAGCTCTTCTTCTTCAAATAAATGTGAAAATACCATTGAAAATGTTAAATTGAAGTCAAAGCTTCAGACTTTCTTAAAAGAATCATTTAGTGAGTCTGATAAAGAGCAAACTATCAAGTTATCTCAACTTAACAAAAAGCTGGAGTTTAATATTACAGATATTGATGCTAAAAGGGCCATGAATTCATTACATAAAACTTGTGACAGAAGTGGTTTAAAGAAGCGGACTTTGTACTCAACAAATGACAAGATTGAAAACACTGACGTTCAAGAAGAGCTCCTAACTCTTACTGTAAGCAAACAGGATTTTTTGAACATGCAAATAGTAGGACAGTTTAATTTAGGATTTATTCTATGCACCAGAAAACTAAACACTGGATATGATATGTTCATCATTGATCAGCACGCCAGTGATGAAAAATTTAACTTTGAGCAGCTGGCAAGAAATAGTATAATTAAAAGTCAAACTTTGATCAGGCCCATTCCTTTAGAACTAAATATTATAGACAAACTAGTAGTGACTGACAATAAGAAGGTGTTTTTTCAGAACGGTTTTAAAATCAAACAAGACAAAGAAAAGGAAGAGACCTTGTATCTAACGTCCTTACCGTTATCTGAAAAAACACAATTCACCTTAGATGACTTTTACGAATTAATTGGTTTGATCAAGCAAGCTGAATCCAGCTATAAAGACGTTACAACAGTCAAGTGCTCTAAAGTGAGAACACTGTTTGCGATGAGAGCTTGCAGAATGTCCATAATGATAGGTAAACCTTTAAACGACAAAGCCATGAAAAAAGTTGTCAACAACTTAAGCTCCTTAAACAAACCTTGGAATTGTCCTCATGGAAGACCTACAATTAGGCATTTGATGGAGCTAAAAAGTTACAACTCCTTTGATTCTGATTACTCGCTATGATTTATTAAAAATATTTATATATTAGATCACTTACTTATTTTTCTCTTTGTACATGTAGGCTAAAATAAAGTATATTATAGTCTTCTTGGATGTCTGTTCAGCTTCTTAGCGCTGATACCGTTGGTCTTGGTTCTTTGACCATGCACGGGGAATCCTGATTTATGTCTTAAACCTTGGTAAGAACCAATTTCTATCTTTTTGCCAATGTTCCCATTTATTTCATCTTTCAAAAGTTTGTCTATTTTCATCGTGGATAGGTATTTTGTGAGTGACAGTAGTTGTGGTTCTCTAAGTTCCTGTACTCTTGTAGATCCTGAAATACCACATCTGGCACATATTTCTCTTGCAGTGTGTAAACCAATTCCAAATATTTTTGTAGATAATGCGATTTTCAGCTGTGCTTTAGCTGGAAGGGCAAATCCTAATATAGATATAGACATGTTATAAGTGTTAGTGTGTTGCGTTGGGAGTATAAGTCTCTCGGTATTCATAAGCTGAACAAAATGGTGAAATTTTTTTCGCTCTTTATTACGAAACCTACCTTTTCTACGAGATAGCGGTTTTAGGAGCAAAAACAGCTTCTTGAGGTCACATGATTTAATTAAAAGTTGATTAGTTGTCTTTTGGTAAACCCATAATAGAACAAAGTAATGAAAAGCTATCATTGCCTAAGCTGTATCAAAAGCATTTGTGATGTGCTGACATAAATTTTGTTGCAGTTTTTAACTATGTAGTGCCAATTTGGCATAGTTTTTTAAATTTGTCCTTATAACATCATACAGCTTAAATTCCTAAACAATGTTTACATTTAATTTATTTATTATATTGTTTCCCAAGAAATGTGTTAATTAACCCTACTTAGTTGAACTTTTGATTTATATATTTAACGTTTATTTACTGTAAACAAAAAACAACTGAAGAAAACATATAAAGGTGTATACAAACTACAAAATAATGCAAAAACTTGTAAAAATCATATACGAATATATATAAGTTAAATAAAACATCAGTATTAAAGTATTAAAGTAATCAATTCATGAATTCCTTGTTTATCTCATACCAGACTTTTTCCAGTTGCTCAACATCCATTCTTTGAATGACTAAATTTCTCAACAAAACGATCATAGTCAGAAAACTAGCAAAACCTACTGGAACAACGGCAAATACTATAATACTATAAAGATCTAAATGTTTTCTCAAAGTATACTTCCAAAATTGTAATGTTGTAGTAAAGGGTTTGATAATACCACCATTTTGATTGTCATCGTCGACTCTATTTCTCTGTTCTTCTTCAAATACACGTCCATCTTTTCTTTTTTGCTGCTGTAGAAAAGAAGTCCAGAAACTCTGCCAAATATAAACACCAGTTAAAACGCAGGATATGAAAATCCATGCATGCAGAGAGTTTTCCCCACCAAATTTAAAGTTTTTACCAGTGGCCACGGCCCGTTCGTTGGATAAGGTTTTCAGGATAAATAACTCAATTATAATAAGAAGCAAGGATATTGAAACCATTCTGAGAATGGCTGCTGTGGTTGAGTAGATGGTGATCCATCTGACCATTAATGCATCCAAGGTGACGTAGGTTAAATACATCGAAACAATGCACCAAAGGCCGCACATCAGAAACTCAGAAGATCTACCTCTAATTATGGCTGACAAATAGGACGGTCTTATTTCGTTGGAGGACTTAGCATTGCAGCTCATGTTGCTTTTCCATGTGTCGTTGTATGGGATGGAGGAACTATTCTCACTCATAGTCAAGTTCGCATGGGTACTTCCATTTGTGGAGTTACAATAATACAAGTTTGTAGTTGTGTTACTGAGGTTTTTTGAGGGATTAAGCAAAGAAGTGTCTGTCAAATTCAGGTAGCTGATAAAGTTTTTCCAATTTTGAAGCAAGTTTATCGTGTTATTTTGATAACTTTCTATTTGGTTATTAAACAAGTTTTGCCAGAAATGATAGAGGTTTTTCGTGTCCTGCTGCTGTATGTAAAACATTGTCTTATAAAAATTAGGCATATAGTCAAGATCGGGATACTTTTGCAGGGCATTCATATTCAAATCCCAGGCCTTCTTGATGGAGTTTATAAGCCCCAGAATGGGAACAATAAACGATATATCCCTACCCATGGCAAGCAAAAAGTGCTGAGCAGCATTTAAATTTTGCAGCGACAAATTTCTAAGAGCTACATATGCAGAGTTATTTGTTGAGGAGGTCTTATTTCTGCCAAGGCTTTGTGATCTGTGGGAAACCTTGGAGCATCCGGTATGCTTATTGTTGTAATTCTGAGAAGAAGTAGAGGTGTTTATAGAATTGGAATTCGACAACACTTGTGGTGATCCTGTGAAGGACCTATTTGGGGACGATCTGGTCTCTGAACCCTTCCTCACACCATTCCCGTTACTGTCTGTGCTTTTGTGATAATGGTGGTGATGATGATGCTGAATGACAACCTCAATAGTCTTTTTTGTTACCTGGGCACCAGATTCATCGCTTGTAGCTTTTATAAGCTCTTGTATATCAAGGTTTTCTATAGCTGACTTTTCAGAAGCTTTTAGATTAACCGGAGGATCATATTTGTTAGTCTCAGTAGGCGTATCGCTACTGCTGCTATCACTCATGTAGTAATATAATATTTATTTATATAAACGCTTATTCATATATAGCTGCTTTGGATCAGCTCAAATCGTGTATAGCTTATCTGAAACAATTCAACAATGGTTTGGTCTTACCGTTCTAAGAACCCTCATCTTTGTTCACTAGATCTAGGAAGAACCTTATTAATGTCTGATGAAATGGCCTGAGCAAAAAAAAAAAATTTTAATCACATGATTTTCAATCCTCGACTTACCCGAATACCAAGCCTCAGCTGGCATGAGGGGAAACCTGTGATTTGATCCAGCTGGATCAGATAAGACACATCCTGAACGACAGGACTTGCCAAATCGGAGGGGCCTCCTGGCCTCAGAGTGTTATAAGAGCGATTAGATCACGTTTATATAACTTAACTATAAGACAAAATGGACAAATGGGTTAATTTAATATAAAATCCATAATGGCGTTTAAGCTGCTTTATCTTACATCAATATGTGTTGCTAGAACTTTGTTCCCAAAAAAAAAACGACATCAAATAAGCAAAACCGTCAACAGTTTTAAAACTCTTCCAAAGACTTGACCATTTCGTCCAACTCGTCCTTGGTGGCTTGGTATTTGCCTTCCAATTCAGCGTACTTAGCTTCCAAATCAGTGTTTTCTTGCTCAGCAGACTCCAATTTTCTTTGCATATTGTCAACATTGATATCAGTGGAGTTTAGTTTCTCGGAGGTTTCTCTTAACTGGGTTTCGGTATCTTCCAATTTTTCTTCTAACTGCGCGGTCTTTTCTCTCAAAGCATCGTTTTCAGAAGCATCTTTGTCGGCTCCAGCCAAAGATTCCTTGTGGGTGTCCAAGGAGTCCTCCAACTTTGCAACCTCGTCTTCTAATCTTTCATTTTTGGTGGTTAGACTCTTGACTTCGTTTTCCAAGTTGATGTTTTCAGCTTCAATTTCCTTCTTTTCTTGTTTCAAAGCTTCGTATTTATCTTGCCAATCTTCAGCTTCTAGCTTCAAGTTGTTTAATTTTTCCCTTAATTTATCCATTTTTGTAGCTAGTATTTGAAAGGAGATCAGATCAGAGTTGGTTGGCTTAGCAAAACAATCGTTTGTGATTCTTGGTTACTTAGAATTCCTCCTGATCCCTCACTTGCCAAGTTTAGCAAAACAAGAAATAACAACACACAAACAAACACACGTAAAAAATTTTTTCGATCCAAGAGAAATCCGGAATTGCGTACACAGAATTCTGGATGCATATGCTTGCTTCTTTTAGGCCGGGCAACTGCTGCTTTTGGCCGGGTGACAACCTTGTGTATATTTAGATCCTGTGCTGCGTTCCGCTGCTTTTTTGCTAGCTCTTTTTTCCTAAAAGAGACATATGTTTAATCATTAAGCCCAAGTACAGCATTAATTGTCAATCAATATGTTTCAGACAAGAAACAAAAGTGGAGGGAGGAAAGAGAAAACGTCAATTTTTCTAATAATGTTGCATTCATTGAAAGAAATCTACACAACATATTGCTGGAAGACCAGGACCCCAAACTTAATTTTCCATCCTTCTAAAAGCTAGCATACTACTCTAAGAACCAAATCATCATCAAATGGCTGAGGTTCTACAAACGCATTCATCTAATTCATCCTTGCCTTCGGATTTTGACAGAGCTGAATTAAATAAGAAGAACTCACTTTTTAACGCTTATTTGTCTGACTTGTATAATTCTGACGTTACCTACCGCTCAACATCAAATAACATCTCTAAAACACCCCATAAGGAGATTGGATTTACTCACAACAAATCCCAATCAAAAACAAGTAATGAGGTATTTCTTAACAGTAATCTGAACCCCAATTATCATTTAAAGCATCACAGCACACACTTAAAGACTGTGACTAAACTAAATGAAAAACCTAATGAAAAAGATGCAGAAAACATCAAGCAAGACACAATAAACAGCTATTTGAATGACTTCAATGAGTTCCATAGAGAGCAAGATATAAACCATCGAAAAAGATTATCCATGTATGACGACCAAAATTCAAGCAAAAAAAGTAAAGATTCATATATTCAAAATGCTGATACTAAAACTAAAAGATTCTCTTTGAATACCTTAAAAACTATAACAAAACTAAGTACAAGAAACTCAAAAATGGAAGAGAACGATAAATCTAAGAAACAGAAACCAAAAGGTTTCAACAAGCAATCATCTCTAAAGAGAAACAAATCAGTAAGCTATAAACCACTTATAGGAACAAAGAATATACCACTTTTCAGGAAAAGAAGCACTATTGCTAAAGTTTCAACCTTTGTTACCTCAAAGACTGCTTATCAGGATAATGACATGGCAAATGAAATATTTAATGTGATTAACATAGAAAGATTACAAGTTCTGCAAACAAAATCTAAAATTTCTGAAGCTTTACGCAAAAGAATATCACAAAACAGCTATAACAAACATAGCAAAATAGTCAACTATTTATCTGAAATAGATTTAAGAAGCAAATTTGATAGACAGTTAATGACACAGACAGAAGCAGATAAAATGCTTCGATTATGGCAAGTTTACCTAACAAATATGATAGCTTTGAAAATTAAAGAAAGACTCTTAAATCCCAACCTAGGGTTTGAAAGAGACAATACTTCTGAGAAAGAGAGTGTAATTGTAAATTATCATGGTTCAGAATTTGTACCAAAATATACCGGAAACCAACATGCTTCTTCATTTTCCTCATGTGAATTGAGAACTATAAAAGAAATACCAGAAATTCATTTGTCTCCTCTAAAACAGAGAGTTAACGAATATATTCAAAAGAACAGACACAATACCTCCCTTGCGACTACTATGGATAACACTCAGTTCAGTAATTCTTTCATACATGAGAAAACACATGATTCTATATATACGGATTATAAATAGCTTATTTTTGTATTTACAAGTTATACTTCTCCTTCAAATAAACACCATATATCTCATTTTCTTTGTTATTCATTTTCTTTCTTAAATCCAGAATTTCAGATATCATACTTTTACCAAATTTGACTTCTTTTAATGCAATAAACTGTTCAACTTCGTTTATGTTGCTGCTTCCATTAAACAAACTAAAAGTACATTGACTCAATTCAATGAAATTGTTGGAAGCAATTTCAGTCCATTTATTTTTGTTCATTCTCATATCACCAATAAATTTATCAAAGTGTTTTTTGTAGAATTCCCACAAAAAGTCTCTGTGGCACTTGTTGCCACCATTTAACTTCATATTACCATTGGTGTAAAAAGCAGAAATTTTACTCGTCAAATCTTCAGTGTAAAACTTTTCCAAAATATAGTCAGTAATTCTTTCCATGAATAACTCTTCTCTAACTTCAGCAAAACTAGCAAAAACAAATAATGAGAAATCAACACTTGAAATGTTACTTGTGTCTACACCACTCATATAGTTTTCAGTTTTCAGATACATTTGGAATACTTTCTTCCATTCTTTAATGTTTTTTATTTTTGAAACATGTAATAGCAAACTTGGATAGATTAATTCCAGAGGTAACTTAGAGGTGATTGGTCTACCACTAACAAATGATTTCATTATATCACTGGCAAACTCTTTCACTTCGGGAGAATTCAATGTGATAGGAAGAATTTGAGATAAAACTGTATAGTTTGAAGGGTTCAAGTTAGTGAATATAAACTTGTCTTCTTGAAAGCACTGATCCTTGTAAATCGTGAAGAGTTGAAGTAAATAGCTTTTAAAAGAGATACCAAAAATTTCATCAATATCAAGAACATCGTGATCTTTTAAGTTTTTAAGAATTGATTGGATGATGCTCAATAAGGAAATCAAAACTTCATTGAATGTGGAACTGAATTCAGACTTTAGAATCTCAGTTATCTTGGTTAATATCAAAAAGGGTAGCAATAAATCATTTTTATAAGTTACGCAGTTCAACTTGTAATCTCCAATAAAAACTTTTAAGTCGTCCAAGATATTGACCAGGTCAAATTCAGATATTTGCTCTAAGTTATTGACAAGATTGTTTATGATTTTAGAGTTGTTGTAATGCACTCTGTACATACCGTAGTTTCCTTTTTTAAAGCTTATAAACTGTTCAGCTTTTGACAAAATTAAATCACTACTGTATACAACCTCACTGTCATTTAAGAAAATAGGAATATTAATCTTTGGTGCAATTTCAATAGAGTTTTCATTCAAATGTAGAACCACTCTCTCTTGAGTACCATTCTTCAAAGTATTGTATAAGTCTAAACAGCCAGCAGTCTCAAAAATATCTTCTGGCTTAATGTATTCACTCTCGTTTTTATCAGATAAAAACTTAATTGCCTCCACTAATTTTCTCAAACCAATAGCTTCTGCAATGTATCTAATAACCAATACTCCTTTCATATATCCTTCTTGCTCCATCAATTCGAAGGAAGAAGCATCAAGATTCTTCATAGGGTCAGCGCAATTTTGGATTTCAAAATCATACATGGAATCCAAAACAGAATCATAATATTCAGCATCTTCAGGAAACATCACCTTTGTTGCTGCATAAGTTGCAAAACTTTCATTGAACCAGACATATTCATCTTCAAAACTCAACATATCACCAACCCATTGATGTACCAGCTCATGAGCAATGACAACTTGTAATTGTTTATAAGCAGCTGGCTCATATTTGCCCAATAATATGTTTTGCGCATTGATGGTTATCATACCAAAGTTTTCAGTGGCACCACAGTGCAAAAATGGCATTGCAACAAAATCGATTTTATTTAATGGAAATGTGAAGGTCTTGCCAAAAAAATCCTTTGCCAGCTTTTGAACAGCTTCCTTGGCAATATCTAATGCAAAGGCTGCATGCTGAATGTCATATGGAGAGTACACTCTGATAGGAAGTTTTTCAGCTTCATTGCCAAAGTCAGCAAATGTTTCAATGAAATCCATTTTACCAAAAACAAAACCTAAAAGCGATGGAGACATCAAAGGTGTTTGCTTAAACTTAACTAGGCATTGATCATCAATTATGCGTTGCTCAACAATCTCAGTGTTCGAGCATGCCTTGAAGTCTTTTGCGTTTGGATACATCAGTGATAGTTCAAATTGCGCCTTAGAAGTATCATCTAACAAACAGGGGAACACCTTCATTGCAGCAAATGGCTGGCAGTTTGTGGCGACAAAAAATGATTGTTCATGCCCACTTAAGATGTTGGTTTTGAAAATCCCTTGGGTTTTTTCGTTTGGCTTGCTGATGAATTCAATTGGCCCTGAGTAAGCAATAGTGATGCTTTTAATCTCTCTTTCAAAAGACGTTACAGGAAAAGTAACACGTCTATCTTTCTTGTCTACCACTGGAACCTTTGATTTCTCACACTCATCGTCTAAACCGTTGAAGCTGTACTGCTGGTATACCAAACCATAGGAGTGTAAAGTAATATCGGTTAGAGGCGATTGCCTAAAAAACAAAGTAGCTAATCCCTGAAAGACATTTTTTTTAGGGTCTATTACTAGCTGGATATCGTACCTTTCGATCGAAAAAGACGGCATTTGAGTTGCACTATAGAGTCGTTTCCTTGGCTAACCTGTCGTGCTCTTTTCCAAACTAAGGCTGTGCATAGGCGGAAAATTAATCACTAAAGACTCATCTGAAAATTTTTCAGAACCATGCCTGTGGTCAGGTGACTCTTTTGTGCGGCTGATTGTATTGTTTGTTTGCTCTAATCCTCCCTGAACAACACAGGGTTCTCCCCCAAGCAAAGAATAACAATGTAACAAAAGTATAAACAAGCCGTCATCACTTGCAGAATCGGAGCGGTTTTTGGCGTTTGGCTAATGGCTGATTATGTTTTTTATCAACCTTTTGTGCGATGTTCAGGAGTGCGTGATCAATGATTTTTGGTAAGAAGACTCCGTTTTTCGAATTTAAGGAATATTATTATATTTCCTGTGACCCCTTAAAATGACGTAACGGAGATGATCGTTCTCCGCACCGATTAAAGGGACTTTATGCTGTGTTGATGGTTCAATGTGTAGCAGAGGAGGAAAATATATGATATTTCAAGCATTTGCATGATTAATTATAGGGGCGGATGGAATTATCTCTAAAACGTATATTGGTTATACGGGGCGACGGCATTGATTGATTCACCAGTCGAGGCTTGAAAAATGGGAATTTTGGAACATATATAAATGGTTGGTGAATGAGTGATTGAGGGTTATCATATTTTTGGATTTAGGATGGTTGAAAACGAAATACAAACCCAAACAAAAATGTCATCATCAAAAATATTACTAGGCTCTGTAGCACTATTAACTGGAGCAGTTATATACGAAAAGAATAAAAGTCCAGCGGTTGTCAAGAGAAAAGACGAATTAGAAAGCTGGAAGTATGCAAACAACAACAATGGGTACTCAGGCCGGAGACTAGCCAGCGATTCGGAAAGGCTAGAACAGTTTGGAAAAAATGTTGATGCTCAACAATACGATGGCAGACACAATTTATTGGAGCACGATCCGAGAAACAGCTATAATTCACATGACGGGAACATCCAGAACATAAAGAACGGATTCAGAGAAGATGGGGAATCTTTAAAAAACGCCGTTTTCCACAACCACAAGAACCCTGCTGCTCCTGACTATGGCAGAAACAGCAGAACAACAGCTTCTAACATCAAGAATGGATTCAAAGAAGATGCTGAGTCGTTGAAAAATGCAGTGTTCCAAAGATCAGATGATTTACAAACTGCAGGAAAAAACAAAATTTCTTCCACATTAGACGAGTATGGTAACAGATCCTTGCTTGAAAAGCAACTGCACAGCGCTGAGGATGAAGTCAACAGCCTTAAAAGACAACTTAGAAGTCTAGGCGGCAAAGGAGATTTCACCTACGATGAGCAAAAAGCCATTGACAGCAATAAATCTCTTTTATCCGGATTTGGTGAAAACGCATCATTCTTTGCTAATGAGCAGTACGAATCTGTTCATGGATCACCTAAAGATAGATTTAGAACCCACAACTTGCCTCTTTTGTTTGACAAGGATGGTAAAAGACTGACCAACGAAGAAATTTTAAGAATTCAAAGAGATGGTCTTAGAGGATGGGGAGAAAATGCTGGGTGGTTTGCTGAAGAGCAATACCGAAACAGCAAAGATGAGGTGAACGATTTGAAAAACAAGGCTGCTGAAAAAGGAGCTTCTTTGAAGAAGGACTTTTCTTCTGCTAAAGAACAAACTAAAGACAAAGCTGATGAGTTGGTATCTTGGGGAAGCAACAAAGTAGATGCAGCAGGCGAAAAACTTTCAGATATAAATCAAAGTGCCAAAGGATCTATTTCAGACGCAAAGGATGATTTCAAAGAAGCTAAGGACGACTGGAAGAGATGGGGAACGGCAAAAGTTAATGAATCTGAAGATAAATTGAAAGACATTCATGAAAGTGCAAATGAGAACACAAAATCGTGGTGGAACTGGTCCAAAGACCAGACTGATGAGCACTTGCAAAATGCAAAAAACAAGTCTTTAGATCTCACTGATGATGCTTTAAAGCATTCTTCTAAAGGATTTTCAAAAGCTTCCGACACGCTAGAAGAACAAAGAGATTTATTAAACCAGAAGAAAAACTAATGGAAGACATTGTTGGAGACACCAAATTTTGGGAGTTTGATGATGTTGATGAATACAATGTCTTTGTTCTTATGTCAAACATGTTTATGTAAACTAGATATGTCATAAGAAATCCCAAGCAAAAAAAAACAGAAAATAGAAAAAACAGTTATATATATGATTTTTTAAACTATAAGCTTTTAGGCTTTCAATATTTATGAATAACATTTTTGAGTTTTTTTCACATAAACCTCAAAATTTAAAATTGCAAATAGGTAACTTTACCAATAAGAAAGCTTCAGTTTTTAACGGATCTCCATTGTGTCAGCAATATGAAAAAAAAGCGTGCTCGGTTAATTTCTTTTTAGGACGCAACAAAAAAAGCCATTTGAAAACAATGCCTGCAACTTAGAAAGCCTTTTGTTCACAAAAGGTTTTTTTCAGTGGAAGCTTGAGTACAATTTCATTATTGCTTAATATTATTAAGCTAATTCAGCTCGTTTTAGTAAAATGGAAGCCTTTAATTTTCTAATATATTTGACATGTAAGATTTTTAAAAAGAAATGTTTTGAGTATCAGAACTTGCATTTAGTTTCCACATTTATTATAACACATCGTGGCCAAAAGCTAAGAACGGCATTGCTAAGCTGAAAATAGCCGACACATATAATTAGACAGAGATATTCTGGTTTTATTTTAATGTTTTGATGCACTCTAAGCTCAACAAGCATCATACATTAAAAAAAAAAAATAGATAATGCATACAAGATTTGAAGCACCTTTAGAACATGTCTCTTATTATTGGCAACACTGCATAAAAATACACATAATTGCACTAAAGTCAGCTAGAGGACACACATGAAGCTTTATTACACTCTTCTGCACTACTATTTGTTTTCTCCTCCCGGTGTTTGGTTTGAATTTCGAAGTAAAACTTCAAGGCCAGACACAGATAGATGAAACAAAACAATAGAACAGAAAAGGGAAAGGTTTCAAAAGTCTGATTGTTATGTTTACTACTCGAGCCTCACCAGGTTTTTTTTTCCAACTTTATTCTGTCAATGTCCACCATCCACTTGCAAACCTGGCAAAATAGCTGCCTGCGATGCCATAAAAACAAAAATACATCGTTAAAAAGAAGAAAGCTAAATTCAACTCAATAAAAAACAAAGAAAAACTAGACACTCTAACCTCGCAAAATCCTAAAACTTCTGATTCTATGCCTGGTCTGCTATGCATAGCAGTGCTTGCTTTACCGCGTCTTGTTGGCGCTCGCTCCTCAAAGCCTGCATTGTACTTCTCAGCTATAATAAAAAAATGCATTTCCGCATATAACCTTCTCTATCATTTTAAGACTGGTTTCACCACATAAACACAGTTTCTGTGGTTAGATTGGCTTTGGGGCCATCACACAGCAAGCCCTTGAATCATGTGATCAGCAATTGACCCTTTCCTCTGCTATAGCCGAGCACCACGCCACAGGCAATCCAATCCAGATGGAGGACCAAAAAAAGCGTGACTTTTTAGTTGTTTTTAACAAGTGTATATATCATAAGCAGGTCATCTTTTTTTCTTTTCTCGCCTATGATCCTCTGTTTACCACTGGTGCATGAGAGGAGCAGAGAAGGTTTCTGTTTTAAAAATCATCACTTTTTGAAATACGTGCCAATTGTAGCATAATAGATTTTATTTTACCTCTAGTAAAATAGATAAGGTTTTATAAAGATGATAAGTACTAAGAATAGAGCAGAAATATAATAACCATAACGGAACAGTACCCCTCTATAAATTCCCTTTATTATTTAGATATATACATACATACTCCTGTATCAAATACGAGAAATTTTTTGCCTTCTGCTCTACGGTGCATAATTTCATTAAAAACCAAACCAGAGGGAAGCTACAGCCAGGGCACCCTTTTTCCATATTTCGATAGAACTGTTTTGTCCTATATTGATAACATCAAGTACGTTTCTTGTTTTTAGATTCAGAAAGACGACGACCATATTTAAAAGAACTGAGCCAACCACAGGCATTTACGACGTTGGCGATATTTTATAAAACTAATGCTTTAGTATGAATTTTTGCAACAACATAAATAATAAAAATACGATTTTCAATACAAGAAGACAAAAAAGAGACCTTGAAGACATGCTTTTTAACAATAAAATGCCGCCCAACAATCACAGCAATATCATGCAGCTACCCAACAGCAAGGAGAACATCAATGACATAAACGGAGACTGCGTGAACTTCAACAAAAAACTGAAGCTTGAAAACAGTCCTCTGGATAAACATCACACCGAAAAGTACCAGCAGAACTTGCTGAAATTTGAAAAACTAGCGGAGCACATAGACAACAGTAACAATAACATATTTGATGTGACGCCAAAGTTATTTATGCCGAACGGTATTCACCTGTTTGAAAATACTCAACTGTACAACAAAGTGCTGCGCAATGGGGCCAATTTATCCCATGGTTCAAGACTGAGCAATATTTCTCAAAGAATAGTAAATAAAAACAGACTCAGAAATGGGAATAACTCCAAGGTGATGAAAACAGATGGATTGAAGAGTTACTATAAAGTAACACTCAAGAATCACATGAGTCAAAGTAAAAACAGCTTTTCAGAGCCTCATTTAAACAACAATTTTGGAACAAGAACTTCATCTGAAAGACAGCCGGAAAACGATAAGAATAATAAAGCAGCCCCAGTCTCAGCTCCCCACGCATCCTTGGTGAAGCCTGTTCCTAGCACAGCTTCGCTTTTTCAAAAAAAGTTTACTTCTTCGTTCTTGACAAGCAACTCAAAAAAGAGTCTTTTTAGTAATATAACAACAAGTGGTAAAACAACAACACCTTCTGCCACAAGCAGCAACAAAAGCCAACCTCCCATCCTTCAAAACAAACGCCATGATTACAAAAAGCACTATTATTCTAGTGATGAGAGTGACGAGTATGACTTTAAACAACTCCCCAAGAAAAGATCTAACTTCTATTTAAAAAGCAGCGCTGATTACAAACCCAAATCCCAGCAAAGTGAACCGGTGAAAGATGGTGAGAGTTCAAGCATGTTTTCCAGTGATATTTCCTTATCATCTGATTCTGACGATTTTGAGGATGACGAAAAATATTGGGATGAGCAGTTTACTCCAGGGAACACTAAAATTGCAAAGAAACATGCTGGTGCTGAGAATTTTGATGAGGAACTTGAAGATAGCGATGGTGAAAGGGATCACAGACTTGATGCATACTACCATAAAAAATGGGACAGTTTGCTGAAACATAATGATTTGATACATTCAACTCATGACATGAGACGCATAGATAGTTTTGAACGAGATGATGATTCTGTGTTTGAAGAAACACCTAAAATAGATCATATAAGCAGTGAAGGCGTGAAAGACACTGAAAAACAAAGCAATTCCAATGCTCCTTTGACTGCGCACACGCTGTTACCCGTCGCTTTTCACACTCACATGTTTCTTCCTAATAGTCTGCAAAAGAGTGTTAACAATGGAGCAAACAACAAAGAATCTACTGCCGATGCTATGAGCTATGTAGGAGATGAAGATGATTTCAAGTTTTTCAGTGAACAACAAAGCGCCGGGGTGAATGAACCTGCGGTGAAGCAAGCCTTGCGAGAAGATAATGACCATAAGATTTTAAAACAAAAACAGGTAATGCAGGATCTCAGGAAACAAGCCACAAAGAACAGCAAGAACTACAGTATATCCAAAAACTAGTAAGATAAACTATATAGGCTTTGTAAATATTCTATCAAGTATTAAGTGAACTATTAAGGTGAACGTTTCTTTTTCGCAGTAAATCCGACACATGACCAAAAAAAAAGCAATTACCCGATTAGAACAACTGTAGCTTTTGCTCTTTTTGAAAACGATGTGAAAAAAAAGAACCCATTTATTCCATTATATGCTCATAATCGTACTACAAAACTTGCAAAAAACCACACCAAACTATATATACATAAACTATAAGAAATGTTACGTAGACAAGCTCGTGAAAGAAGAGAATATTTGTACAAAAAAGCTCAAGAGCTGCAGCAATCTCAAGTACAGGAAAAGAGATTAATCCTAAAGCAAGCTTTAGCCACCGGTAAGCCACTGCCAAAAGATATAGCTGAAGACTCAAAGCTACAAGAAAACTACAGATTTGATGAAACTGTAGCAAACGAGACAGAGGAAGATATAGATGATGAGTATGCTGAATTAAGCGGTGTACAAGATCCAAAAATTGTTGTCACCACCTCCAGATCACCATCTCAAAGACTGATGAAGTTTAGTAAGGAGCTGCAAATGATTTTTCCAAACAGCATAAGACTAAACAGAGGTTCTTATATTATTAATGATTTATCCAAAGCCTGTTTAACTTCAAACACAACCGATTTGTTGATAATTCATGAGCATAGAGGTGTTCCGACCTCCATAACTATATCGCACTACCCACATGGTCCCACAGCTGTTTTTTCCTTGCATAATGTAGTTCTAAGGCATGATATTAAGGAGGATCTTGGTAATTTGTCATTAGTCGTCCCACATTTGATTTTTGAAGGATTCACAACGAATCTAGGTAAAAGAGTTGTTACAGTTTTAAAGCATTTATTCCCAAGTGGAGTCAAAAAGGATTCTGCCAGAGTTATTTCCTTTGTGAACAAAGACGACTTTATCTCAGTTAGACAGCATGTTTATGTAAAGACAAATGATGGAAATATTGAATTAGCTGAGTGTGGCCCAAGATTTGAAATGAGATTATATGAAATGAAATTTGGATCTGTCGAGAATAAAGATGCCGATGTCGAATGGCAACTAAGAAGATTTGTCAGAACTGCCAACAGAAAGGATTATCTGTGAGTGGAATAATATAAAGCGAATGGAATGAAATCGGATCATCTTTTATATATGTTTATATTATTCTCAAACAACTCACTGCTCTGTACTTTTCTTTCTGTTATGGTATGTCTTAAAAATCGACTAATATATATGACAAGCGGTGCGTAAAAGCTCGTTTTAAATATATGAGGTTAGTTTTTTGTCATCAGAACTTCCTAAATAAACCTATAGTAATATTTGATTTTGAAATAAACACATTTTTGGTATCTTTAATTTTTAACTTTAATTCATTATTTCTTCTTGCTTTATTTGTTTTATACTTATTCCTTGTTTGATAGTTGGTGAAATGGAGATTTTTCATTTGGGGTAAACTTTTTGTATTCTTGAGGGGTTACCTTTTCAAACAAGTCCTTTTTACCTTCACTTAAAGAGTTTTTTAAAGGATGAGGACTGGTTGATGCATGCAAAGGCGAAGACAAGTTACTGCTGTTGAAATTTGGATAAGGAGAAGCAGCGTTTTTTTTAAGTAGAGAAGGCTGCTTACCAAATTGAAACTCAAGACCCTCATGAGATGACTGAGAGGTTTGAGGTTGGACTGAAAGGGAACTGTTATTAGCACTTCCGAAAGATGGTCTTCTTAAAGAAGATGATTCCTCAGACAAAATGTCTGCATATGACTGGAATCTGACCAGTCTTGGTGAGTTTCCTTGAGGCAAGGAAGAATCGGCTAATGAACTATTGAGGCCAGAAGAAACACCGGCGTTGCTATTTATTCCGCTGTTAATAGCATTATTGGACCCGAAACTGTTCAATCTCAATGGGGGAGACTGTTGTTCGTGATTTGTTACTTCATGTTCTCTATGAACTCCCAAAGCCATATCCAAACCTATGGTTGAAGGTCTTCTGGACAAAGGACCTTTGATCATAGCAGTAGGACTGCTGCCGGGAGAACTTTTATTGATGTTAGAGTTGCTGCCAGGTGCACCTGGAGGGGAAAAAATGCTGTTGTTTGGAGAGTCTGGACTAACCATAGATGAAGCAGAGGTCGACAAAGGATGGTCTTCAATGTCAATATCATCAATCGTGGTATTGTTGTCGTTGATGAAGGGACAGGCTGAATCTATGCTTGGAGCAATGTAATTCTCGTTGTGTCTGTGTGTGGAAATCACTGAGGTTCTTCTGTTGACAGATGCTTGCGAAGATGTTCTATACAAGTTTGACAGGTTGCTTCCGCTTCTGCTGTTAGCATTAATGGTAATAGGTTGGGAGGTGTTATTATTGATGCTCCCATAGATGTTGCTGTTGCTAAAGGACACAATGGAATTCGTTCTGCTTAATCTTCTCTGTGCATGATGCATTAGCATCGGTGTGTTGGAAAGTGATTCTTCAACTGTTCTCTCGAAAATCGAGTGTGGGTTGCTAGAAGCGTTGTTGTAGGAGTTGGATCTGCTGATAAAATCCTCGTTGTTAGTTTCATTGAAATGTTTGCTTTGTGCGCTGTTAATGCTTTCAATATCGCTCATTACTGTTGTCTGGCTTGAAGAAGAAGTGTAGGAAATAAAAAAAAAGTTAAAACAAATTGATATTGTTTGGGTTTCAATTCCTTTTCTGTGTATAATTAGAGTTTAAATCCAGCCTAGCCTAAAAGCTAATATATTGTTATTCCGTACTTTAAAAAATCAAAAAATTTTTTTTGGCCTATAATTGTGTCTACGCAACCCCGATAGAGAATCGGTCAAGTGTATTGCTAAGTCCAGGAGATCTGGTGCATCCAGAAACGGCAACTATTTAAAAAGCGGTTTTGGGCCAAAGAAAAATCATATGGGGTGTGTGTGTTAAGTCCGATAAAATCGATTCATGGGCATACCCAGGGCAGGAGAAGGAATGAAATTAGGGAAGCAAGCATGAATAGTAAGAGAGAAAACAGCAGAAGCTCAGAGTAGCAAAAAGGAGGGAGGTATTTTGCGTGGTTAAAGCGGCTGGCAATAGGCCAGTAGAGGGTCATTTGCGCAGCCTGCTCCAGAAAGCTTCGAGGGCAGTGTTATGTCCGACAGTCCTTTTCAGCCAGGTGTAATCGAGAGTATCTTTTTTTTTCACTAGCGTCTTAAGCTTGACGACATTGCTTTTTCAGCACATTCTCGCAACTCAGTGCCCCGACATCCCTTTTGGGCTTTTGTTGCTGAGTTTCCCTTCCGGGCCATCTCTCACCTAATACGTTTTTTTCCCAAAAACATTGAGTATATAAGAAAATGGGATTGAATATGGTTGCTAGAGCGTGTAACAGAGTGATTAGAAAACCTGACATATACTACATACCATGATGAGTAGTATGTGCTTATGCGTTATCGTATTGATTTAACATTTATTTGTTGGGCCCTAGTTTAAGTACTAGATCGCTTTTATGAAAACAACTTTTGACAGAATTTTTAACCTCTGATTTTATATGTTTGTTATATGCTCCTTTTTTTATCATTTGATATTTTGTCTTGTCTTTAAGGTTAAAGCAAGTCTAATATAGTAGATAATATTCCCATGGCGGCGCTGTTACATGTGCTGTTCTTGGGTGCTTGCAATGACGAGCGGCGGCGACGGAGTCTCAGTCACGTGACCAGAACATTGCTGAAAACCAGTTTCCAGGCCTCTGCAGAGATTCACCTTTGAACCAACCACCGTTGAACAAGCCCAACCATGATAAGGGGAAGAAAAGCAGTGCCAATTACATTTTTCAGCAAGACAGGTGCACAGTCATTTAGTCTGGGCTCCTCCATAGCCATCAATTCCGTTCACAGGACTTACAGCACGAAAGGAGAACAAAATTATCTGCATGTCGTTGATAATTTCACCTCAGGAGTAAACAGGATTGAGCAGCTTTCAAAAAACTATGCAAATAACGATTTATATCCATCAATATCAGCCTTGAAGAAATCTATGTTATTAGACGATACTATTTTGTTTCCTCTGTCAAAAATTAGTCAACTTGATTCCCGAATCACTTCTTCGTTTTATATAATGGGTCAGCTAACCGCAAGAAGAGACAGTGGGAAGAAAGCACATTTTTTTAAGATAAAACAGTATGATACAGAATACGATATAGTGGCTCACTGGACACGTTTCATACTGAATGAAGGTTTGTCCAATGTCAAACTGGAGGAGTTCCATGCCAAATTCAATTCACTAAAAATTGGAGACCATGTTTTATTGCAAGTGGAAAAATCCACCAACATGAAAGGTATAACATGCCTAAGACCCTTGAACTTTGCTACAATGCTTTCACCAAGACTTGTGGATGTTGCTGATGTATTGAACAGTGGAGATAAGTCTCTGAACAATAAGGTTTTGCTAAACCTGAATGAGAAAGAACTATACAGACACAGAGACATCACCGACTCTATAGTGCTGAGAAGCAAGTTGAACAAACTGATTAGACAGGTATTGGATGGCGAAGGGTTTTTGGAGGTTGAGACACCTATTTTAAATTTGAAAAGTGGTGGTGCAAATGCCACACCTTTCATAACAAAACTCAAAAATGCAGACAAGAAGAAGAAGGCCGACAATGACGAGTTGCAGCTGAGAATTGCACCAGAGCTCTGGCTCAAAAGATTGGTTATTGCTGGCTACGATAGTATTTATGAGCTAGGGAAGAATTTTAGAAACGAAGGAGTTGATACGACCCATAATCCAGAATTTACTTCTTTGGAGATCTATAGAAAGTATTATGATTTAGAGGATATGATAGCGCTGGGCGAAAAGATTATGAAAGAGATTTACTTGCATTTTGAAAATGAAATAGGAGGAGAGAAATTCAAAGCTTTTGAGAAAGAAAATTTTAAATTCAAAAGAGTTGATTGCATCAAATATCTGAGTCAAGATTACGATATTCAGAGAGAGAGTCTTGTTTTGGGGCTAAAGCAAAGCACTGATTCAAACGCCGCGGATCCACTGCTCAGCGTTTTGAATGAATCACCTTTGTTCAAGCAAAGGTTTGGGGAAAAAAACTTGCAAAATGTTTCAGCACAATCCTTATTGAAATCTCTTATAGACCAAGTCGAAATAGATCACTGCCAATCCTTGTCTCCAACGATTTTGACTAATCACCCTGGGTTAATTTCTCCTCTTGCCAAGCAAGATCCTCAGGGGATCCAGTCTTTCAGATACGAACTGTTTATTGCTGGTGTTGAATACATGAACTCCTATGAAGAACAAAACAATCCAGAAATACAACAAGAACAGTTTGCAAAGCAGCAGGAAGTGAAGGATGATGACGAAACAATGGCCTTCGATTCGCAATATGTCAGTGCCATGAAATATAGTCTGGGGCCAACTGGGGGTCTTGGTGTTGGCATTGACAGACTGCTAATGATGATTTCAGGACAAAAGAACATCGCCTCTGTGCTGAGCTTTGGAAATCTGGAGAATGTCAAGAGACAGTAAATCATTGAGCCTGTAAATATTATTTTGCTAGTAGAGAGCATAAAAATACAAATTCCAGTGCTTTTTTTCAATGCCATTCTACGCGTCCTGAGAAAAGACTGAAAAATAAACAATTTGAAAAAAAGAGTAGAGAATAAACCCATTATATAGAAACCAAAATTCACCTAGAGCGGTCTCAAAATGGATATTTTACCGGAATCAGTTAAAACTCTGCTCCGTTCGTCTCATACTGAAACGTATTTTTCGCCAGTACCAAAAAATCTTTTGGATTTCAGCAAAGAAACACCTATTGTTGTGGGGGTTGACGAAGCCGGTCGAGGACCGGTTTTTGGTTCCATGGTCTACTGTGCAGCCTATGTTCCGTCGTATTTTAAGGAGTCACTGAAATCAAGTGGAGAGGAGAACTTGAAATACGGGTTTGATGACTCAAAGAAACTCACAGATGTGAAAAGAGATGAGCTGTTTGGATATCTCTGGAGAGAAGCCTTAGAACAAAACGAAAACAGCGAAGTCACGGAGGATGCCATCCAGCAATTGAAAGAAAACACAGGCTATGTGCTCACAGGAATATCGGCAAGAGACATAAGCTCTGGAATGATGAAGTACCCTCCTTCGGAGATTTACAACCTGAATCAGCAGGCTCACGACACAACGATGGAAATGATCCGCATAATCTCTCAGGACTTGAAACTAAAGGTTGACCATGTTTTCATCGACACTGTTGGGCCACCGGAGTCCTACCAAAAAAAACTGGAAGCCAGGTTTCCCAAGATCAAGTTCACAGTGTCGAAAAAAGCTGATTCGATTTATCCCATTGTGTCCGTCGCCTCAGTCATCGCAAAGGTAACCAGAGACATGCATCTCAGGGAAATATCCAGAGACACTGCCTCTGTAGGCAGTGGCTATCCGTCAGACCCAAACACTGTTCGCTTTCTGAAGGCAAATGTCTCGCCGCTCATTGGCTGGAATCCTGACTTCACAAGGTTTTCCTGGAGCACAGCCAACAGCTATCTAGCGGAGCACAACTTGCAGTACGGCACATTGAACATCAAGTGGGAAGACGACTACATCACCACGGGAAGAAAACGAAAAAACGACCGTCCCAGCTTGATAAAGAGCATCCAGCCATCCAAAACCAGGGGAATGCTGACCCTGGACACCTTCTACGACCTGTAGATCCCAATAGAAGAAGCTTTTCCATTGTTGCGCGACGCCGTCTAAGCACCACGGCTGTTTTCTGCATTCGGAACTCCTTCTTGGCTTATTGCGGCGGCATAAGCGATACGCACAGACAGATCACCAAAGCGAGAAAGAGAAGCAGTGGAGCCAAACCAAAACTTCAGCCAAAAGAAAACATCAGCCAAAAAGAGCTCTTTTCCATGAGTGAGCCTGGATCGTTCAATCGACGCGCAAATGGCCAGAAATTGACACTCTTTGCACAGCTTTAAGAAGCGAGAATCACTACTGATCTCTCAGCCTCGTAGTTTAAATTCCGCATTATTCATTTTCTTAAAGCGGGTAGAAAAAAAGATTGGTGAAAAATTTTTAAGGCATTATTTTCAGGCCAGACTATTTCAAACGCGCCTCGAACAGACATTGGGAGTTTGCACTTGGGGAGACAGGGAAACAGAACCAAAGATATTTGTTTTATATATTTATTCTTAACAGCCAACATGTTGTCCAGAACCTTAGTACAAAGAGCTTCTCTTTTAGCTCAAAGCAACAACACCTATGCTAGATTAGCTATCTTAAGAACCTACGCTACCTTCCCACCACACACTGTCATTGGTATGCCAGCTTTGTCACCAACCATGACGCAAGGTGGATTGGCAGTTTGGTCCAAGAAAGTTGGTGACGTTTTGGAACCTGGTTGTGTTTTGGCTGAGGTGGAAACCGATAAGGCTCAAATGGAGTTTGAGTTTCAAGAAGACGGGTACTTGGCCAAGATATTAGTACCTGAAGGCACTAAAGACATTCCAGTCAATACTCCACTAGCTGTTTATGTTGAGGAAGAAGGCGATGTTGCTGCTTTTGAAAACTTTACAGCTGCTGATGCAGGCGAAGCTCCAAAACCAGCATCTCCAGCAACAGAGGAAGCTCCTAAGCCAGCTGCTCCAGCTGCTGAAGCTCCAAAGGCTACCAAAGCTACCGCTGCAGTCACCAAGTCTGCTGCTCCATCTGGCAGAATTTTTGCCTCTCCTTTAGCCAAAACCTTGGCTTTGGAGCATGGTATTTCCTTGAAGGACCTTGCTGGTTCTGGTCCAAATGGAAGAATCATCAAAGCCGACATTGATGCTTATTTGGCTGCTCCAAAACCCGCTGCCGCAGTAGCTGCTCCAGCTCCAGCTCCTTCAGCCTCAGCTTCCTACACTGACATTCCAGTCACCACTATGAGAAGCATTATTGGCGAAAGATTGCTGCAATCAACTCAAAACATTCCATCCTTCATAGTTTCTTCTGATATTTCTGTTGCTAAGTTGTTGAAATTGAGAGCTGCTTTGAATGAAACTGCTCCAACTAAGTTGTCTATCAACGATATTTTAGTCAAGGCCATCACTGCTGCTGCAAAGAAGGTTCCTGAAGCTAACTCTTACTGGTTAGGTGAACAAAACGTCATCAGACAATTCAAAAACGTTGATGTTTCTGTTGCTGTTGCCACTCCAACCGGTTTGTTGACTCCTATCATCAAGTCTGCTGAAGCTAAGGGTTTGAGTGAAATTTCTACAGAAATCAAGGAATTGGTTACCAGAGCTAAAGCCAATAAATTGAAACCAGAAGAATTCCAAGGTGGTACCATCTGTATTTCCAACTTAGGTATGAACTCTGCTGTCTCTATGTTTACCTCCATCATCAACCCACCTCAATCCACCATCTTAGCCATTGGAACCGTTAACAAGGTTGCCGTTCCAGATGTTGCTGCTGACCATGGTTTCTCCTTTGACAGCAAGATCAACATCACCGGTACATTTGACCATAGAACCATTGATGGTGCCAAAGCTGGTGAATTCATGAGAGCTTTGAAGACTGTTATTGAAAACCCATTAGAATTACTATTATAAGGAGTTACGATTAAAATATGATTTTTAAATATAATTAAGAAGCTTTTTTTACAAGTTAATTAAAATAAGATGGCAGTAATAGTTGGTGCAATAAGTGTTGGTTTTTTCAAAGTTCTGAACCAGCAATAGTATCCAAATCATGCAAGCGTTCTAGGAAGCGACATTTACGGTTAAGTGTTGAAGCTTCTTCAGAATTGAGATATAATATATATAAATATTCTAAAAAGTATAAAACTAAAAACATTACCTGTGGATAATTGATTAAACCGAAGATGATCCAGTGATAAATCACGTGCTTTTTTGGCTTTTGTCACGCGACTAACTTTGGAACTACTGGATTTCATGGTTTCTTTTCTGCCGAAAATTTTTTAGTTGTTTCGTTAAAGTGTTAACACAGAAACAACCCAGCAGCACACTTGACACAACACATAATGGCTATCAAATTACCTTCCTTTATTTTATCCGATGAATCAAGAGACAAGATTTCTCAAATTTTACAATTTGGGCAAAAAGTAGCTCACTTTGGTTGGATTCCGTTTGTTTTATACTTGGGCTGGAAGTCCACTAGCAACAAGCCAGCATTGCTACAGCTCTTGACACCTTTACCAAGTGCTTAAGAGACACACATTGTGGTTTTAGTAAACTGTATATAGAATCATTTAGTCGCAATCTCGGCTATGAATGTTAAATTTCAAAGAACATTGTTCATTGCCTATGATAGTTTTCCGTTTTGTGCTTTAGCTTAGAGCAGGTGGAGGGACGACGAAGGCTTACGGATATAGTCACGTGACTTTAATCCTGATCCCAGATTCTGAGCCTCTTTAAAAAGGATTTGATGCTGAAGCAACCAAGACATGGAAGCATAGCAAAACCACTACATCAAATTTGCTCCTTTAAGCAGTTTTCTCGTTCTCTTGTAAAGCTAGCATTCTCTTATTCAAGAATGGGATCTGAAGTAGCTGTTAACAGAGTTTCTCAGCTTCAAAGAGAAGTCATTTCGGGAATATCATCTGGTATGTTAACCATTTTAATTACACATCCCTTGGATCTTGTCAAAGTAAGACTGCAGCTGTCAAAAGATTTGAATCCAAGTTATCGAACAACAATTCAAAACACAATACTTGCACCATTGAAACCACGCTCTAGCCATTACAAAAAAGGTCTTTTTAAACAGCTTTACAAGGGCCTTACAATTAATCTGCTCGGTAACTCAACCTCTTGGGGACTTTATTTCTTTCTGTACAGGTATTATAAAGATACTTTCAGTGGGCTGAAAAATTCTCAATTTTCTGCTCTACAAAGAGATAAGGCGATGAATGGAATGCATTACTTGCTTGCTGCTTGGTCAGCAGGTTTTACAACTACCGTGCTGACAAATCCAATTTGGGTTTTAAAAACAAGAATAATGTCACCAAATAATAGAAATCCACAAATGCAAACCGATTCTATTTTTCGAATGGTATCACAGATTTATAAGGTAGAAGGAATAACGGCTTTTTTCAGGGGACTACTTCCAGCCATTATTGGTGTATCACAGGGAGCTATCTACTTTTCAATATATGACTCGCTAAAAGTGAGGGTACTGAACGAAACAGAAGGAAAAGAACGCAGAATAACAGCCTTTGAAAGTATTTCTATCACCAGTGTGTCAAAAATGACTGCTACTTTATTGCTATATCCTATTCAAACACTAAAAAGCAACATGCAAGATCATGGAATGGAAAAAAGAAATCTTTTAAAGTCGATTTCAACTGTATATAAAAGAAATGACCGAGGTTTTCGTAACTTTTATAGAGGTCTAGGAGCAAATTTGGCACGATCAGTTCCTGCAACATGCATAACCTTTTACACTTATGAAACTGTCAAACATATGCTGCCTTAAAATATTATATATTCAACTTTCAACTCTTTTGTTCACTTAATGCAATTTCGGTTTTATTGAGGTTCTTAAAAGATTGGGATGTACATTAAAAAAATATTATATATATCTTCTTTTTTTACTTGTTCTGTTTATTAATATAGGAAAATAAATCTTAATAGTAGATTCCTAAAACGCTTAGTAACCTAAAGCAGCTAATTTCTTGGCAGCGTCGGATTCAGCAACGGCAGTAGAGGCAGTGGCCAACTTCTTACCGTAAGCTCTCTTCTTAGCGTAGTATTCAGCAGACTTTAATTTTCTCTTTTCTTCTAACTTAGCAACAGTGTCTTCGTACTTCCAACCGACAGAAGAGGACAACTTGGACAAAGTGGTGTATTTTCTACCTTGTTTTAATCTGATGACTCTCAAAGCTTGTGGAACAACAACTCTTTTCTTCTTGTCATATGGAGGTGGGATACCTTCAAAGACTTTTAATCTTTCCATGGCAGCTTTACCTCTAGCAGTCTTGTGAGGAATCATACCTCTGACAGCCTTGTAGAAGATTCTGGATGGAGCCTTGAAATGGAATGGACCTCTAGTCTTGTTGAAGATAGTAGCCTTTCTCATGTAGTCGTGGTATTTCAATTTGTTTCTGAATAATTCACCAGAGACATTTAGAGATTCACATCTGACAACAACGATCTTTTGACCGTTTAATAATTGCTTGGCGACAGTGGAAGCTAATCTACCTAATAAATGACCCTTACCTATTGTTAAATTGTATTTGTTTAAATAAAAAATTTGTTAGTAAAAAATTGTTTGTTCTTCTATTTGAAGCAAACACGCTTTAAGATGGTTTCAATTTTTGTAATCAGTCATATTCTTTTAATAGTACTGCCGGTATCAAAGAACTTATAAACTCAGTATAATCTCTAATCTATTTTGAGCAATTTTAACAGTTTCTTGTTAATCTGCAAACCCAATTACAACTAATTCTTCATTCATGGACATTTCTTTTGATAGCTTTAGTTTGTGTTTGTAGCTGTGTTTTCTTTATCCCACTAAACTCTCTTTTATTTCAAATATTCCATGTTTGGGTTTGCTTATTGCAGTGGTCATTTATATCAATAATCCATTTAAATTACATTTCTATGAGTTCTATAACTAGCTGTTGTTTGAATACATTCAATCCAAACTATTAAAATAATCTTTATTACATCTTTAAAGTCCCATTTAAAAAGTATTGCCTTATATATCCGCGGATCTCATATATTACATACCGTCAATGACAACAACTGGTTCGAAAGACATTATATTTATGAATAATAAACTGTTGGTTGGTTCCAAATTGCTTTGTTTTATCTTCTTCTAGTAATTTAGACATTTTTGTTTGCTTGTTAGCTGCGACTAATCTGTTCACATTATTCACGCCTTAGGCAGAGTTGTCTCCGAAGCTGATGCTTGCTAAAATTTCTTAAAAAAAAAATTGATTAAAGATAAAAAAAAAAAGTTTTAAATTTTAAAGCAAAAAAGCTCGGCTCGGATATAAAATTTGGCAAGATTGTTATAGCAGAGGCTGAAAAAACTATAGACAAAAATATGCTAAAAAAAAAAAAGCTGAAACAGGAAGCGCAAAATTGTAATAAAAAAAACATTTGTTCAAATTATATATATAGACCTAATGATAATCCTGTGACTGCTTGATAATGTTGTTAGTATATAGGCTTTTATTGATTTCTTTTCGCATATTATCCAAATTTAACACTATGTTCTGCTCGCTGATATAAAATCTCTCCAAAAATACCAGCATAGAAAACGAGTTTGCTTTTATGTTGTGGATTTCATCAAGACTGATAATTATTTTAGTTTCTGCGGTTTGCTGGAATTCCTTCAGCGATCTAATATTAATGAAAAGATTATTGAGAATTGAGATTTTTTCTTTTTTGGATGGAAGTAAATATGCTTCAGTGTCCCATAACATATCTAATCCTAAAATAAATATCAGAAATGGCCGTATGGTGTCCTTGGAAGTGCCTGACGCTGTCAGTAGCGATTGCTGCACTTCTTGAATGCATTTATTAATTTCATTTAAATTTGTCACGTTCAGATAATGAATCTCATGTTGGGTTATCAAGTGGTCAAATTTTTGAGTGAAGTCTGAATGTTTTTCGTTTTTAAACAGTTCGGGTATCCATTTTCCTAAATCAATGTTTAATGTATTGCTTTTAATAAGTAGAATTGTCATTTTGGTTTCATTTGCCATAAATTCTTCATGGCAGTGCTTAATAAGAAGGGAAACATCTTTTGAAATGGAGTTGTTCAGCTGATTTGTTTTGAGTAACGAAATACGAGGCAAATTGCTAAAGTCATAGATACATGGATTGTTATTATAAACCATTCTAAAGCCTTAGAAACCTCTTGGTTTCATCGACTAATCTTTTCTTGCATCCACCAATGCTATTGTAGAACTTTTGTTAAGCATTTGGGTCACGTGATCATATCCGTAAAACATATCCTCCTTTGAAACATCAGGTTTTCAAAGCTGTCTTGGAAGAGTAACATTGGCATAGTATATATATATGCATACATAATTTCTGAGAACGCAATAATCACTTAGATTCCTCAGTGTTAGACTGCTTGAAATTTTCTCCCATATTTTCTTTCTGTTCAGTTGAAGTAACTTTAACATGATCCATATCTAATACATTAGGCACCATAAAACCTGTATTGCTTACATTGCTATTATCACTACCACCAATATTTTGCTTCTTTCTTTTTAATGGAGACGAATTCATATCGTCGTCTTGATCGACGTCATATTTTTCTTCTTTCCTTACATTGGACTGCTGATGGTCGGCAGGGTTTTTCAAAGATCGAGTGAGATTTGATGCCATCTTTCCAAAACCTGGCGTGTTATTTACGGAGGAAAATTGCAGCAGACTCATCACACCTGGTGAAAAAGTAGTGCTTGTAGCAGAATATGGCTGTTGTGCTGGCTTCTTTGTGCTGTCTGCTATTTCCTGTATGTTATTTCCCGCAGTGGATCCATTTTCATTTGTAGTTTCATCAGCAAGCTTATTTTGTTGAAAATTATCAGTGTCATCCACAGTATTCGTTGATTGGTTTGTGGATGGTCTACCTGGAGTAGTGGCTCTCTGCAACTGCTGCTCTCTTTCCAAATTTTCTTGATGATGAAAAGCATTCAACAGTAGATGCGTTTTATTGGGAGATGTCGAAGCACTATTGTTTTCATTACTATTGTCATCGCCTTTAATATTATGCGAGTTTGAAGCAAACAGCAACGGCTGCGTGTCTCTTGAAACATTTGGCTTCAAGTCACTGCCATAATTTTCTTTAATTGCATTGGCGGATATGATGTTGATATTTGGTTGTTGTTTTTGCAGTTGGTCTGCTTTAGATTCATTCATTGATGCCTTTTCTATTTTATTAGCAGTTTGTGTCAAAGACGATATTTGAGATTTTCGTGAAGCTGCGGAGTGGCTTAAACTGCTGGCAGTTCCAGAATCTCCAGCAGAATTGTTGTTATTCCCCATCAACTCATTATAGGCATTAAGTAACTCTTGGGGATAGTAAATTTGTATTGGCAAGTTTCCATGAATGGAATAGTGTCTGTGTAACTGATTTACAATCGAAGTTCCTCTCTTTAAAGATCCCAATCTACCGTTTTCTAGTCTGACAATAAATTCAGCCTGGAATGAAGCAGAAACCCTCCATTTGTAGTATCTTCTAGCGTCTTGTTTTCTTGTGTCATCACCTTCTTCGATCTCTCTGAGACTTCTTCTATCGACTCTTTCAAATGCTTTGTTCAAAGATAGATTGTGTCTAACTGAGTTTTGCCAATTAGGTTTTTTATATCTGTAATAGGCATAGTTATCTGATATAAATTTGTAAATATCAGCCAACGCCATCTCTCCCTCAGGAGTAGACAGAAACGCTTGTGTTATCAGAGTTGCATACGAGAAAGAAGGTTTAATGTTCTTATGTTCTTCTAAAGATAAATCCTGATCCATACCATTGCTTCCAGCATCGTACCGATCAGAAAAGTTTTTGGCATTTTTGGAAATTTTTTCCCCAACAATCACCCCTAGAGATGCCCCTTCGCTGCCCAGTTTCACAGAGGAAGAAATAACCGTGTTTAGATGGTTTTTATGGTTGCTGCCAAGGCTATTGATATCAATGGCACTGTTTCTATTTGTTTTTTTCTCCACTTCTTCTCTCATAGCCAATGTTGGAATTGGAAAACCAAGCTTATATATGGAATGATCAATGGGGATGCTTTGTTGAATACTGGCTATCGCAAACTTTGTCAACATAGGAGGAGTATCAGGCAAAATAAACATCATTTGGGTTCCGTTGATGTCAATGATCGTTCCCGAAAAAAGTTGAATGTTGGGTGACTGAACACCAGAATCCACTTTGGTAAAGTTAATCTTTGCCCCGTTTCGACCGTTAACATGCAATTCCCAGTTTCCTGTGGATTGGTTGTATACGATCTCCGCGTGTCTTCTAGAAACGATCTTTGCTGGGCCTAAATCAATATCACATCCACTTTGTTGTTTAGCTGAATTGCTTGAAGCAGATGGTTGTCCTCTTCCAATCGATACTCTCAGTGAAGATATGTAATAAGTCCAATCTCTTCCAGACAATTTAGCAAATGCTTGAACTTCATCTTTATCTTCATGTCTGCTGTTGTTGTGCATTTGAGAAACTATTGTTTGCTCTTTTGCTTCACCCAAAAGAGACAAAACATGCTCCGTTAAGACTGGATCCATAGAAATCATTTCCAAGAGCTTCAGATGTTGTTTGGTTTCGCTAATTATGTCTTGTGCTCCTTATTGGAAACCTTTGTATGTACCCTTCGAAATTGTTTACACCAACAAATTTGTTTTGGGTGATGTAAAAAAAATCCAAACAAAAAATTTTTTATAGAGCTTTCAAGAATAGACGTAATAATGCTAGGTATTCTGGTTGAGGAAGAGCGTTGTTCATGTGATCTTACATAGAGTAACGGTTCATAGGCTATATAAGGGAAAAAAGATTAGGAACTTTGCAATTGCTAGGGCAATGATTTAATGTAGTTAACACGTCAAGAAAGGATATTCATATTGGAGGAGCTCAACAGCAAATCAAAATGCTGTGCGACAAGTTCTTGACTCGTGATAAATAGAAAAATGTCATTAAAATTAATTCATTAGCATCCCAGTGTTTGTGGTATATAATATGATGTTTAAACAACACCGTTGTTGTTATAGCTCTCTATATATTTATAGTTTTACGTGGGGGATCATATTTGTTCATATAGTTGTGTACTTGCCAACTATTTACCTGCATTAGAGGATTTGGCAGGTGTTGAGTTCTTGGAGTCATTCTCAGCTATCGCATTGATTGGGTTTCTCGTCATGTACGGAGGCAGATAACGACCAAACAATTGCATGTCTAGTTGATCAAAAACACCTGATAAGTATAATGTTTCGTTATTTTGGGGCTGTTGATGTTTATTGGACTTGCTTTCGGAAGTCGCAACAGCTGTGGGAATCACCGTCTTATTATCATCAATGCTAGCCTTTTCTGTATTATCCTTCAATAACAAGGAATTTGGAGCAGAGCTGCTGTTGGTATTGTTATTTATACTGGTTATTGCATTTTCGTCACTGATTATATTCATTGGGCTCAAATGTTTATCAAAAGCAGGATTATTGAAAAGGTTTTCCTGATTGAAATCTAACAGCATATTTTGCTTGTTGTTGTTCGTGTTGAAAGTATTTAAAAATCCTGGCGTTGTTCCAACGGCAGGTTGCTGTTTTGTAGCATCTCCACTATATGTGTTTTCATTTATTACAGGCAAGTTGGAGCCAGACACAGTAGCAATGGTAAATCCTTTTTGGGAGCCTGTATTGGATGGATTCACTCCAAGCGATGCTTTATTGTCGGTATAATCAGAAGAAACAAGATGTGAATATGAGCTTCCAATAGGAGTGTTATTGAATCTGCTGTAACTAGCTGCCTCCCCAGCTAAAGAAGGAGGCATATAATTCGGCATATCACTAAAATTAAAGCCATCAGAGTTGGCATTATTTGACATAAACAAAGAAATAAAATCAGACATTGGCGTATCCCCATTTACATTAGTGTATTTGTTAAATCCATTAGGACCGGTGCTATTGGGACCATTAAAGTCATAGTCTTCCTTATTAAAAATGCCGTTAGAAGGAGTGTTTCCATGTTGCTGTTGCTTTTTGTTAAAGTTGATTTCCATGAATAACTTTGTTCTTTTATTTAAACTATCAAACAAGGTATTCAGCACATTATAAGTTCTGCTGGCCGCTTTGCTTGATCCTTTCAAAGAATCTAAAATCTGTTTAGCTACTTTACAAAGATCTGCACATTCAAAATATTCCTTCATTTCGTCAGGGTTATTTTCATTTGGCGTGGCTTCATGAACATAAAATATTAAACCAGCCACTGAAAAAAATATTGTGTAAATAGAAAACCAGTGGTTTCCATTCAAGTAATTTCTTTCCATCATTTCTTTAGCCAAAAGTATGGTTTGTTTAGCAATCTTTTTACACATCTCACCTCTTTTGATTGAGAGTTCATCGTTTGGGGAATTCACTTTAAACTTGTTTTCATTAAAAATTAGATAGTGAATGAAAGGTCTATAAAGAACAATTTGTACTTGTAAGAAGGAAAAATGCAACAACCTATTCGCCTTGTATAAAAATTCGTTAGGCAGTTGATCCTCTTTCAATCCAGGTATTAGATACTTAGGTAGTTGTTTGACCCAGTTGTCTAATTTGATCTCTAAATCAGTTACAATTCTGTGAGGTATAACATTGTTTGTTTTTTTCACTGGATATAGTTTATCAACCACTTCTTCCAAAATCATGATTAGTTTGGTATGATGATTAGAAATACAGACACTTGTAATATTTTTTTCAGGATCATAGTTATCCGGAATGTTCAAACCTTCATCAGTAATAAATTCATCTTCAAATTCTAATGGTAATTGTTGATCAAAATCATTTGATGAAATAGCTTTTGGTAAACCGAGCATATTGTTAACATAAATGTCCATTTTGTAAATTGTAAAAAAAGTTCTTTTTCTCATTTCAATATCTAGAAGTGTATACCCGGGAGTACCTTCAGGAATAAACCTGTGATAACCCTCTCTCAAAGCTGATCTCATAGCAAAACCAATAAAGATGTAACAAGTAGATAATCTTGCAGAACATTGTAAAAACATGAAAAGCATTACAATGGTTTGAATTGAATGAAGATCACTACTGTTACTCAAATCAATCATGTTTCTTGCAGCCAAAAAATATTTGAAGCCCTCCTCGTCGTCGTCTTCTTCATCAGTAACACTTTCATTTTCTTCTCCCGTTAAATCCAAATTTGCTTCTTCTGAATAGTTACTTTCATTTCCTTCATTGTTATCAAATTTTTTAAATTTCTTAGATTGGTTTCTTGCCTTTTTGTTTTTCTCACTGAACAGGGAACCGACAGCCATAACCGAATATAAAGCTGGTAAAAACTTGATCAATTGTTCGCTATATTCATGTGGCGGCATTGAGTACACTTCATGTAAATTTTTTATAAAGCTTGGCCTATGGTAAAATCTGAATACAACAAAACTTTCTAGCCAAGCATTTTCAATCAGTCTTATTGCTGTGTCTTTTGATGGCAATGGCACTTGGAGAGTAAAGAGATTCAAATCCTTTGGAATATTATTGTCAATAATATAGTTGTATTTGTCTATAGATTTCTGAAAGTAGTTGTTGTTCAGAGTATTATTCCTGGTTCCATCAAAATCGTAATTTGTAGTTGTCTGCTTTTGCAAGTTTACGCTATTGTAAATGTCACTGAATAGATCAACATTGAAGTTGTTTATATTAAGCTCAGGGTTCTTGTTGTTGCGGTTGTTGAATATAGCATTGAAAAGCTTTTCGTATTTTTTAAATTTTGAGGTTTCATCAAGTTCCGGTACTGATTCAGGGGTCTTAAGAACCATTTCATTACTGGAATAGAGCTTTCTTTTTTTCATCTCCTCAATCTCTTTATCCCTCAAAATCTCCGATTTAGATCTTCTTTTTCTTTTCTTCTTGACCATTAAATTGCCATCACTAGGTTCAGAAGAGGACTTGGAGTTTGATGTTGGACTTTTCAAAGAAACATTTTCTGATTCAATGTTGTTTTCATGAGAATGTTCATCGTTGTTCACATGGTCTCGGTCGTAGGTAGAAAATTCTACCTTTTTGTTACCTCTTTTCCTCTCTGGTGCTAAAAAGGTACATAGCAAGTTATTTCTTTTACAGTGGTCACACACAATCCCAAGATACTGTTTATTTGAAGGAATGATTGTGTTGATATTCAAGTCGGAATTTTCGTGCTTAAAAGCCTCGTTGCTTTCATTCCCTGAGTCCTTCACATCTCTTTCGTTTTTGACGAGCTCATAAATACACTTTATCTTTTTCTTTCTGCATACATCACATGCTTTTTTATTTCTTATTCGCTTTGGTTTATCTGCATCAGTTTTGAATCTATCTGCCTTCACAGCAGTGATCTTCTTTTCTTTGCTATTGATTTTCTTGTATGCCAGGGTGGCTGGGGAAGCCTCATGTATATGCTCTGGCGCTCCCCATTCATTTCTGTTGTTTATGGAAACACCTTTTGATATAAAAGTAGGATCTATGTTGAGAACCTCGCTGCCATTGTCATTGAGCGGATGACCTTTTTCGCCAAAACTGTTGAAGTCCGAGTCACATGACTCGTCATTCGAGGACGAGGTTGTGGCAGTGGTGGCCGCAGTAGCAAGAGCTGGTGATGCCACTATATTCGTCTCGTCCAGCTTCATTCGTTCTTGTTCAAGTTCGTTGACCTCTATAAGAGAATCTATGTTGCTTCCAACTATAGGTGTTTTGCTTATATCAAATCCCATACTGTGTGTTTGCAATAAAAGGCCGAGATCAGTTGAATGTTTCTGGTAATGCTCCGGCTAAAACAACAAAACTACAAAATTCGTGAATAGGATCGATTTCAGTTGCTGTGATTTGAAACTAATGTTGCTTTTATATTATTGAGCCAAAGGACTATTTCTCTATTTGGTTCGATGACTACAAAAATCACTTTTAATTAATTTAGGGGGTTTAATCTGAGTTCCTAGCGCTCTGTTTCTTTAAATAATCAGAAAATGTAAATACGAGTTTTAGGCAGCAATTCATCCACACTGAGTATGCAGTTTCTTGAACGTATTGTCTATTCATTTAAAAGATTCTTTTACAATAGTCATAAATAACTCATTCATTAGCCAATTTACCCTCAGGTCTCTAACCGTTTTGTAGGTTCTTCTTTAAATACTAGCACCGAAAAAACACAGGTAGCAGGATTTTTAGACTAGCAAATGACAAAAACGCGGTTAAAAAACTTGCAATAAAAATCACGCAAAACTTCCTAAAAAGGGAGGATTTTTTTGCAAATCAGGTATATAAAAAATAGCCGCGGAGAACAGATAGTGAGGAGACTTGAGGAAAAGTGCTCAAGATTTTAGAAAAAGACCCGGATGAGGAGCTGCTTTTTTGTGATTGTGTGGAAGGAATGGAAGATGTTTTGAGGTGATTTGCTTTGAGATGATGTGATGTGATATGATGTGGGATGATCTGCTTTGTTCTGTTACGATTTCTATGTCATTTCTTTTGGCGGGGCTTGATGTGGTGGGTTTTCCCCCAACCCCATGGGAATCACGATAACTGTGCCGCCTAGATGGAGGAACATAGTCAGATGATTATGATGAAAAGAGAGAAAATAACTTACCCGAACACAAGCAAAAAAATAAACTCTTAATGAAGCTGCTAGTTAGCTGATTAGATAAATAAGTGGCTGGATTCTTGTTCGTCAGTCCAGAGCGGTACATATTTTCCAGTCTATTCATCCTGGTCCCAAAAAGACGTTGAACTGCTATCCTGCTGGGTTTGGGTAAAAAAGGTATCCAAGTTATCTAACTCTGTCCACATATGAGACAGAGAGCTTGGGGAGTTTAAGGTGGTGTTTGCTCCACTCATGGAATCGCTCTTACCGCTTGGGACGACATTGAAGGTTTCTTGATCATGTGTAACTGAACTATACAGCTTGTTTATTGCAGCGTTTTTGTTGCTGGCAGAAGCAGATTTGGGCGACTTCCAAAACGCCATAGATGGAGTGAGGTGTTCGCTGGTTCCACTGCCATTGCCGCTGCTTGTTTTAGTGATAGTATTGTTGCTGATGGAGGAAAATCTGTTGGAGATGACGGACTGTTTGTGAGGAGACTGGGTATTAGATGATACCTTTGGTGTGTTAAAAATATTCAGTCTTGAAGATGATAGCTTGTGGGCTACTGAATGAGAGCCAGTGAACATCATATTCAGAGATGATGTGGTGGATGGTGTAGACAAATTCGTTGGAGTGGTGCTGTTAGATATTTCTTGTTTGGCGCCAAAATCAGGATTAACATCACCATTAGCGCCCTTTCTGTTGTTGATTTTAGCAGCAGACTCTAGCACTTTATAGTTACCTTCACTAGGTCCATTACTGGCTTTTTTCTTCATAGCAGTACTGCTTAACTGCTCTCCAGAAGGGATATGGACATTTTGAGATCGGTATTTGCTATACACAGGAGAATTTTCAACAGAACTATTATGTCCTCTTCTTTCTTCTTTTCCGCCAGAGGTATTCCGAGGAGTATTCAAAGAGCTGTGATGCTTTGCAGAAGTGTTATCGAAGGGTGGTGTTGAAGTCTTGATAAAGTTAGAAGAATCTTTCTCAGGAGAAAACGAATGATTGTAGAACTCGTTGTTTCCACTGTGTAGATTTTTATGCATGGGAAAACTATGTTCTGGTGATGCTGCTGTTGGAGAGATAACTCTTGTGTTCAATCTATATGGTTTTCTCTTTAGTTTTTCAGCCATTTTTGTTCTTTTCTTTGGAATCGTCTTGTTTTCTTCCCCAGTCTTAAAGCTATCTCTTTTGTTCTCCACCGATTGGCTGTGGGTTTTGCTGCTATCCTGTTTGTGACTATCAGTATTGACTGCGCTTTGTTCATTGTTGGAGTAATAACCAGACAGATAATTTGTTTTGTTCGAATTAGACGAATATGAAACTCCACCATACTTTGGATTGTCTAAACTTGTTCTTCCACTGACAGATGATATGCTTCTTTGCAAGCTTTTATTTACAGTATTAGATCCCCTTGGTTCTAAATGACCGCCTCCGTATAAATCACCATATGATTCTAATCGGCTAACTCCAGTATCCTCAAGTTTTTCGTCATGGCTAGTATAATGCTCATATAAAAGCATCATTCTACGGCCTTCTTCTTCAAAGTCTTGAGATCCAGCGTTTGCATCGCTGTTTAAATAAGCTGCATCACCGTCTTCTTCTTCCTCCTCCTCATCTTCTCTAATTATGTGCTTTAACAATGGCATAAAAGCTAATATATCTTCATCATCACCATCATCTTCTACCTCTTCCAATGCCGAGTAAGAATCGTTCAAAAAGCTCAAAGAATTTTTGGAAGTGTCCATTTCTGTCTTTACAACACTATTTTGAGAATCAGTATCATTAAAGGAAGCAATTTTCAAATTTCGATCTTCTTCCTCTATAGCCGGAATGCTAGTATCAGGGTTAAATTTTTTTGAAGAAGCAACATTAATGTTACTTGAATTTATTGTACCATCTGAACTTGCAGTTTTGTTGTTTTCAGGAAGGCAAATATCATCTTCAGATAACATTCCTGGCTCATTAGTAATAAGATCAATATGCTTTTGACCTACTGGAGAGACCTGGCTTGGATCTTCATAATTTGGGTTCTTTATATTTACTCTGCTAACATTTACTCTTATGTGACAAGTAGAATATACCGCTTGAACATTGTTTCTCGTGTCAGCTGAAGTAATTGCTGGCATTGGTATACACCAGCCACTCTCTTCATCTGGAACACCATACAAAGTGGGAGTATCACTATAATTATTCTTCAATCCTTTGTCACCTAATGAAACTCTTAAAATGTCTTTATCAATCTTGTTTCCATTTATTTCTGGTATGCAGTTAATCACCTCCAATGCTTCATGTTCAAACTCAGTCAATAAAAGACTTAGCAATGGTAAAATTAAGTCAGCGCCAACACCAATAAACTCAGGTCTATTCAAATCTACCGATACAAAGAAATACTTTAAAAGCTCTAAAACGTTTTTTCTAATATCAGTAGACTTGTTCAACAATAAACCTATCAGAAATATAATTATTGGCCCAGCATAAATGTCCATGTAATTTCTAGATATAAAACTGGTAATTTGACTTATAAAGTCTGTTCTAGATCTAAATTTTTGCAATTTCAAAGATGTAATCATTCTACTCAATGAGGGTTCTTCATATCTGTCACAAAGACTTATAAAGCTGTCAAAATCTTTAGAAACCTCTTTTAGGAAAATCTCATCGTCTAAAGCCTTTAAAAAATTGGGTAAATTAGACAACAAAGAATACATGACCCTAGTGTCAGTATTAGCAATAATCTTACTGTCATTCAACCAATTCAGTCTGTTTAATAGTTCCAAAGATAATTTATAAGAATTTGAGGATCTGAGACCAATCATAATAATATTTTGTAAGCCATCAAATTTTCCTTCCCAATTAACAGGGAAAGTTGCTCCCAAACACTGAATTGTATCAGGTGAGTCTAAATCGATTTTTGATATAAACTTATTCAAACTAGACAACACTTCAATGAATTCTTGTTCATGAACAGTGTTTAAACAAGCAACCAAAGCCCAGAACAATTGTGGAAATTCTATTAACTTTTCTGGGCTCAATTCTGCAGTCATAGCATTAAAAGACATTAAAATTTGCATAGAAAATCCTTGAACATCCTCATTTTCATCGCAGATAGTATTAGCCAATCTATGTAACATTTCTTTCAACATTTTCAAGTCCAAAACGATTATCAAACAACGAAATACTTGGAAAGATCTACAAGCAATATGTCTAACAGCACAAAGAGTTGCCCACCTACAAGAAACTCTTTGCCAAACTTCTTGAATATGCGTGTTTCCTCCTATGATCATTAAAATGTTTTTAATGATAACATCCATCGTTTTAGGCGATCTTGAACCTTTATTATCCTTTACTAATTGATTATAAGCCCATAAATTGTTTTTGTCTTTAATCAAAGAAACAGTAATCTCAGTTTGCTCATGAGAAGGATTCAAAATATAAATTAAGTTACACAAAATCTTTCCAGCACTCTCTTGAATCAAGGGAATATAATGATCTAAGAAAACTAAGCAAACATGTAACAACAGTGGAATATTTGGCTCCAAAGAAATATTATTGAATCCTAGAAGATTAACCAAAAATATTATGGACAAGTGACATTTAGAAAAATAAACATCTTTTCCTTTATAGGTAATAAACTTTTTAATATCCAGAATATCTCCATATCTTTCTCTTAAACCTTCAGGTTCCTTAAATAGTTCTTGATTATTTGGAATTGTATTCTTAGTATCAACTTCTGCTATCAGTCTTTCTGAAATTGCACTACCACCAGGAACGGTACTTAAGTACATCATAACGTCTCTGCACATTTCAACATATTTCGGATTGCGGCTTGATAAACAAGAATGAAGAATGTAGTCAATAATGACATTGAAATTTTGGAAAGAATTTCCTTTTGCCAAAGCTATCCATAATTGTTCAACTTCGGTCGGAGAATAATCATTGCACATGGCTGTAATAGCCATCATATTGTTTAAAGTCATGTAAGTGTCAATGTCCTCAGAGTGTTTTAACTCAATTTTAGTAACCCATGGTAACAATAAAGCAACTAAATCACCCTTCAGTTCAATGTTCAGCAGTTCAACAACAAAACAAATTTTCGAAAACAAAGTCAGTCTCTTTTCATTGGATGGTAGTTCAGCAAATACATTAGAAATATTAACACTGGTGTTTTTAAACATAAATCTAGAATCGTTAGACAGTCTTTCTTTGAAAACTTTAACAAAAGAAGAATCATGGTTCTCTTTTTCAACTTTAGACAAAAGATCTATACCGTATGATCTGACTTCTCTTCTTTTGTTAACAATTCCGAACAAACCCAAGGTTACAGCATCTTCTTCACTAATAACTAACAGTTGATCTTCTTCCTCATACAATAAACACTTGATAATAGTGGTGTAATACAATTCAGTGATATCCAATTCAATACAGTTATAAAAGCATTCATTTAAGACAATATCATATAACTCTCTATTGGTTTTATTGGATTTCAATAAGTTTGTCAAAGCCTGGCATCCTAAATCTCTAATCTTTTTCTCTTTATCAGAAAATAGAATTTTTATCCATTTCATCAAATCTTCAATATTGAAAGAGGTAAAAGCCTCGACTGTAGAGCCGTTTGAATTTGTTATTATGTACTTGTGATTAACTGGACCATTTAACAAATGTACCATTGTATCCAGAGTTGATTTTTCTAGTTTGTTTCTGTAGAAGTCAATAGAAGAAGCGATTGAACTAAAATCTCTTGAGCCAGAGTAATTTTTAATGATATTGTCGTACCTTTGCTGGCATAGTCTTTGATATTCTCCATAATTACACCATTCCATCAAATAATTAAAGCATGAAATTTTACCTTCAAATGGGAAAAACTCATCTAAATTATTTGGATTGTTTAATAAAGCCTGATAAAATTTTCCTAACATATCTGAAAAATATAACCTCAAAGGTTGAAAAGTCAATGAATTTTGAACTCTAGTGTCATTCAAAAACAGCTTTGCACTTTTTAGAAACTTTGAAATGATTGATAAAATCTCTTTATCGTTGAAAATGATTGGATCTTCAAAGAAAGAAGATGCTGAAGTTAAGATGTGAAAAATTTCAATCCTAACAATATTTGAGGAAGATTCATACTTCCATGAATTTAAAATTTTTTCTACACTTATTAAAAAAGCACCATAAATGTTCACATTAATAGAACTTAAACCACTGATTATTGCATTCTTAACTAATGTGTTTTTGGTGTTTAAAAGTGGCAAAACCATTTTGAAAATAGATGTAGCAGACTTGATTTTATTGTGTTGAATAAAATACACCTGTTGAGATTTCTTTCGATTGTGATTTTGTAAATCTTGCGCATGGGTAGTAAAATTATCATCAGTTGATGTTAACAAAGAGCAAGCAACGATCAAGTATACTTTCCATTGAGATATAATGTTTTCAGGTACAATATTAACATTTAACGGTTTTCTTGATGAGATGTTTAAAATTATGTCATGCAACTGCACCAATCTAATACAAACAATAGATCTACACATCGCCATAGCCATTGGACAAGCTTTAAAAATAACATCCAAGATCTTAGGAAAACCTCTTATCCACAAAGCATTATCAACACCATGGTCGCTGCTAACAATTTTCAGCAAAATGTTGGTGTTTTGCTTGTTAGTAAGTTCGGCGATTCTTTGTTTCTCAAAAACACTAAATTTAGACAATACATTGGATGTAATTAACGAATGATAATTACAGTTCTCCAAAATATCCATAACTCTTGTACCCTTTTCAGCAAAGAAATTAAAAGAAGAAGTAGGTTGAAAATCAGGATTGAGTTGATTTAGCTGTTCCTTTTGAGAAATCAAATAATTACTTTTTTCTTGAAGTAATTCATCAAATTGAACAACAACTTTCAAAACATGAACACCAAGCTGTCTTATTGCACTAGAGTGAGAGCAAAGAAAAAAAAGACCATTACCTTCAACTTCATCAATTACAGCACAAGTGTTTTTCAATTGTTGAATAGAATCCTTTATATCGTCTTCAGATATAGTCTCATAATCCAAATCTCTCAAATGGAAATTCATAATATCATTAGTACTAGCAGCTTTTTTAGATAATTCAGATAAAGATTCTTTAAAGCTATCAAGCCAGCAATTTAAAATTTTCACATAAACATATAGCAGACGTTTGTACTCAGAAGAGTTAAGGTATGATAAATCATGAGTCTTCGCTGTTGACAGTTCATCGAAATCAAAAGAGTACTTTGAAAACCATGTAACTAATGTGTAAGGATTATCTTTCGAAGCAAGAGATTTCAAAGCAATACCAGCAGCTTCACTAATAATCATCTCTGTATGAATTGCATTTTTAGATAAAATTTCAATTAAAGTTTTCAATGGAATCTTAGAGTTGATTGAGCAACAACAAGTTATTGTCTTTATCAAATAAGAAAATAACAAATAATGTATTGATTGGATACTATGGTGGGAATAGTCATTCGCATTATCAGCAATATTTGGATTAGCATTATTGTTATTTGCATTATTCAAAGCACTTGTGAAAATACCAGAAATATTTTGAAATGGTGTAGCGGGAGTCTTGATACTTTCTAAATCATTGTTGTTTTCACCAGTACCGCAGTTTGAGTCCATTAACAAAAATAGTTTAAAAAGATAGTGAGAAATATCTTCATATTCTTCTAAGATACCTTGATTTGTTGGAATGACAATGTCATTGAGTTTGAATTCATAGTCTCTGTTTTCTTTGATTGGAAAATCTGGAATGTCTTGATTAGTTACAACCAGGCCTCTGAAAGCAGTGATTAAAATAAATAACTGATCAACATCAACTTTATCTAAATTATTACCATATGCCTCTTGTTTTGTCATTATTGGAACCAATGCATTTTCAATGACAAAGTTTTTGTGATGGTAACCAATGGCAGTAATTGTATCGACCAAAGCATTAAGTAAAACCGGTTCTACAACTAGCCAAGAATCTTTGGCGTTTGGTGATACAAATAAACTAAACAGTTTACTCAATTTTTTTTCTGTGTTGTTCAAAGATTCAGGACATCTAAAAAGGTATACCCATACTAATCTGGACAAACCAACAGCAAAAGTAGTTTTTTCTTCAATAGTCTTGTATTTCAATTTGTGAGAGTGTTTTTCCACCAATACAAACCATTTACTGCTAAAAACTTCAGCTGGTGCAACAGAAAGCGTAGCAACAATTAATTTAAAAATATTAGACCACCAATGAGGCTGTTTGATAAATTTGTCACAGGTTTCCAAAATAATTTTAACAGTTTCAACCCAAACAGGATGATTGACCTCAGCACTTACAATACCTCCTAAAGGTAACAGAATCTGGGTCAACACTTCCCCATAAGCTAATCTAACGTATTCATTTTTAGTTTTACTGAAAAACTTTGCTATGGACATGACAAAATCTGCACACTCCTCAAAGTTTTCAAGTGGATAGTTTTTAAGTTTTAAATATCTCATATCCAAAATTAACAATTGTGCTTTAGATTCTTCTTCAGGCGTTAAACTGATTGGTAGTTTTTCCAAAGCTGACACAAATTTATCTGATACAGAGATAAAGTTTTTGTCACTGATCCAACCCAAAAGTTCAGCAAAAGAGTCCCAGTTGGTTGTTCTTATGCTGCTGTGAGATATAAATTGAGGGTCTGTGTTTTTTAACTGAACGAAAACAATTTCTTCCAGCTTTAACAAATACTCTACATTGGTTGAAGTCATTTCACATTGTTTTACAATTTCGATTAAAACCCTGGACAAAATGTAAATAGAAATTAACGATTTTCTTTCAAGAGTAAAGCATTCTTCCTTTTGAATTTCAATTTTGTTATGCAACGCTGATGAGTCGTCCACACTATTTGCAATCGAATCGTTAATGGACCGAGCATTTATGGAATCGTTATTTGTTTTGAAGCTTTGGATAGAGTTAATTTCTTTTTCATTCAATTGTTCACTGGAGTTTCTCTTATTTTTCTTATTCTTTCCGCTTTTAGATGTAATGGAAAATGATCGTATACCCAATGCTTTATGAGTTAGTTTTCTGGTTAATGAATAAGTCTTTTTGTTTTTGTTGGAAAAATCAAGTGAGCCCATACTTTGATTTGATGCATCTGCGTTACTTTTCTTTTTACTAAAGAATTGATTTTCTGAAACACTTGCATTGCCACTGTGTTCTTCGCTGAAGTCGTGATTCAACGAATCGTATTGTTTGATTAGCTTTTCTAGTTTTAAATTTGCTTCTGCTGCAAGTTGTGATTTAGATTTTCTCCAAAACATCATGGCGTCCACCACAGGTTTCAAGTTTCCTTTAGAAATGTATCCCAAAGAGTCAATAACATTGTCAAAGTCTTTATTTCTATTTGGTCCCATAATGTCGATAATGGGAGGTTCTCGTTGCCCGCCTGGAGATGGGTATTGTAAACAGCTAGTTAGCATTCCCTCTGAGTATCTGACAAATTTGGTAAAAATAATATGTAGAGCATACTCAGAAGGACTTTTCCACTCGTTTTCATTTCCAATTGCATTCAAGATTTCCTTGTTTTCTGTTGTACTTTGAGTAGGGAAAAAACTGTCAATCTTTTCATTTTCTTCGTTATCACTCTTGTTGGTGGAACCAAAAAGACTTTTGGGAATTCCATCTTCATTACCTTCAAAAGCCCCATCATCTCTGTCTATCAACTTGAAGCTGTCCTGAAGGGATGATCGGCTGTTATTTAAATTATTGAACAAAAAATCTCCGTTTATTTTATGGTTAATTGCTGGCACAGGTGTATTCTCTCGAAGTGGTGGAATATTTTGGTCAATATAAAGTTGGTTTGCTAAAGAATTAATAGAGCTCGTTTCAATATTATCGTTAAGGTCGCCAATATTTATGTCAACTTGGGATTGTATATCTAACGCTTCCTTCTTTTTTGGTATAGGAAGAATGTTTTGTTCCGAATGAAATAAGTTCAAATTGCTGTTATTATTGTTATTTCTTTTGAAAGAGTCCCTCAAAATTTTGCTTATATTGTGAGAAGGATGTTTTGTGGGAGACGGTACGCTAGCTGGATTCAAGATATAGTCCTCATTTAAATACTTTAAGTTGCTATCCTTATCTAAATCATCCATGTTCAGTCCCATTGAAATGTCTTTTTGCTGAGATGTTGGATTCTTCTCATAGTCTTTTGCATCATCGTTGTGGCTAAATAGTAGTGTTTCATTCCTTACAAACAAATTCAATCCGTTCTCTTCATTATGCTCAACATCATCTATATTGATTTGGTTGCTATTAGCAACATTAACTTGGGAACTGCTATTCTGATTTGAAACTGATGGAAAAGAAAACTGCGAACCAATATTAGTCATTGTAATTAGAAGAAGCACAAATTTTTGCTCTATTTGGTTATTCAATATTTCAATCTCAATGCAAACTAGTTTCTGCTTGAAAATTACAGAACTTCACTGTTGTGTGTTTAAATTCAAACAACTATTTTTTTTGGATAGAGAAGTTTCCCTAGAACCCAGTTCCTGTTTATCAGACTGCGCTAAGGGTGAAAAAGCCTGCCGAAATTGATTCTCCAGCCTAAATATCTGGTTTAGGCCGGATTTGCCAAAATGATCTGGCAACGAAAGCATGATCTATGTAGGTTGCCCTGCCATGTTTGCACCCTCACTATGAAGTCGGGTAACTTACTGGCCAATAAATCAGCTTTTTATTAACTCCGGAGTCTCTGCAGCTAGAGTTTTCCTATTGGTGATTCACGGTGCGATTTTGTTCAATTAGCAGATGCCTATAAGGGAGGTGAAAGAACAGAAACAAGTTGATGCTGAGAATACCAGCGAATCAAAAGAAAATTAGTGATATATTTTTGCTTTTTTGCTTGAAAAAATGGCTTCTGTTTTAGAAAACCAAATAGACTTGTTTAAAAAACACTATCTTCAACAACAAGCAAGCGAAAATGAAAGCAAAGAACACTATCGTAAAATGATGGATGATGTTTCTGAAAAAGTGGGTGGTTTGATTGACAGCAAGGCAACAAGTTTGTTGAATTTGGTTGTTGCTTTAAGAGCAGATATTACTTCTGTGGACGACGAAACTAGACAATGTGCTTTGGAACTGCTGTCAACTACACTCTCTAAAATAAGGAGTGACACTCTTTTGAATAATGAGTGCAATGTGATTTTTGATTTTTATTTGAATAAACTTTTAAGTGCAGGCGTTGATATTTTTTGCTTCAGACAGATTTTGGATGGGATCTACAACATTTTAGACTTCAAAAATTTAGCCAAAAACTTTCCAGGTATAAGTCATCTGCTTCAGCATCTAGGATCCGAATATAACCCAAACGAATTTGTCGCTCCTGTTAGATACAAAATTTTCATGATTTTTGATAGACTACTGCAAAACAAATTCCTTGATTATGAGCTGCTTTTTATTAACAGTTATGTAAATGTAGCCAATGGAGAGAAAGATCCTAGAAACTTACTGGAGTCTTTCAAAATTAACAAGGCTATAACTTCAACCTTTGATAAAGAACTAATTTACACAAGCTCTCAGAAGTTATTTGATTTACTGTTTTGTTACTTTCCAATAACATTTAAGCCGCCAAAGAATGATCCTTATAAAATTTCAAGCGAAGATTTAAAGAAAGGGTTGAGAGAAGCCTTAAGCAATTGTGATTCTTTTGCAGTGGATTGTTTTCCTAACTTAATTGACAAACTGGCAGCTACCTCTTTAATCGTAAAAAGTGAAACATTGAAAACCATTAAAGAGTGTATAATTAATTATTCACAGAGTAGTATTTCTAGCTACTGGCAGCCAATATGGGATGGTCTTAAAAATGAGGTTATGAGAAACTCCATAGACGAAGTTGATGAGGAGTACAAGGTTAACAACTATAAAGTCTCTTTAGAGGTTATCAAAGCGCTGTTTGCTAAGTTGGATGGGTTTGTTAGTGAAAACTTTAATTTTCAAAAAACCATGCTCCAATTTGTTTTTGATGACTTGAAACATAATTTTGAGCTGAATAAAAACCTAAAGCAGACATCTGAAATTCTTTCTGTTGTGTCTTCTATTAGTTTAGAGATGAACTCCAAAATTTTGAATCTTGCTTTACCTGTTTTGTTTGAACCTATCAAATCTAAAAAAGAGTTAGACATGGAATCTTATAAATTACTGTTAATGAATCTGTCCTTCTTTTTGAAGGTAGTTTCTGAATTTGATGCACCTTTACTTGAGGATAATCCGCTATTTGCTTTCAAAGATGATATTTTGATATTATTCACCCAAAAATTGACTACAACTAGTGACAATGAAATTCATATCAAAACTTTGAGCATTTTCCAATTAACAAATTTAGTAAAAATCAAAGATTTTTTAAGTAGACATGAAGTTGAAATGATTGCTCATGTTATCACAGACACTTTAAACAGTCCAGTCAGCAAAAACAAAAATATCTTTTTAGCATGCCTCAACAGCATTAAAGGCTTTGTTTCTTATGATTACAGTGATATTATAAAAGACGTTACTTTGGCTTCCATATTCAATAATTTGAAAACTGCTGAGACTCAAGAACTTTTTGATAAAAACCTAAAAACAGCTGTTGATATTGTTTTAGCTAGTTCCAACTTGACCCAGTATGTGATTTCTGAGTTGGTAGATTATATTCAATCAACTACCATTGCTGATCTGGAGAGTTGTTTCTTAGTAATCAGTTCTGTTTACACTTTATTGGATTCCAAATTAAACAAAATTCAAACTAATGAAACGGGATTCAATTTAGGAGCTCCAAAAGAAGAAACTGGTCAACAAGAAAGTGGCAAAAATATAATATACGATGAAACCATTGATCGATTATATCAGCTGATGTTCATTTATGATCAAATATTTGACCACGACGGTTTAATGGAAGTTATCAGTTTGATTTTCTTTGACTACATCACCACTTTGTCTCTTGAGGAAGAAATTGTATTTTATGAGAAATATGTTTCCCCAATCTCTGAACAAGTGTTTTCCTCTCCAAACAGGCTAATCATTTTTTTGAGCAAAGCTGTTGCTGCTTTTAGCATTGATCTTCCAGTTATGCCTTTGGTTGAATGGTACAATAGAAGTTTGACTTTAATTTACAACAATTTTAATGCTGATCCAATAATAAAAACTAATTACTTCATATTGATTTGTTTATTTGTCAACAAAGATAAAGGTTTAATTGATTCATTTGAAAGTTTTAAGGACATCTATGAACAAAGTTCCAACAATATTGTATTAATGTTTTGGATAAATAAAGGGCTGTCTTTATGTAATCATAAAGTATCCACTAAATCTCTGAAACTTTTAATATCCTTAATTGATGATCCGGCTTCTGGATTTGTAGCAGCACAATGCTTTAATATCCCTATGATTAATTTAACTATCTTTAGAAAAGTGAAGACTTTTTCCAACAAAAAGAATTTAAACATAAGTCAGTTATATCAGCAGAAGATCTTCCACTCCGTTGTTCCTACTTTAATTGAAAAGTATAAAAGCAACGATGATGATGCAGTAAAATCTAGATATTTGATCTCGTTGTCTCATATTTTGAAAGATACACCGGTTGTGGTCAAAACAACGTTTACTCAAGAGCTGTTCCCATTGTTGATTAATGCATTGGACGCGGAAACTCAGGATGTCAAAATTTCATCAATTCAAACTATTAATGATACTTTTGTGACTCAGCCTGAGATGCTGTTGTCTCATGTAGACACTCTGATTGAAAAATGTTTGTTACTTGCCACTGACTGCTCAAACTCTGAAAAGCTAAGAATTCTTTCATTAAAAACGTTGTTACTCTTTGCGGAAATCGTTCCTATAAATATACTGCAACCTCATAAAGAAGCAATAATAGCTAGAATCGTTCCTGCTTTAGATGATCCAAAAAGATCTGTCAGAAAGTGGGCTGTTGACACAAGGCAATATTACTTTGACTTAGGCCAGGCGATAGTTTAATAGTACTAAAAAAATCCAAATTAAGACTACATAACAAATATATGTCTATATATATAACTTGACAACTGTGTTGTTATTTACATTAAAACCTCTATTCATCAAATGGAATTGGTAGCTCATTGCCGCTAAAGTCGTTTTCCTCAGAATCACTGTCTTCCATGTCAACAGGAGCTAAACCAGGAGTTAATCCTGAGACTTTAACATCAGTGGTTGATGAGGATGCGTTCCCTCTCTTAGAAGAGCTCATTCTTTTGCTCTTTTTCATTTGTCTTCTTTTTACACTTTCCGCGTACTTGGAATCAGTAACCATCAAAATGTCATTTTGCAATTCTTTTAAATCTTCTTTAACGTCATAGTCTAAATCCCACTGCTTCAGTTTTAATACTTCTTTTTTGATGCTTTTGTTAAGAATTGATTGTTCTTTAGCTGTTAAGTTCCCTTCTTTATAATGTCTTTTTAAATTTTCTAAATTAGCCTCAGATATAAGTTGTTTTGTTTTCAATGAGTTTTCTCTGATAGATCTCCTTAGTCTTTGCTTCTGCTTCTTAATAATTTTCTCTTCCTCAATATTATCTAAAAATGCTCTCTTCTTTAAACTGTCATTTATTAGCTGAACAGCATGTTTTTTTCTCTTGATATCCTTAAATTTAGAGTTTCTTTTTTGTGCAAGTAAATCATTAGGATCACTCCCGCCAACTGTTTTTATATCCAAGTTCCCGCTCACTCCTGGCAAGACATTATTTAAAAGATTATTAACAAGAGCTGTAGTAGGGGTACTTTTCTGAAGATTTTTGCCTTTATATGCTTTTGAGCCCATGCTAAATTATCTACACGTCGTTGTTTGGAAAAAATTGGCTTTTAAAGTGGTTGTTCTTATATGATGCTGATAGTTATTGTTGAAACATTTAAACATAGTCTAATCATTTAATGTGAAATATTTCGTGCCTTGCGCTTTGGCCGTGTCGCTCATTTAGGGTAACCTGAATTGAGAAAGCAAAAGAAAAAGAAACTTTCATACTGCCGCTACCATATTCTAGCAGCTATGGATCGCTACCATGTAACACCGCTACCGTATTTTTCCAAAAAGTGGAAATGCAGAATACGAAAAAATTTTCCTGAAAGCCAATTAAAAACAACCTCCAATAAAGACAACAAGGAAAAAATAATAACACACAAAATATTCCAACAAAAAAAAAAGAAACAAGACGCCAAAAAAACCTAAACAATTTAAACCAAACACGTTATTGAAACTTTTTGTAACACCAGTGACTAAACAAACTGTATCATTAAGCTATTTATATCCAAGAGCTAATTTGTATTATTGTTAAGCGTTACAAGCATTTAGGCAAAATAAGTTCATTTTTGGGGCTTTGATTATATAGTGACAGTTATATCCTTGGCGTGGTTGATTTCAAGGAAATATTGATAGTAAAGTTAGTTGTTTTTTTAGGCATTCGGTAAATATGAGTGAACCCATTTTGAACAACAAGGAGGATGACATTGTTCTTCCTTTTCCAAGGGACAAAATTCAAGCACATATGCTGCTGAAAAGATACCACGATTTACAGCATATGAATTTAGAAGCAGAAAGTGAAAAAGAGGAAATGAGATTGATTGAACAAAAGGGAATTGAGAGGGTCTTTGAACAGATATCAAAAGATGAGGAGAACTACAACATGCTAGAAGATAATATACAGAACCATTTTCAAGATTCGAGTTTTGATAACCATATCGATATTGGTCTCTTGCAAAAACAGATTAAAACTCTGCAACTTTTATCACAAGAGCGAGCGATACCGGAGGATGTACTTGAGACCTTTGATATAGTGAAAAGTGAAAAGAGCGATAGCAGCGGTGAGGACTCATTAGTTATGCCTGACAGCTCAAGCTTTAATGATATTATTGAATATCTAAATCTAGGGAGTATTATTATCAAAAATGTTACAGGAAACCATGGAGGAGCAACAGGCAATGTTGAAGAAAGTAATGTTGCAAAGAGTATTGCGGCTAGAATAAAATATTTAGAGCAGCTGCCAGCTAATATAGGTTCCTTGAGTCTTGATGATTGTTGGGACTTGGCCACCCAAGCAGACGTACCAAGCAATGTTGATCAATATAAGTTGCTTGCAGCAACAGAACTGAAATCTTTGCAGCTCTTGACTCTGCAAAAGAATCTTAGACAACTAGTGATTGAAAAAATTTTGAGCACCAGAGCTGCCAAGAATTGTAAATTTATTTCAAGTCCAATATATTCTAAGCAAGACAGAATCAAGTATATCAAGAACAGGGCTGTAGTGAAACATACTTCCAAACTGCTTGAAGAAATTGCTAATCAAAGAAAAGAAGCTCAGTATAAAAAAATTGTAACAAAGCACAAAGAAGATGCTTCTAAACTTTTAACAGCTTTTGGTAACATAAATGATGACAGCAATGGTCTTTTGAACGAATACAAAAAGCAAGTAATGGAAAATAATGATTTTATGAGAGCCTGTTTGTCAGCAAGCAACTACCATCAAATAATGGAAAGAGAAGAGCAAAAAAGAATTGAAAGAACTGCTAAGCAAAGATTGGATGCCTTAAAGATGAACGATGAAGAGGCGTACATGAAGCTGATTGATCAAACGAAGGATACCAGAATTACACATCTCTTAAAGCAAACCAACACTTTCTTGGACTCTTTGACACAAGCAGTGAAAGTGCAGCAGAAATCTCAGCTTGTTGACAACAACGAAACCGAAACTAATGATGACGTTGCAGATGATAGAGAAAAGAGAGACTATTATGGTGCATCTCATAGAATAAGCGAAAAAGTTGATAAACAGCCAAGTCTTCTTGTGGGTGGTAGTTTGAAAGATTATCAATTAAAAGGTTTGGAGTGGATGGTCTCCTTATACAACAACAAACTTAATGGTATTTTAGCAGACGAAATGGGTCTAGGTAAGACAATTCAAAGTATATCACTGATCACTTACCTGTATGAAGTTAAAAACGAAAAATCACCGTTTTTGGTTATTGTTCCTTTATCGACTATAACTAATTGGACATTAGAATTTGAAAAATGGGCTCCAAGTTTAAGAACTGTTGTCTATAAAGGGACTCCTAACCAAAGAAAGGAAATGTCATATGAAATTAGATCTGGTAACTTTGATGTTGTCTTGACTACATATGAATATATTATCAAAGATAAAGCTTTGTTGGCCAGGCCGTTGTGGGCACATATGATAATTGATGAAGGGCACAGAATGAAAAACGCACAATCTAAATTGTCGTTTACATTAACTAATTTCTACAAAACGAAAAATAGATTAATCTTGACGGGAACACCATTGCAAAACAATCTACCTGAGCTTTGGGCGCTGTTAAATTTTGTGCTTCCAAAAATCTTCAAGTCCTCTCAAACCTTTGCAGAGTGGTTTAATACTCCTTTTGCTAATAGTGGTACTTCTGAAAAGCTAACATTGACCGAAGAAGAGACTCTTTTGATCATCAGAAGATTGCATATGGTATTGAGACCGTTTTTGTTGAGAAGATTAAAGAAAGATGTAGAAAAAGATCTTCCTGATAAAATTGAAAAAGTTGTCAAATGTAAGATGAGTGCAATTCAACAAGTTTTATACTCACAAATGGCGAAATACAATGGATTCTATCTAGGTGAAAACAAAGATGGATCTGAAAAAGGAGGTGGAGTAAAGGGGTTGAACAATAGAATTATGCAATTGAAAAAAATTGTTAACCATCCATTTGTTTTTGAAGAAGTTGAAGGAATTTTAAATCCAGAAAAGAGATGGGATACACCACTTTTGATTAGAACTTCAGGTAAGTTTGATTTATTGGATAAGGTTTTAGATAAATTTAAAGCTACTAATCATAGATGTTTAATATTTTTTCAAATGACTTCTGTCATGAACATCATGGAAGATTTTTTGAGAATGAAAAATATGAAGTACATGAGATTAGATGGTTCTACCAAGGCTGATGACAGAACTACTATGTTGAAAGAATTTAATGCACCAAATTCAGATTACTTCTGCTTTCTGCTATCTACAAGAGCTGGTGGTTTGGGTTTGAATTTGCAAACTGCAGATACCGTTATTATTTTTGACTCCGATTGGAATCCTCATCAAGATTTACAAGCCCAAGATAGAGCTCACAGAATTGGTCAAAAAAATGAAGTTAGAATTCTAAGATTGATCACAAACGATTCGGTTGAAGAAGCCATTTTGCAAAAAGCCATACAAAAGTTGGATATTGATGGTAAGGTCATTCAAGCTGGTAAGTTTAATAATGATGCAACCAACGAAGAAAGAGAAGATTTTTTAAAGCAGCTGTTAGATGCTGAGAGTAAAAGAGATCTGTCTCAGGAAGCTAAAGAGAGTACTAATAGTGATAACGAAGATGAAGAGCTTAATGAAATGATGGCAAGAAACGAAGATGAAAAAATTCTTTTTAACAAAATGGATAAAGAAAGAATTCAAAAAGCGGTTCAAGTGGCAAAGAAAGAAGGTCATAAATACCCGCTACCACGTTTACTTACTAAAGAAGAACTACCATCTGTTTTTACTCAAGACGTTTCGGCACATTTTAACAAACCTGAAATCGAAGTAGTTGAAGGCTCGAGAGTGAAAAAGAGAGTAAGATATGATGATGGATTATCTGAGAAACAATGGTTAAAAGCTATAGATAATGAAGAAGATATTGATGAGATTATCGCTAGTCATGAAAAAAGGAGATCAAAACCAAATAGAAATAACGGCAGTTATGACGAGAATAATCTGGATGATGTAAGTGACTTCACCAGCAACGAGGAAAGTGATGCTATTCTTGAGGAGGAAGATGAAAACGATGATGATGATTTTGTGGGAGATGAAGAAGAAATTGTTTCAAAAAAGACTCGAAACAAAAGAAAACTGCCTGTCGAGAAGGATAAACCAAATGGCAAAGCCAAGAAACCCAAGAAACAAAGTTTACCACCCAAGGCAACCCCCGCTAAAGGTGGCCTTGAAAGTGCTATTGTTGACTATTTAATTCCGGCTCTACGAAAAGTAAAGGATGCCAATAACAGCTATAAGTTGTCTGAAGTGTTTGAGGTTTTACCTGTTAAAAAAGATCTTCCAGTCTATTACAAAATTATTAAAAATCCAATTTCTTTGGAAGAAATTACAGCTAAATGTTTAGAAGATCCTTCAAATACCACTTTAGATGACATAAAAGAGATGTTTAATATAATGTTTTCCAATGCAAGAACTTTCAATCCCGAAGATTCATGGGTTTATGCTGATGCTACTATCCTTGAAGCCGAAGTTGAAAACGAATGGGAAATGGTCCAATCTTTGTATTAAAGACATCGAATAGAAACACATTATTTCTGTTGATAATGGACATCTCATAAACACTATTTGTTAGATATATATTGTTAAATTTGATAAATAACGATTTTTTTTTAATTAATTAAACATATCCAATATGTAACAAAAAAAAATATATATTGTTTTTTTTAAAAGACGTTTTTTTGAAGAGAAAATGTTGTGTTTTTTCAGCTCTAGAAACACAGAATTGTGAAAAAAATACAACAAAAAATTCAAAAAAAAATTATTGGATGATAATTGATTTCAAAATGACACATTAGCAAATCTTCTGTTTTTTGTTGGCATTCATAAAATGCCAAATGCTCTAACTGAAAAATTATTATAAGTAAACTTTCCTAACTTTGAAAATTTCAAAAAAATAAAAAGCAGTAAAACCCAACCAATTTTAAGTCACACAAAATGAAATATATTAAAACTGAACAAACCATTGACGTTCCAGAAGGTGTTACTTTCAACATCAAGTCCAGAGATGTTAAAATCGTCGGTCCAAGAGGTACATTATTTAACTCCTTCAAGCACATTGATGTTACTTTCACCAAGGTTTCCAACAGTCAAATCAAGTTGACTGTTCACTCCGGTGACAGAAAGCACGTTGCTGCTTTGAGAACTGTCAAGTCTTTGGTTTCTAACATGATCACTGGTGTCACCAAAGGTTACAAGTACAAGATGAGATACGTTTATGCGCATTTCCCAATCAATGTTAACGTCATTGAAAAGGATGGTGAAAACTACATTGAAATCAGAAACTACTTGGGTGACAAGAAGGTCAGATTAGTAAAGGTTAGAGAAGGTGTTTCCGTAGAATTCTCCACCAACGTTAAGGATGAAATTGTTTTATCTGGTAACTCTGTTGAAAACGTCTCCCAAAACTGTGCTGACATTCAACAAATCTGTAAGGCCAGAAACAAAGATATCAGAAAGTTCTTGGATGGTATCTATGTTTCCGAAAAGGGTGTTGTTGTCGAAGATGATTAATTCATGTTTTAAGCTTGGATTCTTTTTCTTTACAATTGTTTTTATTTTTAGTTAGGATACTTAGAGTTTTTTTAAAGATCATGAAATTTAGATAGATTTTTGTGTATATAATCAAATGCCACCAAAATGTCATTTGAAAAACGCCACTACTGAGATATTTGTTATAATGCAGTCAACTAGGAAAGGCATTCAAAATAATATTATGACAGAGCTCCTACGAATATCTCATCAAGGTTTTAGTGTTTTTCAATGGCCATGATTTAATAAATTTGTTTTTTTCAAGAAGCTTGAGGCTGACGTCTCGTTTCTAAGTTCTACCATATTCTATGGATTATAAGTTTGTTTATTTTTTTTGTTATTCTTGCCTCGTTTGTTTAAAAGGTTACTCTATTTCTTTGTTTGGATCAGAAGATCTAAACCTTAAATAGAAATTAGCTGCTTAACTGAAGTATCAATAACGCAGTAATGCTGAAGAAGAGCTGCCTGGAGGTAGCCTGGCACTAACGGCCTGAGAAAAACCAGGAAGAGGAGCTGTAGGTCACGGGGTCAAATTGAACACAGACCTTTGTAGTCACGTGTTTGCCTCCCTTTGTTCACCTGAATTTCTCCCTTGCTTAAAGCACAGCAAGAAATGTCGGCCTTTCCTTTCTTAATATGAGGCTTTGACCCTCAGTTTTTTTCTGCTAACCATACTCCCTTTTGGTACTCGTCATTTCACTTTCCAACTAAGTCTTTTCAGTGATTTTTCGCTTTCTGATCTACCTTAACTTTGCTGATTGCCACCTCTTTCACCGATTTCTGGGATTAGAAAAATTAAATCCGAAATTCAAAATTTCCTTTAATAGTTTCGTTTTTTACCGCCCTCTTAAAAACTGCTAGATTCATCTCTCCCAAGTATTTGGTTATAAACAAACAGCAAAAATAGAAGATTCAAGAATCGTAGAATAAAGACAAGATTAGGACCAAATCCGTACTGATTTACTAAGAGGTTTTGAAATTGATTACGAAATTTTATTTATTCCTCAAAGTACCAGATAAAGCCTTCCAACACTAGCCCTTCTCTTAGTTTCAAGAACTTTGAAAAAATTATTAACCACACTTTAAAGCAATGTTGAATCAAAGAGCAATTTCTGTTTCCAAGAAATACTTTAACCAAAGGTTATTTAACAGCCAAACCATTCAAAGAAGTGGTTTGTTTGTACCAAAACTTTCTCCACATCAAACCAAGCTGTTCTATTCTTCCAATTCATCAGATGATCTGTTTATGTCTACTTCCAATGCAGCCTATATTGATGAAATGTACGAATCTTGGGTTAAAGATCCATCTTCCGTTCATGCTTCCTGGAATGCATACTTTAAGAACATGAAGAATCCACGTATTCCTGCTTCCAAAGCCTTTGTAGCTCCTCCTTTACAAGGCGTTGCTGTTGGCCAAACTTATTTGGATGCTCCAGCCACTATATCTAATGCAAAGGAAGACAGCAAAGATCCAACCTTGTTACTTCACTTAAAAGCACAATTGCTATGTAGAGCCTACCAGGTCAGAGGTCATTTAAAAGCTCACATTGATCCATTGGAAATCTCTTTTGCTGATGACAAAAGTAAGACAGTACCAAAGGAATTGACTTTGGAACACTATGGATTTACTGAGCAAGACTTGGATACCGAAATTTCTTTGGGGCCAGGTATTTTGCCAAACTTTGTAGCCACCCATTCAAAAATGACTTTGAGAGAAATGGTTGCAAACTTGGAGCGTATCTACTCATCTTCTTACGGTATTGAGTACACTCACATTCCTTCTCAAAGAAAGTGTGAGTGGTTGAGATCTAAGATTGAAATTCCAAAGCCATTTGAATACTCTATTGAAGAAAAGAAACAAATTTTAGACAGAATAACTTGGGCCACTTCTTTTGAAGCCTTTTTAAGTACCAAGTTCCCTAACGATAAGAGATTTGGTCTTGAAGGTTTGGAAGGTGTTGTTCCTGGTATCAAGACTTTGATTGATCATGCAGTTGACCTTGGTATTGAAGATGTTGTTTTGGGTATGGCTCACAGAGGTAGACTAAATGTTTTATCTAACGTTGTTAGAAAGCCAAACGAATCTATCTTTTCAGAATTCAAGGGGACCACACACGCAGAAGAATACGAAGGTTCTGGTGATGTCAAGTACCATTTAGGTATGAACTATCAAAGACCAACTACTTCTGGTAAATTTGTGAATCTATCCTTGGTTGCAAACCCTTCTCATTTGGAAGCCCAAGACGGTGTTGTTTTGGGTAGAACTAGAGCTATTCAACACTACAAAGGTGATGCTACTGACCATAAAAAGGCCTTGCCTGTTTTGTTACATGGTGACTCAGCTTTTGCTGGTCAAGGTGTCGTTTATGAAACTATGGGTCTAACTCAATTACCTAAATATTCTACAGGTGGTACTGTTCATGTTATCACTAATAACCAAATTGGTTTTACCACTGATCCAAGATTTGCTAGATCAACACCTTACCCATCTGATATTGCTAAAGCCTTCAATGCTCCAGTATTCCATGTCAACGCCAATGATATCGAAGCTGTTACCTTTGTTTTCCATTTAGCCGCTGAATGGCGTCAAACTTTCCACACTGATGTTATTATTGATGTTGTAGGATGGAGAAAACATGGTCACAACGAAACCGATCAACCATCCTTCACTCAACCATTGATGTACCAAAGAATTTCCAAACAAAAGAATGTTTTGGATGTTTACACTGAAAAGTTAATTGCTGAAGGTTCTTTTGCTACTGAAGAAATTGAAGCTCACAAAAAGTGGGTTTGGGAAATGTTTGAAACTGCATTTGAGAAAGGTAAAGAGTATAAGCCAACTTCAAGAGAATGGTTAACTGCTTCTTGGGAAGGTTTCAAATCACCAAAGGAGTTGGCCACCGAAATATTACCTCATGAGCCAACCAATGTTGACGAAGAAACTTTGAAGAGAATTGGTAAGCAAATTTCAACTTGGCCAAATGGTTTCGAAGTTCACAAAAACTTGAAAAGAATTCTACAAAACAGAGGTAAGACAGTTGAAACAGGTGAAGGAATAGATTGGTCTACAGGTGAAGCTTTAGCTTTCGGTTCTTTATTACTAGAAGGTTACCACGTAAGAGTATCTGGTCAAGATGTTGAAAGAGGTACTTTCTCTCAAAGACACGCTGTTTTACATGATCAAAAATCTGAAAACATTTATACTCCATTACAAAGATTAACTGAAGACTCTGAAAACTTCTCTATCTCTAACTCATCATTATCTGAATATGGTGTTCTAGGTTTTGAATATGGTTATTCCTTAACCTCTCCAAATGCTTTAGTCATGTGGGAAGCTCAATTTGGTGATTTTGCCAATACTGCTCAAGTCATGATTGATCAATTTATTGCAGGAGCCGAAAAGAAATGGAAACAGAGATCCGGGTTGGTTTTGTCCTTACCTCATGGTTATGATGGTCAAGGTCCAGAACATTCCTCAGCTAAATTAGAAAGATACTTGCAATTAGCTGATGAAGATCCGAGATATTACCCATCTCAAGAAAAGTTGCAAAGACAACATCAGGATTGTAATTTCCAAATTGCCTATCCAACCACTCCAGCTAATTTATTCCATTTGTTAAGAAGACAACAGCACAGACAGTTCAGAAAGCCGTTAGCCTTGTTATTCAGTAAACAATTGTTAAGACATCCTTTGGCTAGATCTCATTTGTCTGAATTTACTACTGGTGGTTTCCAATGGATTATAGAAGAAGATTCTCTATTTGGAACTGAAAAATTGGCTGCTAAGGAGAGCATTAAGAAAGTCATCTTATTAACAGGTCAAGTTTACACGGCATTAATAAAGAAGAGAGGAGATTTGGGAATTACTGACACTGCTTTCATCAAGATTGAGCAAATCCATCCATTCCCATTCGAAGCATTGAAAGATGCCTTGAATACTTATCCAAACTTAGAAAAGATTATTTGGTGTCAAGAAGAACCATTGAACATGGGTAGTTGGTCATTTGCTCAGCCAAGAGTCAATGTCACTCTAAAAGAAACAAAACATAAAGACTTAACGGTTGAGTATGTTGGTAGAGATCCTAGTGCTTCTGTTGCTGCAGGTAACAAGCAATTACATTTGGCTCAAGAAGAAGAATTCTTAGAAAAGGCCTTTGCTTAAGTTCACATCTACAATTCAAGAATAAAGTGTTAAACAAATACTTACACATATATTTACAACAAATATATTTCAAATTAAATATTTATTACCCCATCGAAAAATAAAAAATTTGTTAATTCCAAAAGTTCTCAAAAAGAGACATCTTGTATTTTTTGTTCCTAAAAAGTATTTGATGTTAAAATATACTTTTTATTACCTATATAGCACATATTAGTTAATTTAAAATGATGCATTTATTGTTGAATTAGAGTCAGATGCCATTTTTTTTAACGTAAAACACTGATATGTCCCAAATAGGAAATAGTTGTTTGATATCACATTAACATAATGTAGTTTCCTTCACAAGATAATTATTATCATTAAATGCACTAAGTGTAATTTATATATAAATAACCCATTTAATGTTTTAATAATAATTTATTTATGTTTTATGGCAAGCTATACAATAATTTGAAAAAATAGTCTAATAACCATCCAAAAAACAACTTTAACCCAACTACTAAAAAAAAAATGCAATCAACTACTTACGCTTCTCAATCTCCAAACGAAACTGAATCTGAAAATAAAGACTTTCATGGTTTCTTCTGGACTGGTCCATCATGGGTTTACATTCCACAGTGTGTTGTTGTTTAAATAGCAATCAAACATCTTTTTTTTTTTAATTATATATGATCCTATTGTATATTACATATACCCAAAACACTCTCTCATCAACAACCAACAATTATTGCAGCAAATCTCTTTGGCTAAAGAAAAACGTAAAAATCCATAAAAAATTAAACATCTTTATCCCTATAAATTGTAGATTTGGCCAGGAAGAATTTACTGCTGTGTCTTTAATAAACCTGCACTGATAAATATATATGGATATTATTCTGCTATCAGATTAAATACACGTTTATCCTCCTACCATTTATATGTTTTAATATAAAATAAGTTTTTAAATACTATTTGTAGTATTGTAGCAAGTCAAACTAAACCCTGTATGCTCTTCCCAGGGCTGAAACTTTTTGAATCCTGATAGCGACTGTTATATAGAAGTAGAAAAGAAAGGACAAATTTTAATCAAAGTAAGAAAATTAAACAAATTAAAGAAGGGGCCCAAATAACAAAAATAATTTTTTGCTACCTTACCAGACCTGGAATACAATTATATATCAAACTTTGGGCATGGTCCTGAAGACCCTGTTTGGCCCGGTAGAATCCATCACGTGATATTTATTTTTGGACTTTGCATTGTTGATCACATGATACTTGTGTTTGTGTGTATAAAAATCTGTAGTAGGGTGCAAAACAGTACGCTGCTTCAGAACAAGCACTAGAAAGAAAAAAAAGAACCTTTTGCAATTCAACAGTTTGAGGGTCACCAAGCTTGCTGTTTTCATCATTGGGAAATAAGAATCATGGTCACTGGAGGTCAAAAATACGCCTTGGTTACAGGTGCCTCTTCAGGGATAGGCTATGAAATGTGTAAACAACTGGTTCAAAAATTAAATTTTAAGGTTTTTGCTTGTGCTAGAAGAGAAGATAAGCTGGTGGAATTACAACGTGAATTAGGCCAGGACAAGATCATTCCGCTGAAATTGGATGTTGCTAATCCTGAAGATATTTTAAGGATCAAAAAGCAGGTTTTCTCCATGCTGGAGGGCAAAGGTGGACTGGATTTGCTGTACAATAATGCAGGTCAAAGTTGCACGTTTCCAGCTTTTGATGTCACCCATGAAAACATGGAGCAAGCTTTTAAAGTTAACGTATTTGGTCCTATAGATTTATGCAGAGAACTAGGTCCATTGGTTATTGAAAGCAGAGGTATTATTGCATTCACAGGCTCTCTAGCTGGTGTTGGAATAATGCCTTTCGGCTCGATTTACTCAGCTACCAAGGCAGCCATTCATGCCTACGCCCGAGTTTTGCATTTGGAGATGAAACCTTTTGGGGTTAAAATCCTTAATGTTATAACAGGTGGTGTTGATACTGACATTGCTGACACCAGACCTCTGCCTGAAAGTTCTTGTTTCAATTTCAAAGAAGGAAGAGCTGCTTTTGAGTACAGACAAAAAATGGCGAAACACAATAAGCCTATGTCGGCCAAAGAATACTGTGCCTCTGTTGTTGTGGACATCATGAAGCTGAGTGACGGATCTGAGGATCCTGTTGATGTGTGGCGAGGATCTAAAGTTGGGTTAGTGAGATTTGTGATGGCATTCATCCCATACGCCATACTGGAGTGGGGTTTTGCTATCAAGTTCAAATTAAACCCAATTTTCAGGGCTTTGAGACTTGAAGAAAGAAATGCTGATCTCAGTAGACCGCACCTGGATTGATCCTGTGGGGTTCTGTGCTATCCTCTGTCAAGGCGGGTGAGGCTGCGCTGCTCTGCTTTGCAGACATGTCACGTGGCAGCATTGCGCTTTGTCCTTTATATCCAATCCATGGCTCGCCAGGCTGCTCTCAACAGAAAAAAGAAACTCGTGCCTTGCAAAATCAGAGGCGCAATTGATGCGCTGCTAAGTTTACCGGCAGCCGCCGCTCTAAGAAGCTAGGCACGGCTCGCTCGGCTGGGTCTACTTTACCCGGCAATGTCAGCGGCTTTTCTTTTCCGTGTGATCACTGACCTTTCTTGCACCTCTTTTCGGCACCTGTCTTCCAGTGAGGTATTTCCATGCTCCTCTTTTTACCCGCACATGCAGCCTAGAAAAGCCATGTGGCTTTTGCTCGGTTTTTGTTTCCCTATTTGGAAACCATTTAACACCAACATGAAACTTAACACGGGTTAAGGGTTTTCAAATCCCAGGCTGTGTGGTAGCCTCTAAGCACTAAGGGCTCAGCCTAAAACAGGGAGTTTTTTTTTCAGTATTTATTTTTGGTATAAAAAATTTTACAACTATGCCAAAACAGGAAAGGCGCAAGCTGGACTGTCTGAACCTTTTTGAAATCAGAATTTCATCAATAGTTCAATTTTAGAGCTCGACTGCTTGTTTTCTTTTATTTCTCGAAGATTTAATTAAAGGGAATATGCTAACAAGAAATAGTTGATTATAAAGGCAAAAGGCTGAAACAACCAAAGCAAAATTTGATTCGAAAACCTTTTTATAAAGTTTAATACAGCAAACTTCTCTTTTAATTTCACAACTAGAAAAACAAACAAGTTAAAAAACAAGAATAGAAATTTCATTTTTTAACAAATTCCAACTATTTACTTTCCTTAATAATATATTTTAAAAAACAAGTGTTTCTACTTTTCTGAACTTTAAAAGACAAACAGTAATTGAGAACTTTATTTAACCAGCCTATCAGATCGAACGTTGAAGCTTGATATAATGAAATTTACTACTTTATCCATTGCCACTGCAGCTTCTATTGTGACTGCTGCCACAGCCGAACACAAGCATGACAGAAGAGCAATTGAAATTGACTATGTCTATGAAACTGTCACTGTTAACTCTGACGGAGTCACCTTAGGTTCCAGTAACCCAACCAGTGTTGTTGCTGATTCAGGTAACGATGTTGAAACGACCATCGCTGCTTCTGAAATCTCCACCACCACTTTGGTTGCTTCCACCTCATCCTCTGTAGCCCCAGTCACCTCAACTTCATCAAGTGAGTACGTTGCTCCAACCACATCATCCACTTCCACCAGCGAGTACGTTGCTCCAACCACTTCATCCACTTCCACTAGCGAGTACGTTGCTCCAACCACTTCATCCACCTCCACTAGCGAGTACGTTGCTGCAACCACCTCATCCACCTCCACCAGCGAGTATGTAGCTTCAAGCTCTTCATCCTCTGCTTCTGCCGCCACTTATTCAAGCAGTTCCTCTTCAGGCAGCATTTATGGTGATCTTTCTGCTTACTCTGGGCCATCAAACGCCTTTGAAGACGGTGTTATTGCTTGTAGCGACTTCCCATCTGGTAACGGTGTCATTGCCCTAGACTGGTTAGGTTTAGGTGGATGGTCTGGTATTGAAAACACTGAAGATAACTCCACCGGTGGTGATTGTAGAGACGGTGTCTACTGTTCTTACGCTTGTCAACCAGGTATGTCAAAGACCCAATACCCATCTGAACAACCATCCTCAGGTGTCTCCGTTGGAGGTTTGTACTGTAACAATGGTTACCTCTACAGATCTAACACTGCCACAGACTACTTGTGTGAATGGGGTGTTGATGCTGCTTACGCTGTCAACAACTTGGATCAAGCCGTTGCCATCTGTAGAACTGACTACCCAGGTACCGAAAACATGGTTATTCCAACCTACGTTGAAGCTGGTTCCTCTTTACCATTGACTGTTGTCAATGAAGAAACCTACTACCAATGGCAAGGAAAGTTGACTTCCGCTCAATACTATGTCAACGATGCCGGTGTTTCTTACGAAGACGGTTGTGTCTGGGGTTCAAGTGGCTCTGGTATCGGTAACTGGGCTCCTTTGAACTTTGGTGCCGGTTGGGTTTCCTCAGGAAGCTCAGGTATTTCTTACTTGTCTTTGATTCCAAACCCTAACAACCAAACTCCACCAAACTACTCTGTCAAGATTGTTGCTAACGACGGGTCCACCATGAATGGTGAATGTTACTATGAAAATGGTTCCTACAACGGTGATGGTTCTGATGGTTGTACTGTGGCTTTGACCTCCGGTACTGCCTCTTTTGTCTTCTACAACTAGTAGAGACTCATGCAGCATCTTTTCTCATCTTTGTACTATCATTAAAATTAAAATTGGATAATGTTTTTGTTGGCGCTGAATTATCGTGTTGTTACATTGGTATATAGAAATCTTTTATTATATAACTTCTAAGTTAAGAACATGGTTTGCTGTGAAAGCATTTAGAAGTACTTTTCCTTACTTTACAAAACTCGTAATATTTAAAAAAATCCGTTATTTGCCATCCTTACTTTTTCTCCTTTCTTTTTGGTTTAATATCTTTTTCGCCATCATCTAGTTCTTCAAGAGCTGTTGTGTCCTTTAAAACATCACTGCTGTCAGTCTCTAGGAAGTTAACACTGATAAAGCCATATAGTAAAATGAGCACAAAAAGGCAAACTCCAAACTTTAAACTTAGATTATACAATTCATCATCGGAGATCATTTTCTTGTTTTTTATTTGTGAAATAAAAACCTTATAAACACAGATATACGTACTCTTTCTTGGGAATAACTGGTCTTCCTAATTGTTTCCTGCTTATTATTTGCTTTGCTGTTACAAAACATGCTTCTTTTGGAGGAACAAAAAATAAGCTCCAGAGTCTCGTGGCTTAAAGTTTTTTCTGATCTATTTACAAGTCACATGGTATATATCATTTTTGGATTTTAACTCGGCTCACATCGAAGTGTCAATCCCGCGGCATTTGCTTCTAAATAACATCATAATAGTATAATAACATTTACAATGAGATCTTACGGCAAAATTGCTTTGTTTTTATACCTTTATTAGGTTTCAACAGTGAAACAGCGTATTCTACTGATATTTGCAACCACGTGAATGCTGACTTCAAAAACCAAGTTTTCTTAATTGCTAGTCAGTAAGCAAGCGAAGAGCTGTCGGATGTAACAATTCCAAAAGAAAAAAAGAAACTACTGTAGTGCGGTTAATTAATTAAGAATAGAGAAGTGAGCATTTGAGGAGATTTTTAAACTGAAATACAACCAAAGCAAAACATATTTTCATAGCTTAGTTTGATTTGAGAGAAGCGTTTTGATGGTTTTGACTTTTCACAGATGTTGTGTGCTAAAAAAGGCACAAACAACTATAGCAAATAACATCTCATCTCATAGAAAATACTCATTTGTGAAAAAGTTTGCAGATGTTAAGGAAAGGATTAAGGTAGATAACAAGAATAGACCTTCTAAAGCAGCGTCTAACTTTATTATTAGAGACAGCAATTACAAGTCAAGATACGAAAAGTTTGCTCTGGAAAACGAAACATATGAGCAAAACTTTAACCAATTTTTAAGTGATACAGCATTTTTGGAATCTCATAATGAAACTAATCATAGTACTTCAAATAACATCAAAAGTTTGAAGGAAATTCCTCTTAACGAGACCTCATCTGTGAAAACTATATTTAGAGAGTTTAAAAACTTTTCCATTTATAAGTACACGCCAATTGATTCTAATGCCCTGAACTATAAGCGTGTAGAAAATGGTGAAATGATATTAGAAGAAGGAGTTACAACAAAGATCAATCCACACAAATATGTTAAGTCCAAACTGGACCAGTTTTTAGGAACTAATCAACCAGGAAGACTAGCACATCAAAAAACTGCACAGTTTTTACGAGGTTCCGGCCAAGGTTGGAATCCCAAAGGAAAGAAATTAACTGTAATGGAAATGGAAGAAATAAGAGGTTCTAAAAGGGAGTTTGATACAAACAATAACGATGAGACTTATGCTAATGATGAAGAAAAACCAAAATTTGACTACAATGCTGTAGCTAGAGAATATGGTATTTCTTATGAAGGAGTAAAAAGAATTCTGGCCACCAAAGGACATTATAATAAATCTCCTGTGGACTTGGAAAAAAGGCTTGCAAGAGATGCAAAGAAGGCGATTGAGGCTGCGCATTATAAGATTTCACGTAATGTGAAAAAATGATGTTGTAAATAGACTATATATACACTAGATGAACAAAAAGCAAAAAAAATGCTGTAACTAAAGTGATATTTTTAGCTGGTCAATTGTTTCTTTGAAGGCTTTTGCTTTGTTTGACAAACTTTTTTTGTATTCTTTGGTACTAGCATCATTTCCCTCTATCTCTTTCGAGACTGCATTGATTAAAGATGTTACGTCAGCGCCAAGATCGTTTGCCCCTGAAGTTATGCTACTTTTTTTACATCCAGTCCTTTTGACCAAACTGTTTATTTTCTCGAGTTGTACCATTCTTCTAGCATAAAATTCTGTCTTTTTATCTTCAATGTCTTGTATTTTTTGCTTTATATTTTGGAGTAGTTGTCTTGTATGTAAAAGGGCTTGTAAGTTAAACAGTACTCGCTGTTTCTCAATCATTGCTAAATTTGGAATGATAAAATTATATGTTAAATAGTAAATTATGCACATGGTAATTGATGAAATTCGACCATATTTAATAATTTTACCTAATAGTAGTGGCACTTTGTTGTTTTTGTAAAAGAATGTGTTATTTCTTTCAATAACATCGACTTCTGATGGCCAGATGATGCTGTCGTGTTTCATTTGGTGAGCCGATAATAAATATGATGATTTTTTGTTTCTGCTGATAAATAAAAAAAGTTAATACAACTCTTTTTAATATACAAAAAGAGATCGATTTATGCGTTGGTGTCGTTCTGCTGTTTGTTCTGTAATTAACTTAGTTGGTTGTAAAGATAATCCATTCGTTCTGTAATATATCGTTACTAGCAAGAATTTGCCATCACGTGAAAATTGCAAAGTGACTATGAGTCCTACCAGTGAGATCCTTTATGGGCGTCTTGTATTTTTTTTCTCCTTGTTGTTTGGTCCAGATGACTTTACCGTTTTGAAATCATGTGGCACATCACAGAGAATTTGCGGTTTATTCATGTTTGCGTTAAAAGTTTAATGTCTTGTTCTGCATATTTAAATTCATTGCTGTATCCTTCCTGATAGCAAATCAGCATTTGTTTTTATATTACTCCCCAGCCAATGCTATGCGTACGGTAGCGTTCAAGCAGCTTCAGCAAAAAGCCTAAAATATGGACAAGCCGCCTTCATTTACCAAAAATGAAACCTCTTTCTTAGGAAGAGGAATAAAATTCAAAGCATAAATAGAGCAAGATTCTGTTTCAAGAATTCCTTCTTCTCAGTCCAAACCCATATAGGGCGAGAAGACTGATTGAATCACTTAGCTTTTATTGATCAAATAGGAAAAGATTGCGCGGCGTTTGTTGTCACGTGACTGTTCATCTCTCACCAACAGCCCTTTTGCAGATCCGTATTTTCAATAAAAACCTTAATTCATCGACCTTTTTTCCTACCTTTAACCCTAAACAAACCCAAAAGTATTTACTGAGCAAACAACTTTAGTCTCTACCCCGGTTTGACGACTTGCTTGCCCAAAGTTACTTTCGTATCTCCGCGCGAAGCCACTAATCATAATGAATATGGCCAAAGACAACTGCGATTTAGAGGAGACCTTCAGCCGTTTAACGTTTTTTCTAGAAGATTCTTCCCACGGAGATAAGCATTGCTTTTTTAAATTTCTGTTCTGGAAAATTTTTCACAAAAATCGCAGTGAGAGTTTTGTCGCCACTCATCTATAAAAATTTGTTGGTTTAAGAAGGAATTGAAATAAAAGGTTTAAAGCTTTAAATCGATCAATTATAACACCCATCACAACCAAAGACACATACATTCATTTTTTGCTATAATTTATACATTTTCAAATGGTTGCTGAAACAGAATTATACGATGTCTTAGGTGTCGCTTCAGATGCCAATGATGCTCAAATCAAAAAAGCCTATAGAATAGGTGCTCTAAAATATCACCCAGACAAGAACTCTTCCCCAGAAGCAGCTGAAAAGTTTAAAGAAATGTCAGCAGCATATGAAATATTGTCCGATTCTGAAAAAAGAGAAATGTACGATCAATATGGTAAAGAAGGTTTGAAAGGAGGACCAGGTGGTGCAGGTGGCTTTGGTGGTGGATTCTCTGCTGACGATATATTTTCTCAGTTCTTCGGTGGCGGTTCTCAAAGACAAAGAGGCCCACCAAAGGGTGAAGACGTCATTCATACCATTCAAGTTACTCTTGAAGAACTATTTAAAGGTAAGTCTTCAAAACTGGCTTTAACCAGAAAAATTCTGTGTAAATCTTGTGATGGTAAGGGTGGTCCAAAAGATGCAGTCAAGAAGTGTTCATCTTGTGGTGGTCATGGTATTAAATTAGTCACAAAGCAAATGGGACCAATGATTCAAAGATTCCAAGTTACTTGTGACGTTTGTAGCGGTAAAGGTGAAATTATCAATCCATCTAAAGCCTGTAAAACATGTAAAGGTAAAAAAGTTGTTGATGATAGAAAGATTATGGAAGTTAAGGTTGAGCCTGGTATGAAGGACGGTGAAAGAATTGTCTTTAAAGGAGAAGCTTCTCAAGAACCTGGTGTAATTACTGGTGACTGTGTTTTCATCGTCAAGCAAAAGCCACATGCTATTTTCAAGAGAGATGGCGACAACTTATTATATGATGTTAAGATTCCTTTGTTAACTTCTTTAGCTGGTGGAAGAATCAATGTTAAGCATTTGAATGGTGACTATTTAGCTATTGATATTATTCCTGGTGAAGTTATTTCTCCAGGAATGACTAAGGTTGTTGAAGGCAAAGGTATGCCAAAGCAAAAGTTTGGTGGTTTCGGTAACTTACTGGTTAAATTTGATGTTGAATTCCCTAAAGACAAGTTTGCTTCAGAAGAGACATTGAAGAAGTTGTCTGACATTTTGCCTACTGCTCCAAAAGACAAGGTACCTGCTAACGCTTCAATAGAAGAATGTATTTTAAGTAACTACTCTCCAAGCCAACATGATAGTAAATCAAGATCTAGACAATTCCATGACGAAGATGAATATGAAGAAGAATACTATTCCTCTGGTGGCGCTGGTGGTGCTGGCGGTGCTCAATGTGCTTCTCAATAGATGTTTTCTGCTTAAAGAAAATCTTATATATAAAGGAAAGTTACGTATTAATATTATAATTGTTTTGCAAGATATCCAGTTAAGGGTTATTATTGTTTAAATAATACTCAAAATCACTTTAGAACAATAATAACCTCTTTCAAAAAATAGCAAAGTCTCTCAGTTCAGAGAAGTTTATACCCATTACTCCCAAGACTAGGGTAAATATAAAGTCGTTGGCAAAAACAGTAGGCACAAGCTTTAGCTGTGGCTGAACAGCAGCTCTTTCATTTGTGATTTTTAACGGTCCGTTTCTGAGAAGGAAACATCACGTGTGGTTGCTTTTTCAGGTCTTTGTCGTTTATAAAAAAATAGCTTTAATCATATCCCACAGAGACAATAGATGTCTAAGAAATTTGTCAAAGCAAAATAAAAATATATATGAAAGGCTATTTCTTAGCTTCGCAGATTCTTTTATGCTCATCTCTTTTATTTTGCAACTACCTACTTAAATTTTTATTGATTTAGTATTATAGTCATTACAATAACCTTAAAGAAATAGGCTGTACAACCTAAAAAATACACAATATATTGCATTTAGCTTAACGTTATATAACTGTTCAATATTCTTCAAGAATTGAAAAGCTAAGTAGTCCAGTGAAAACAACAAGAAATCAGTAGAAGACTATTATTTTTCTAGGAAATGGATGAATCAAAAATTCTTGGGCACAAAAGACTACAAGAACTTTATGAAGAAGATGAATTACCATCTAATTTTAACAAAGGATCCTTTGCTTCTTTAAGTTCAACTTTTGACAAAATTGGACATGCACAGCATGCAGGCCCTTTAAGTAATCCACAATCAGTAGCTTCTTTTAGAACTTTAAAATCAAAATTACAGCTGGAAGATGCTCTTCTGTCAAGTCCTAATGAAAGTAGATCCAATAGTAATTTGAGAAATACAGGTTTTTATTTGGAATCAGACGGAGATGATGATAGTAATGAGGAAACCAGATCACAATCAATAGTATCTAAAAATGAATTTCTACCGCAGCCCTTTTTATCTAACGATGTTTCTGATGATAAAATGGATTTGTTCAGAGATACTAGAAAAGGATATTTTGAAGGATTGTTTGTGGTGCAACCAAAGAGCGAAAAGGATGAGAGTTTGTTATCTAGTGATGAAAAAGAGGAAGGAAGTAGTCATTCTAATTCATTCGATAGTGATAAAAAAAACTACAACGATTACGTTACCGATTATGACGGTAAACGAGGCTGGTTCAATGTCACTTCTTTAGAGGATAGATACCACAGTTCAAAAATACAGAATTTGTCTTTTTCCCAGAGACAAATTTACTTAATTAAAAAAAACTGGATTAAAATGATAAAATTTACCTTAGCTTATTTTATTGGATTGTTGCTTTGTGTTATACCTGCCTGTAGAAAGTGGCTTGTTCATGAACATTTTGAGCAAAATCTCATTTGGTTTTTGCCATTGGCTATCCTAACACACCACCCGGTGCACTACTCCAGTATTCAGATTGAAATCACCTTGCAAGCTTTGCTTGGTGGTTTGCTTGCTATCGGTTGGTCCATGTTAGCGTTGTTTGTGGCTACTTGTGACTTAAGATTGATAAACGATACTTTTGGTGTTGGGCCGCTGTTATGGTTAAGTCTTTTTGTTTCAACACTAATGTCTTACTGGTTGTGTAATAAATTTAGAAGACTTTTGTATATTTCACAAACATTTACTATTGCAGCTATCTATTTTCATTTGATTAGCGTTTACAGGCAACTCTTTGAAGTTCCAAATGGCCTTTTTCTAACTGATGTTATGACTAAACACTGGAATAATGTTATATGGTCCTTTTCAGTACCGTACGCCTTCGGTCTGGTTGTTTCCTTGTTTATCAGTCTTTGCATATTTCCAGAATATGACAACTGCTTATTACTGAACTCATATAACAGAATGATTTTAGAGTTTGCTCTTTCTCTAGATAACATTTGGGTAGAAAATCACAATTTGAAAGAAGCTAAAGAAAAATTAATAAAGTTGAATAATTTTGAATTTTTAAAACAGTACTCAGAGCATAGAAGAATTTTTAAGTTTACTTCTTTTACAAACGATCAAATGAAAATTATTAGAGATGATTTGATCGGATTGATGAGCATTATTAGATCAATGCCTACAGAAGATATAAGAGGATGTTTTAGTTTCAAATGTGAAATCAGTGACATTTTTGGTAAAGAGTTGAAAGAGATTATTGGAAAAATTGTAATTTTAATGAAAATGAACTCTCAGGTTTTAAGTGAAAAGAATAGAGTAACTGCAGATTTTTTGAAAGATCAAGAATCTCTGATTCTGTTTTTGAAAACTGCAACAATGAATCTCGACACTCTTTACGAATGCTATGAATTGCCCGCTAACAAAAATGAATTATCTTTAATGACTGTGAATTCTTTGTTATTTATCAATTCTATTAAAACAACATCAAAGAACATTATTGCTTTATCCTTGGATATAAACGAAATTGCAAAAAATAGTTCCCAAAAAACAATTCAATGGCCGATTATGGCTTTGAGTTCTGCACTAAAGACCTTATTTGCACAGTGCAGGTTGGATCAAGGTTCTGGGGACGAGTACGATACCCAGCATGTTTCAGACGAAGCTACCAATATAATAAATGAAATCTACAACACATATACTTCAAATTATCCAGGTAAAAATAGCAGCAATGATGGGTTAGGATTCAAAATTCGGCCATCAGTTGCTTCAACCTTAGATAGAAATAAGTTTATTGATGATCAAGGATTCATTAGAGCTGTTAATTTGGAAGACTTTAGAAGCAAAACTACCACTAACGAATTGAATCACAAAATTTGGATTTTGAAAACATCTATAATAAATGATAGCTTATGGTACGCATTTAAAATTGCATTTATTTTTACTTTCATTTTGTTGCCTGGATGGATCCCTTGTTCATATAAATGGTTTAGTAAATATCAGATATGGTCAGGATGTATTTTATTCCATATTCTTAATAATAAAAATAACATTGGTGGATTTGAAATTATTTTTTTAAGAGTTTTGACATGTTTAGTTGGTTGTTTCTTGGGATGGGTCGCCAATATGATGAAACCATTTAGCAGTCCTTATATCATTATGTTTATAGGTGGTTTATTTACACTTGTCTGCTCACATTTCTATTTCAACCATCATTTTACAAAAAATGGTAATATAGCACTGATCTCTTTTACTATAGTTGTTGCTCAACCATGGGGTCTCAATCATGAGTCGACCGCTCATGTCTGGAAGCATACTTGGACTTCTTCTTTATCGTTGTTGATTGCTGCTTTGATGTCAGTTTTGATTAATTGGATACTTGAATCAAAGAGTACATACACAAGAATAAATGATTCAATGTCAGAATTAATTGCTCATTTAGGGTTTGACTATCAATTAATTGTTGATCGTTATTTGTATAAAGATAATAAAGATGTACCCACAATTTTAGACAATGAATACTCCAATGTTTTAGAAATAAGATTAACTGAAGAGATTATGAAATTAGAAAACTTAATTCACAAATCTTTTATTGAGCACAGGGCTTTTTTCCATAAACCTATAAATAAAGTTGGTTATTTAGAGTTAGTTGCAACTTGCAAGGCAATGCTGGAAAATCTAATTGAGGCCAGACAAGAAGTTCAATTTTTTGATGTTTATAATGCTGATTTAGATAAAGGAATGACTAATTTTTTGGTTACATTTAGAACAGCCTCTGTATCATCCTGTTGTTATAATTTTTTCACTTTATCAAACTGTTATAAAAGTTTATGTCCATTATCCAATTACATGCCTAATTCTATAATGGCTAGAAAGCAAATGTACGATAAAATGGAATTTTATGAAAAGAATGCCAGTAAAAACTTATCTGAGTCTAAAAAAGCTAACATAAGCAATGATGAATTAATACACGGAATGGCTTTTTCACAAGCATTTACCAATGTTACAGTTAATTTAGAAAAACTGGTTGATCAAAGTAAAGGTCTGCTAGGAGAAGAAATCAAATTCTAAAATATTGTCTCTATATATAAACAGGGATTTCTTATACATCAAAAATACAAAATGTAAAATTATAACATTAAATGTTTATATTATCTTTTTCCGTTTCAACTACTATTTCTTGTTGATCTTCAGCTTTGTTCTCTTCAATCAGTAGTGCCTTCTTTTCTCTTTCTTCCTTCCATTGCATTCCTTTATACATTGGAATGTACATAAGCATATTTGCAACAAACATTGTACCGCAAAGCAAAGAAAAGGTACCACCAACAGTCATAGCCTTGTTCATTTTATCAAATACAGCTGTAAATAGTGCAGCTAGCAAACATCTAACTAAATTATAAGATGCATTAGCAGAGGATGTTTCTGTAGGAAATAAAGAGCATAATAATGAAGAGCAATAAGCCAATGAAGACATTGAACAGTAAGAACCTAACGCTGACATGACAACCGTTACTGGTAAGGGCCAGTGACATTTAATGGACCATCCAAAAATGCAATATACAACTATACAAAGAAAGTTTTGAGGCATGGAGGACCATAATCTTGCTTTAATAATATTGAATTTAGCGTCCCTGGGTAGTTTTCCAGTTTCTATATTCTTGAGGAAAATTGTCACCTCTTTTTTGTAATTATAATCTATTATTCTTCCTGAAATTATACAGCCAACCAATCCTGATAAACCAGGTGCCAAGTATATGTAGGCCACTTTCTTAATACTGTAGTTGTAAGGGGCTGCAGTTAAAAACGATGAAATAGCATTCAAATTTAAAGTCCAGCACGCAAATTGAATACCGAATCCAAGCAATACTAAATAGACTTCTTTAAATGAGACTATCTGTAAAGTCCTTAAAACATTAACTTTCTGTCTCTTAGCAATGGAATCCAAATTTGGTTGATCCCAATGAAATTGTTTTTTTATTTTCAAGGTGTATGGTGAAATATTAATCCAACTTTTTGGTTTCACAGATAAATCACCTACAATAGATTTATTGGTCTCAATTAAAAACACGCATTGCAAAACAAAAGAAATAAATCCACCAATCACCAAATACCACCATACAGCTCTCCATGCCGTTTCGTATGATGTTCCAGCAAATCTGTCATTTTGAATAAAACAAGAAATGAGAGGGCCTAATGCTTGGCCAGAAAGAGTTAAGGCAGAGGTAAAGCCAACATATCTCCCTTTATTCTTGGCATTCGAAATATCAGAAGCAATACCAGAGTTTATTGCAATCAATGCAGATACACTGCAAGATTGAAAGAATCTTAAAACCATAAGCGTGGCGTAGTTTTTTAAAAGAGCCAAACCAACAGTTATGCAAACATAACTGAAGAGGCACAAAACACATACAGGTCTTCTACCATATGTATCAGCAAAAGTCGATAACACCATTGGAGAGCACCCTTGACCTATAAAGTAAATTAATACTGCAAGATTTAATTCTGTCTCTGTTTTATTCAAATATTTCTCCATAGGTTTCATCATAGGAAACATAATAGGCCCGCCTAAGAGAAGAGTAGAAGCCTCCGAGCACGGCTAGCATGAGCATAAAATAGCGCTGATACTTATTTAGTAACGGTTGAATATCTTCTTTAGCAATAATCTCTTCTTCCACTACAGTCGAGCCTGATGATGACATTGACTCGATATCAAAATTGCGATTGTCAATATTATCCATATTATTAATGTTTTGCTTCTTAGAATAATCTTTGGTATCTTTCTCCAAGTAATCTGTCTTCATCTTTGAGTTTGGTCTTCCATTTATTACCTTTCTTTTAGTTATTCGATGAGTTTTGCTTTTCTTTGAGTCATTAAGCCGTTACTAATAATATAGCACAAAAATCTAACTTCTCCTAGACATTTTTCCTTAAAAGGTTAATAAACGAGACAAAGGTGACTCACTCAGTATAACATGTGTTTTTTTTTTTTTTTTGACAAAAATCGTGACAAAAAACTCCGTTCGGTAGCGCGAATTAATGTTATTATCAAAATATGCTCACAAGTCACACAATTAATGCACTTGCCTGTTCCAAAGAGGAAACTAAAAATATAGGATAATTAGGAGTTGAAAGCTGGTGATGTGGGCTAAATATTTCTTTTTGCTTGTTTTGGCACCAGGTCTAAAATAGCAGAAATGTTTCTTCTAAATGGGATATGTCAACATATTACTATTTTAATATCTTGTTTATTATCTTGTTTTCCACTAAATTATGGGTTTTCACATCTGTATGCATTAGAAAGAAAGCTAAAATAATACTTTTTAAACAATGCCGGCCTTTAAAAAAAAAGATGTGGTGTTTCCATTGGCGGTGATTTTTTTATCTGGAGTTAACAACAAAAATAATAGTAATAATAATTGAGCAAAACTATCAAAAAAAAAGACATATCCTTTGATTTTTTTTAATTTTTTTTTGGAAAAGCCAAATACGATTATGATTCATTAATTTTTGATACATTTGAAAGTAGAGTCTCCAACTTAATAAGATGTTAGAAGTCTTAAGAAAAGCCATTCATGAGGCTAGATGCTGTTATAAATGCTAACTTGTAATAGAAATAAAAACAGAGGGATACGAAAAACTTTTTTGTACTAATTTAGGCTTTCGCAACTTCATAAAGGCAGAAAAGCAATTATATCCTTATTTTTTATTTTTAGTAAGAAAATTCAAATAGCTATGAATAGTTTTCATGAAGCTTAAGATGTGTGTTAATTTCTTACATTAAACTATATTCGTTTTAGTTAAACGTCATATATCAAACATTCAGTAGCAAAATTCAGAGGGAAATTATTATTTTGCCTTTAAACAATGTGCCTTTTTCATAACACAGTTTTTAGAAAATTCCAAAAAAAATTGGTATATAAGTTAATCAAGCAATAACTCATTTTCAAAAGTCGATATTTATTGATTGACAAACAGTTTAATATCTGGATCATAAGGACCAACACACATGTCTGACTCTGAAAAACAGAATATTGCCATCACGGTCTCTGATGAGATATCAAGTGATCATTCGGATTCTAAGCAACAGAATAGTACCCAGTTTGAACCTATTTCTTCAAATGCATCACTGAATGAAGCTAACAAATCAGATGCAGTGTACTCAATTCATTCATATAGTGATTTACAAATTTGGCATCTGCTGAAACTATTAAAGTATGATGATGTAGATAGTCTCGACAATTTGCCAACAGAAATCGAGTTTCTGGGAACAAAACTGCATGAATTAACCATAGAAGAGTCGCTTAATACTATGAAAGAAGCAGAAGAATATCATTTCAACGACCCAAATATTGATGTTTCCCAATATAATGATTTTGTCCGGTACTCTAGCGAAGGAGTGGATGTGAACAATGAGGTCGACGTTTTTTCTTTAAAAGCACTAGCTGTTTTAGTTAAATATCACTCCCCTTACCCTGAAGTAAGAGCTGTTTGTCCACCTCCATTGTTAGATGATCCAAGTATTCCTGTTGAAACTTTTAGAAGTTACTTTTTGGGATTAATTTGGTTGATATTATCTGCCGGGTTCAATGAATTTTTCGCTCATAGACTAGTTTCTATATCTGTTTCAACTGCTGTCATTCAAATGTTCTTATATCCTATGGGTAGAGCATGGGCTAAGTGGGTACCTTGTTGGGGTTTTTCAATAAAAAATAAAAGATTTGCATTGAATGTTGAAACACCGTGGACTGATAAAGAGCAAATGTTTTGTACCTTAATAATTGCTATATCTATGCCCGATTTTTACCCATCTTATAATATCTTGGTTCAAAAATTGTATTATGGGCAAGATGTGTCATTCAATTATCAATTCTGGTTATCCCTTTGTGTTCAGATGATGGGATTTGGTTTTTCTGGTGTCTTAAGAAAATTTGTTGTTTATCCTGTAAAAGCAATGTGGCCAACGTCATTATCAACAATTGCCTTAAACAGAACATTGCTAATTCCTGAACAAAGACCTACAACTGGAGGCAAGTTTTTCCTCACAAGATACAAAGTTTTCTTCATTGCTTTCTCGTTTATGGTTCTTTATCAATGGATTCCTGGTTACTTGTTTGAAGGATTATCAACTTTTAATTGGATTACATGGACTGCACCAGATAATTGGAAATTGGCAGTTGTTACTGGTGGGGTTACTGGTGTAGGTTTGAATCCGATTGCATCATTTGATTACAGTGTTATAAAGGCTAATTCAATGACTGTTCCTTTCTTTTCAACTGCCACTCAATTTGCTGGTTCTTTATTAGCTATAGTTATTGTTTTAGCTGTTTTCTTTACAAACTACCAGCATTCATCCTATTTACCAATTTATTCAAACTCATTGTTTACCAATACAGCTAAAAAATACCAAGTTACCAAAATTTTAAACTCTGATTACAAGTTTGATGAAGAGCTATACCAAAAATACTCACCACCTTTCTACTCTGCAGGAAATTTAGTATCATATGGTGTGTTTATAGCATTATACCCATTTTTGATCACTTACTACTTATTTACCGAATACAGAATGTTTAGAGATGCTTTTAAAGTTTGGGGCCTATCAATTTGGGAGCTTAGAAAAAAACAAGCCTGGGTAGACCTTCTGAAAGGCGAATCGAGCGCATTAACTTCGTTTAACGATCCACATTCTAAAGCCATGAGAAAATACAAAGAAGTTCCAGATTGGTGGTATTTCTCTGTTTTGATTGTCTTAGTTATTGTTGGTTCAATAACTCTAAGATGTTTCCCTACAAATACCCCTGTTTGGTGTCTATTCATGTCCATAGGTTTCAATTTTGCTTTTTTGATTCCATTGGCAATTTTGGAGGCAACCACAGGTGTAACTAAGGGATTAAATATCCTTATTGAAATGATAATGGGTTATGCCTTACCAGGAAATCCAATAGCCTTAATGACAATAAAAGCAATAGGTTATAGTATTGATGGGCAGGCAGATTCATACGTCTCAAATTTGAAATTGGCACACTACTGTAAAATCTCACCAAGAGCTGTTTTCAGAGGCCAACTTGTTTTTGCTTTTATCCAAATTTTTATTAATCTAGCTGTAGTCAACTGGTGTATTTCTAATTTAGCTGGATTTTGTACTTCATCAGCTAAAGGAAAATTCACTTGCCCAGATGCCCAAACCTACTATAATGCATCAATTATGTGGGGGTCGCTTGGTCCAAAAAAGATTTTCAATGACGTTTACCCGATTTTAAAATGGTGTTGGTTGATAGGTTTTTTGCTGGGCGCATTCTTTGCAGGTCTTAAGATGTATGGCAGAAGATATTTCCCTGTGTGGTTCAATCCAGTCATTTTCCTGGTTGGTATGTCTATTGGACCACCATATGGTCTAATGTACAAGACTCCAGGACTTATCATGTCTTTTTTTTCTCAATGGTACGCAAGAAAGTATCATCTTCAATTATGGGAAAGATATAATTATGTTGTAGCCGCAGCTTTCAACGCAGGTCTGGTCTTGGCATCGATCATCATCTTCTTTTCTGTGCAATTTGAATCTACCAAGTTGAGCTGGTGGGGAAACACAGTTCCATACGCTGGTATGGATGATAAGGGTATTCCAAGATTAAACATCACAGATACTCCAAAAGGGTACTTTGGCTATGCCCCTGGTTATTATCCTTAGTTAGTGCTGAGCCATTTAAATATTTATGATCTGTTTGTTTAAAGCGAGATGTATCACATGACCTAGTCATGGTCTTTAATTATGGTTTTTCTTTTTTATCAGCTATACGTATTTGCCGGATTTATACTCTCTCAACACCATAAAACTGCCTTTAGCGCCGAGATTCGGTTTTTAGAGCTAAATAGTTCCTGTCTCCTTGTTATTTCCGTTAGCTCTGGTTCTGTAGAACTTTTTATAACCTGTTGAATGGCCTGAATGCAAGACATCCAGTTGAAAAAACCAACTCCTTCTTCATTTTTCGGAGTTTTCACCAATGATTTGGCACATACAATTTACAGAGTTCTTGCTTATGCCATAATTTTTGGCTCTTGGAGCCGAATGTGCTTATCATTTATTAAAACCGTAGGAATTTTGCTAACAATATTTTTTGAACCCCAAGCATCTCTTAAACAGCGCAATAAGGATTCTATGATTATACTTAAACAAAGGCAATTAAATAACTCAAATATTAAAAATCATACAATACCGAAACTTAACTGAACAAGAGTATAAACTAAGCTGAAGTAACCACCAAGAAATCTATTTTGTTTTTTCTTTGAGCTTTACATTGGCTAACTTTAATTTGATACGGAACACGATTTCTATTAGACGTATATTATGATTGGCTTCGATGAAAAAGAAACCAAAAGCAAAATGGAACTATCAGAAGACAGCGCTAATAACAATAGCTTAACTACTATTGATACAATAAACTCAAAAGAATTAGAAATCTTAAACGAGGCCAGAGATGATGACGAGCAAAGCTATCCATATTGTGCTATTCCGAAAGCCCAAACCTATTTTATCATATCGCTTCTTGGAAGTGTAGGGCTTCTGTCTACAATAGCAGGACCATCGTTATTTGGATGTTTAAATGAAATGGAGAAAGCTTTTGGTGTTACAGCACAAAAAATTGATTTGCTAATTACAGTGTATTCTGCCGTGCAAGGAGTTTCTCCATCAATGGTGTCTTTTTTTGTTGACGCCGGTTTTATTTCAAAAAGAAATGCAACTTGGTTAGGAGCTTTCATTTACGCATGGATGAGTTTTGGTATTACACAATGTAAAGAATATAACGGACTGTTTGCTTTGCGGTTTTTTCAGGCTTTTGCTATATCGCCAGTCATTTCCATTAATAATGCCGTGTGCGCTGATCTGGCACCAAAGAAAGAAAGAGGTATGATTACCGGGATTGTTGGAGGAGTTCAGGTATCTCTAGGTTCCGCCTTTGCCCCTGTTATATCTGCAGCTCTTACCGAGAGATTTGGTTCCTATAAAGCTATGTTCTACTACCTATTCATTCTGGCGTTATGCTCAACAATTGTGTCTTTTCTTTGTTTGCCATCCACTGACAGATCTGATGTAGGTAATGGCTACAGAAAGCCTAAAGAAGTTATTAACAGAGCACCAATCATTTATACGAAATATTGGTCAAAGAGATGTTTTCAAAAAGAATACCCACAATCAATTGTTCCAGCAAAAAAAGTGTCGCCATTTTTGCCTTTTTTAATTATTAAAAAAGCAGAAGTTATTGTTCTTCTCCTGGCCTCAGGTCTGCAATTTACCCAGTGGACAGTGGCTATGACAGCCTTATCCCATGTTTTGGCTAATTCACATTATAACAAGGGAACATTGGAAATAGGTAAATGCTTTTTAGCTATAGGTGTACCGACATTATGCTCTATTGTAGGCTCAGGAAGACTTATGAATCACTGCTACAAAAAACAAAAAAAAGAACATGACAAATTTATTGAAGAGAGTTGCAGCAATAAAGATTTTGATCTTAGTCACCCAAAATATAAACTGAATTTGTATAAAGCAAGACTCTATTATGCTACACCAGCTCAATTGTTTTCCTCCGCTTGTTTTATAGTTTTTGGTTGGATGTTGAATCAAAATCAGCCTGTATGGTTAGTTTTATTATTTGTTGGTATAGCCTCACTCTTCTCGAATGGTATTTTGCCTATGTCCACAGTTGTCATTATTGAAACTCATCCTGAAGCCGGGTCTTCAGCTGCAGCCTTGTTGAACTTTGGAAGATGTGAATTGGCAGCCATTTTTGTTGCTGTTTACACTTACATGGTCAATGCATGGAATGTCGGTTGGTGCTTCACCTTTTTGGGTATCCTAACTGTTATTGCAAGTTTCATGCTCCAATATGTTATGGCAAGACAGCCCTACTGGGAGTACGAGAGAAATGTGAAAGAAGCTGAAAAGAATAGATCTCCCAAAGAAACTTCAGTTTAAGTAAATACGGAATTGCTTTTTTAGTTTGATGGATTGTGGTCTTTTTCATCAGAGCATTGAAGAAAGATTTTGCATGTGATTCTTGATGCCTGGTGTTTCCGGAATGATTGAGTTCTTAGTTTTTTTTATACTCACAGCATATTTATATCACTTTTATAAGCGGTAGCCAGCTTTTTTTCTACTCTTTTGATGGGTTATTGCCCTATCTGGATTTTTAGTTTTCCATGTGAGATAACCACGGCTTCTTCTTCCCAACCGGTCTAAGGAGCATTCAGGTAGACAAATGAACTGTCTTTCTTATATGCACCATACTGACTTGGATTATCCTGTCTATGGCACAAACAACTTCATCAAGCAGCTTTATAATAAGTTAAGTTGTATAAGGGTTCTGCCTGCATTTTCATTGTATATCGGAATTTTAATTTTTATAAAACAGAAAACCACCATCAAGTAAGCATCAAAAAAGAGAGTTTTAGGGCACGTTGAAAGAAACCCTTGATATTTAGTGGCAAGTAAAGCTTTGTTGTAAAACATTGCCCAATGCCTTATGTTAAATATAGGAGGGCCGCGTTAGAATTTGTGCACGTGAACAATCTGTTTCAGGTGAAGATTTTTCTAACGGGCGGCTGAGATGCTGCAGCTGTTTGTACCCTCGTGTAAACCTTAAAAGCCGTTCCCTGTGGAAATGGAGCTGGAAAAAATTTCTCGTTATTAACTTGAAACGAAAAAACAATACTGAGAAAAAACATATCTGAAACATCGACCTCAGTAGAAAGAAAAAGAGGTTTTAATCAACAATCTTCTGACTTGTTTCATAAAACTTTTGTCGAAAAACTTACAGCTGCAATTTGTCTTATTGTTTAGACATAAGATAGCGGTGGAAAATAAAAACTCCCTATATTGTGAATTTGTTTTGCAGCCATATCTTATTTAAGAAAATTGGGTTGTTGTTTTCTGCCTTATATAATAGTATCACAATAACCACAGCCAAGAAGCCATTGGGTAGTGTACTGCTGACCCACCATAGAGAACTGATTAGCTTAGCTCATTACATTACATCACATCATAGCTTATCACACTAAAGGTATATATGCTTCAACATGGCTGACGATCCTAACAACAATGATGAATGTTCCAATAACAACAACAGTAAAACTCTTTACACCGTTGTACAAGGCAAAAGGCGAACAGGAGGAACTACTAATCAATCAGCATTCTTAAATGGAGTGCCTAAGGATTTTTTTTTGCACGTGGATGAATCTACAAAGGGGCCAAGAATAGACTCTTTAACGCCAAACAAGGTTTTCAATCTTCACAGAAGTGGATCTCCAACACTGCCGAACTTTGGATCTCATCTTGATAACATAACAGGTAACAACCAGTTTCCCAAAAAAAAAAACAGTATAACTGAGATTGTGGAGGGAAATGTTCTTGTTCAACACGATATAATTGAAGAAGAGGATTTGGATGCCCAAAGTCCAGATAACGATGTAGATATGAGCAAAACCAGCATTGGTCCTGTTTTAAACAGCAATCCAATTTGGAATAGCATTGATTCTCAAACTTTGCCTTTAAATTCTAAAAACCTTAAATTGGATACCACCATAGTAACGGATGATTCGGATACTATGTCAGAATCCAACAGTGTGCTGCATGAAGACATGGAAAAAGCTGCTAGTAATCACTATTTGGAACAGAGTGTGGAAAACTTATACAAAAAGTTCACTAAGATAAACAAGCTTGAGGATTCAAGAATAAAGAATGGATCAAATCTGAAATACGTTGTCAACGGAACTCCTTATGAAAAAATCAATGATAGACTGACTTCCAATGTTAATCCTTTCAGCATGACAGTTTCAAAAAAAAGTTTGAATTACAAAAGAAATAGATATTGTGATATATCGCCGTACAACTACAATAGAGTGAGATTACCGCTTGATGAAAGCTTTGAAGGGGAAAAGAATAATGATTATATTAATGCATCTTACGTTAAACTAGATTGCTTGAATGAGAGAGAAAATAAGTATTTTATTGCAACACAAGGCCCCACTAAACACACTTACAAGCAGTTTTGGCAAATGTGTTTCGAGGAAGGGAAAAAAAGCGGTTCTGATGAATTGATAATAGTCATGGTAACTCCCTTGGTCGAGAAGCATAGAGAAAAATGCTTTCCTTATTGGCCGTCCAAAGAAACCCAAAAGCTGTTTAATCAAAAGGATAAACTGTTCATTGAGTCTCTTCAAAAAGTAGGGATTGGTTTTACAGCATTTCCAAGAGAATTAGAAGTCAGCGTTGTAGATGAATCATACGTTGATGGGCATTATTATACTCTCTTGCAGCTAACTGATCTCACGAATGGCTCCATTGTCAAAATTCATCACTTATACTATGATAAATGGGAAGATTTCTCTTCGCCAAACTCTTCATCTCAGATCATCCGTTTGATTGAGCATACAAATAAAATTAAGATCAATAGAGATAATATTCCTATCTTATCACATTGTTCTGCTGGTGTCGGACGTACAGGTACTTTTTTGGCTCTATTCTATTTATACAATTCTTTGAAAGAGGGCATATTGCAAAACTCCCCATTACAAGATCCAATTGAAGCTACAGTTAAACAACTAAGGCTTTGCAGAATGAAGATGGTTCAAACATTTGATCAGTATCAGTTTATCTATAAAGTCATTAAGAATCAAATGGGCTTGTGATTAGCAACTATTGTATATTAGTTTCCTATGTAATTTCTTTTTTATCAAGCAATATAGCCATTACGAAATGAATATTTGCTATATATTTCGGTCTTTTAGACAGACGTCTTCATGGTTCATTTTTTTGAAATCACGTTATCAGTCAGCGCAACATGTACTGAAGCAAAATGTAGTAAAAAATATATATTCATATTTTTTTGTTCAAAAGTTTTTGAGTAGTTGGTCGACATTTTTGTTGAAAACCTCGCCTACTGTTAAATCCGATTCAAGGTATTTGCATTATAATTAATAATTAATTAACAATATTTTTTATTTTTGGTACGACAAGCAAAAAAGCTTAAAAGAAAGAATTTCAAATCAACTAACCCATGCTTTGTAGCAGACAGTGAAACTTTTCTTTTTCCAATACTGGCACGCCTTAGGAAAGTTACTGACTTTTTAATGAGGTTTTTCCTCTATTGGGAATCAAGAAAATTTTTCAGTATCTTCTTCATGGAGTTTCAGGAGAAGAAAGAAATTCTATATCTTCTAAAATACTCATTAAGTAGATTAATTGAGAGATATTCATAACAACCAAGAACCAGTATTAATTTTTGTTTCATATATCAAAATGTCTGACGGTGTTTTCCAAGGTGCCATTGGTATCGATTTAGGTACTACTTATTCCTGTGTTGCTACTTACGAAAGTAGTGTTGAAATTATTGCCAACGAACAAGGTAACAGAGTTACTCCATCTTATGTTGCTTTCACTTCTGAAGAAAGATTAATTGGTGATGCTGCTAAGAATCAAGCCGCCATCAACCCAAAGAACACTGTCTTCGATGCCAAGAGATTGATTGGTAGAAGATTTGATGAAGATACCGTTCAATCCGATATCAAGACCTGGCCATTTACCATCATTGATGAACAAGGTTCCCCAATGATTCAAGTTGAATACTTAGGTGAAGACAAGAAGTTTTCTCCACAAGAAATTTCTGCCATGGTTTTGTCCAAGATGAAAGAAATTGCCGAAGCCAAGATCGGACAAACTGTTGAAAAGGCTGTCATCACTGTTCCAGCTTATTTCAACGATGCTCAAAGACAAGCTACCAAGGATGCTGGTGCCATTGCCGGTTTGAACGTTTTAAGAATTATTAACGAACCAACTGCCGCTGCTATTGCTTACGGTTTAGGTGCTGGTAAGTCTGAAAACGAAAAGAACGTTTTGATTTTCGATTTAGGTGGTGGTACTTTTGATGTTTCTTTATTGAACATCACTGGTGGTGTCTACAATGTTAAAGCTACTTCCGGTAACACTCATTTGGGTGGTCAAGATTTCGATAACAACTTGTTGGACCACTTCCAAAAGGAATTCTTAAAGAAGTCCGGTCACGATATTTCTGGTGATGCTAGAGCTTTGAGAAGACTAAGAACTTCTTGTGAAAGAGCTAAGAGATCTTTGTCCTCTGTTACTCAAACTACTGTCGAAGTTGACTCTTTGTTTGAAGGTGAAGATTTCGAATCCACCATTACCAGAGCTAGATTTGAAGACATCAACTCCTCTTTATTCAAGTCCACTTTGGAACCAGTTGAAAAGGTTTTGAAGGATGCTGCTATGACTAAAGCTCAAGTTGACGAAGTTGTCTTAGTCGGTGGTTCCACCAGAATTCCAAAGGTTCAAAAATTATTGTCTGACTTCTTTGACGGTAAGGCTTTGGAAAAATCTATCAACCCAGATGAAGCTGTTGCTTTCGGTGCTGCCGTTCAAGGTGCTATCTTAACCGGCCAATCCACTTCTGATGAAACCAAGGACTTGTTATTGCTAGATGTTGCTCCATTATCCTTAGGTGTCGGTATGGTTGGTAACGTTATGGGTGTTGTTGTTCCAAGAAACACCACTGTTCCAACTATCAAGAGAAGAACTTTCACTACTGTTCAAGAAAACCAAACCTCAGTTACTTTCCCAGTTTACCAAGGTGAAAGAACCAACTGTGCTGAAAATACTTTATTAGGTGAATTCGACTTAAAGGGTATTCCTCCAATGCCAGCTGGTGAACCAGTCTTAGAAGCTATCTTTGAAGTTGATGCTAATGGTATCTTAAAGGTTACTGCTGTTGAAAAGTCAACTGGTAAGTCTGCTAACATTACTATCTCCAACGCTATCGGTAGATTATCTGAAGAAGATATCGAAAAGATGTTGAACAACGCTGAAGAATTCAAGGCTGCTGATGAAGCTTTCGCCAAGAAGCACGAATCCAGACAAAAGTTGGAATCTTACATCACCACTATCTCCACCATTATCTCTGATGAAGCTTCTGCTGCTAAGTTAAAAAAATCTGCTTTGCCAAAGATTCAAGAAGAATTAACTAAGGCTTTCATGACCGTTCAAGACGAAAACGCCACTGCTGATGTCTACAGAAAGGCTGAAATCGCTTTGAAGAGAGCTTACAACAAGGCTACTTCTACCAGATAAATAAAAAACAAAACTGAGTGAAAATTTTTTAAAATGTCAAAAATGGTTTTTAATGCCATTGAAAAAAATATATATCAAACATATAGCTTTTGTTTTTTTTTAAACTAAGAAATAAGATAAATTAATAAGATCTGTTAATCTAATAAAGCTCAGTCCTTGGTGGTAGACATAGTGTATGATGAGTAACTTCTTTGAGGTTGCCTGCATGGTGTTTTACTAATATTAAGCTGGTGTTCTTTCGTTATCAAAGCGAACCGAAAGAATTGAAAAACCCACTCCCTCAAATCATCAAATAGCAAACTGCTTTATTCTTGTTTACAACGCTGTGCTGTGGACCTTTGTGGTCACTTAGCAGAGCTGTTTTGCTGTATGCCTTCCGTTGGTTGATGCGGGTTTTGGTGTTGTAATGTGGTCAACACTGCGAATCGGTCTAAGCAGTATGGAGATGCACGATATTCTGTCAACTAATATTAAACTGGCTGACCTGAGAATGAAGGTCATTAGCCCCTTTGCTTCAGCTGTAAATGTTGGTCGTTTTCTCTGCTGCAGAATTTTCATCCCTTCTTAAGATTCTGTTACGTCACATGCATTTAATAAAGATGGTTATAACATTTTTAACTAGTTATTTCCTGCGTGTGCATGGGTTTTTTGTGCTGCATTGTTTACAGATTTCTATACTCTCAATCGGTTACTGCGGTTCCTGATACAATTCAAACTCTTTTTAGTTCGTCTAAATTCTTTATTATCGCCCCACTCTGAGGTTTTAAATGTATTTTATTTTCAAATTCACTCACTTGATTGTATGTATGTTTCGATCTAATTTCAGTAGAATCTTCGTTAGCATATCCTATTGCGAACATCAAATCAAGCCACGAATCACATCATGCTGATGCCACTTCCATCACCACAAACCATGCAAAAGCATACTCATTTTACATTTAACACCTTATAGGCTGAACTTTAATGAGTGATATAATATTCATCACTTATTTTTAGAAATTCCCAATATTCACTTGGTTACTGTTTATTTACCTTTAAGCAGTGGTATTGTGTATATGTATAGTTGCTCTTCTCCGGTTAGAGACACGAATTGGCGGAGAAAGCATTGGGGCACAGCATCTAATAAAAAACAATCTTTGATTCCAAAATCGTATAGATAGATACTCGTTGTACTATGCAGCCTTTGTGCAGTTCTAAAAACAGTTGAATCAGTGTACTTCTAAGCTGGTTTTCAGCCTCCATTATTTCTTGATAGTTGTTGATGACTGCGATCAATCCGCTTCTGAAAATAAACGCGATATAAAAATAGACCCCTGAAAATCTATTTAAAGCCTGTGATCAATTTTTGTATGTGCAGTTCAGAAGATTTTAAGTTTTTGGGAGATAATTGAAGAAAATCAAATTGGTTATAAAGTTAAAATAGAGAGGGTCTAGAGCCCAAAATTAATTATTAGAAACAAATTATACAGTTTTAAAAATAAATATAAACCCAGAAAAATAGGACAAACATAGCCACATGTCTGCCTATACATCATCAGGCAGTTTTAATAGAACATCGGCTTCTTTTCTTGCCACTGAAAACGCGAATGACACATCTTATATCCATCAACTTTATGCGGGTTATGAGCAATATTCTCCGCTATCCTTGTACAATGGGGAAGTTCCATCAATGGCTTTCAATGCTACTGCAATGGCTTTTTTCGCAGTTTGCATGCTCTTCCAATTATCTCTATTTGTCAGATACAGAAACAAATTTTATTCAGTCACGATGTTTCTATATTTAGCCGGTGAATCTGTTGGTTACATAGGCAGAATTTTATCCGCCTCTGATGTATCCGGCTATTCCCTCGAAAAGACAAACTACTATATTATCCAATTCACCCTGCTGACGATTGTTCCCAATTTCTTTAATGCCGCCGTGTATTCCCAATACGGCAGATTTTTATATGCCTTTGGAACAACCGAGGAAAAGATTAGAGCATTCAATGTATTTGGAAGAAAATTTCAGCCTACGCTTATGTCATTTGTTTTGATTTTCATTGATTTTCTCTGCATTTTGATTCAAGCAGCTGGTGGTAACATATTAAGAGGTGCCACGACCACTGCAGAGATAAACATTGGTAATGGGGTCTATATTGCTGGTATTGCGTTGCAGTGCTTTTCCATGAGTTGCTTTACCCTTCTGTTTTCCAAATTACTGTACAATATCCATGTCAAACAAAGACTGGAGTTTTTCAGAGACAAAGATTCTTTTCAGAAATATAGTGAAAACTTGCACTATCTTTCACCTTCCATGACATATTTTCAACCATGGAAATGGAGCAAAATCATTAAGGCTGTGTCACTGGAAGAAATTTCTAGACTCAACGCCGATGGTCCAGTTACATCTATTTCACTTGAAAAGTTAAATAGCTTTCAACAAAAAATGTTTTATGTCTATCCCTTCTTTTTATCCACAGCTTTTATTTTAGCTATTATTAGATGTTTTTACAGACTTTTTGAAGTTGCTATTGGTGGTTGGGGTGGTTATTTGATGAATCACGAATGGTTTCTGATTGCTTTAGACTTTATTCCGTTATCTATCGGAGCCGTAATCACTTGTGTGTTCTCTGAAGGTTTTGTATTCGGCAGAGATGGCTTAAAAACGCTAAAGAAAGTCAAATTAAACCACTATAACGGAAAATCTTCTTTCAAAAGACTGGGCTCTGACATAAAACTATTATTTTCTAGAAATAGTAGAGTTCAATATGTTGAAGATAAATATTCTAACAAGGACGAACAATCATTGTAACAAAATAAAAACTCTTGGTCTTTTGTTTTCGCCTGTAACGGATCAAATTTTCCCAAGTACCAAAGTTCTTGGCACATTTTGGAAAATTATCATTTGCATTTAATTCCAAGATAGACTTTTTTCATTTATTGAGTTATTAAGGAGATTTTAATAGCCTAGCTGGAAGAAACCTTTTGAAGCAACTAAGAAGTCCATTTTCACCTGCATCTGATAAGTTAATTAAAGTTTCTTTTTTAACGCAGTCCATTTGACGCGTGACTTTAATTTGATGCTGATGGCCCAAATGGGATTTTTTGATAGCTAAAAAAAGGAACTCAACCATTATATACAAATCTACTAATAAATCCTTTTTACTCCAAAATACCTTCAGCAAATTGCCCGAATACCAATCATATAACTCGTTCTAAAATGAAATTAGAAACTTCGCACATGCGTTATTTGACACCTGAAGACTTCAATGTGTTGGAAGCTGTAGAAAAGGGATCTACTAATCATGAATTAGTTCCAACATCTTTAATCTACAGATTATCAACCATGATGAAGTCTCAAGGAGGAACTAACAGAGCTATCTCTGATCTTGCGAAGCTGAATTTAATCTCAAAAATTAGAAATGCCAAATATGATGGTTATAAATTGACGTACAAAGGTATTGATTATTTAGCTTTAAAAGCATTGTTGACAAATAACATCATTTATTCCATCGGAGCTATATTTGGTGTCGGTAAGGAATCTGACATTTATAAGGTCTCATCAGAACAGGGTGAAACCAGAGTAATGAAGCTACATAGACTTGGCAGAACTTCTTTTCAAACAGTCAAGAAAAATAGAGACTACTTAAAAAAAAACGATCTTATGGGAACTAACTGGATGTATTTGTCAAAGATTGCTGCCGGTAAAGAATTTGAGTTTTTGTCTATACTATATGAAAATGGATTTAATGTTCCAAAACCATATTTTGTAACTAGACATGCTTTAGTAATGGAATTGATTGATGGGTTCCCCATGAGAAATTTAAGAAGAACCACTTTTAAAGAAAGAAGTCTGGACAAATTGTATACTGATTTAATGAAGTTTATTGTAAAATTAGCAAAGAATGGTCTTATTCATTGTGATTATAATGAATTCAATATCATGATTAAAAATCATTTGGATGTTGGTGATCTTGGATTTATTGTTATTGACTTCCCACAAGCCATCTCTATTGACCATAAGGATGCAGAATACTATTTCAAGAGAGATGTGGACTGTATTAAAAGATTCTTCAAGAAAAAATTAAAATATGTTCCTAGAAGAGACCCGATATGGTTGGATGAAAGTGGTTTTGGTGATGGTTATAAATACCCATACCCAGTTTTTCACAGGGATATTAAGGAAAGAGTTGACAATTTAGATGAAATATTAAAATCTTCAGGCTTCAATAAGAAACATCCAAGCGAAAACTCTGATGAAATAGAAAATTGTCTTGTTAATATGAGAGGTGAAAAGACCGAAATATACACAAGTGATGATGACGAAGATTACAACAGTGAATCTGGCAGTGAATATTACTCAGATGAAAGTGAGGATGAAAGTTCGGATAACTACTCCTCAGAATCTGAATCTGAAGAAGAGAATGAAAGAATTATAGAAGCTTTGTCTAAAGGAGTAAAGGACCTCAAGATGGACAGCATGGGTAACTACATCCTAGAAGATTGATTTACAATATATATAACTTCTATTTGTTTAATCATAATCAATACCTGAATCTTCCTCCTCGGGTACTTCATCTTCTTCCCCAGGTACTTCATCGTCAGCAGAAGCCATTTCTATTTCTTGTATTTGTTGTTCAGCATCTAGTTGACCGGCTTTAACGTCTCTACCTTCTTCATCTGAAGAATCTTCCGATCCATCAATGTTGTCAATATCTGCTTCATAGTCCGCATCATCTGAATCATCCTCATCATTATCTTCATCCTTGATTATATCAGATCCATCTTCCTCTTGTTCGATACCTCTTTCTTTATCTTCTTTTATAGCCGCCGTTAAATCACCTTTAGCCTCTTGTTTAGCATTTGCCTTTGCTTTCAACTCATCAGACAAAGATTTGTCATTGACGTGCTTGGTAATTATATAATTATTAATTTTGTCATACTCTTGCTGATCAATCATTGAAAATTCAATTTTGCTATCATCTTCCAATATAAGTGTCAATGAAAAAGTCAATCTAGTTATAGTGGAATAATTTATAGACTTTATAGAATAAATCGGCAAAATCAAAATTGGTTTCTTAATTCCAAACAACAAGTGGTCGGGAAGAAAATAAAGAGTGCCTTCTTTGCTGCTAATATGTGAGTTAACCAAAAATGATGACTGAAGCTCATTTTTTAAGTTGAATGGGTCGAGAATTTTAAACCCTGTAAGAATTGCTTGTTTTCTTATGTAGTCAACACAGTTTTGAAATTGTTCATTTACAGTTGCGTCTTCATCTGATTCTATCTTTTTCAAGGAAAGCAGTTGCTTTATTACTTCTGACTTGTTTAATGATAGCACTAGTGGATCCTTGTCATCATCGTACTTTATCAACAAATAGCTTAGGTTACTTCTCTCAATTACAGGTAAAAATAAAGCAAATTTAATGTTCTGTTTCGTGTTTTCTATTTGAAATTGTACTTCGTCTGCTTTGTCTGATAAAATTATATTGTTATATTTATTTTGCAAGTCGAAACTAATAGCAAAATTCAGTTTTTTCCTTATAGGGGAAAGAACTGAGCAATTAATCAATTGAAAAAGAGTAGTTTTGCTAGTAGAATTAAATGATACATTGTCAACTTTCTGTTTCTTTGTTTTGTGTGCTAAGTCGGTATTATTTTTATTCTCCAACAAAATATTTTCAATAATATTATTGAAAGCTACTTGTTTACTGTCGTCCAGACCAGCTCTAAAATGTTCAATTTCTCTGCGAATTTCACTTGATAAATTTCCATAACAATCCCTCATAATTCTTTGCCAAAATAAATAATGAATCAAATGATTTTGCGTATATGTGTTACCTCTGGTTTGGGTAGATTGTCTTTTTAATTTTAAGTGTTGTTTGAACGGGACTTTGCGATCTAAAAAATGTTGAGAGTTGTTGAGAGCCTTGTAAAAAAAGAGGGAATCAAGAAAATTCAAGTTCTCTATCTGCTTCTTTTTTTTATTATTCAAGCAAACTCCTAAGCCTTAATTTGTGTATAAGTGAGTAAGTGGAAATAATGGAACAGGTAAAAAATACACTGCCAGCTGTGCAGTACGATCCTTCAAAATCATCAGGTGCAAAACCTTCATCGCTTTGAAAGAAAGCCCGGAACACTTTCAACGTACTGTTGAACCAACGAATTTCACTACCTGTGGTAGTCAATGCTGTTCTGCATTAGCAGCATATGCTGTTTTAGCATGTACAAGCTAAAAAAGCAAAAAAACAAAAAAATACTCCCCCGCCGAGAGTCGAACTCGGGTCTACGCTGTGAAAGAGCGCCGTGATAGCCGTTACACTACGAGGGATTATAAAACAGTTTTTAAAGATATTTACTTTTTCTAGCTGGATCTGTAGATTAAGCATTGACAACTCTTCATAGTGAGTGTGGTGTTGTTAATGGTTTGTTTTTGCCTTAGCATATATTATGTCTATTATCAGTTGGTATTTTAGTAGCTAAAGTGATTACTAAAATATTTTTAGGTTGAATTGAAGTACTATTTAGTCCTGCTGTTCAGCAAAATCTCCCTTCAATTTGAGATGGAGTTGTTAATCTCAAAATTTTAAAAAAAATAAAATAAAAAGCGCATATAAATTTATATAATAAGATTTTCAACTTTACAATAGTTTTGCTGTTTACTCAATTTTTTTGTTTTCAATCCATTCTTTGAAAAACTTCAAAGAGGCAACAGGTTGATTCATTGGAACCATGTGGCCGGCATCATAAACTCTTAAAAATGTTAAGCCATTAGAACTTTTAGCTTCACCTTCGTGGTCACCCCATGGAGCAAGTGTTTCTTTGGTATAGTCTTCAGAACCGGCCCACTGTAGAGCTTCAGTCCAGTATTTATTACCAACCCAGTTGCAGATGAAGTCAAAGTCCCCAGCATATATCAATACAGGAATTCCTTTATCCAAAATATCGGCAACATATTGATTAAAAGGTCTGGCGCCATCACCATTAGCAGCGAAGTTTGTATTAACTTCAGAAGAACATCCTTCGAATTTGGTAACTTTGGAACCAGTAGCTTTCTGAACAAATGGTTGATTTAAGTAAGCATCAATATATTTGGAGACAAAATAACAATCACCATCGCCAGTTTCGCATGGGCCGGAAATGTCGTAAACGTTCAATCCAGTTTTTTCAAAAACATTGAAAACAACACCGTCACAGTACAAATTTGCTAAGACACAGGCAAAGTCTAAATTAGAAGCATAGCAGCTTGCCATCAACGCCTCACATCTTGGAATAGCTTCTTCCAAAGTAACACAATCTACGGGAGATATGAAGGTTTTATTGTGGCCATTGTGAATAGGATCGCAAAGCATAGTGAAGTAGGATGGGTATTGAAGCATTGGATCAGTAATTCCATTACCAATCATAACAGAAGTTAAATTTAAATCATTATCATGTTTCAAAACAATTTCATTAGCCATGGCCGGAATGTAGTGACCAGCGTAAGATTCACCTGCGATGTGCCATTCTTTATCTTGAACAAGTTCTGGGAAATTTTCAGAGAATAGCTTGAAAAATTCGTACATATCTTCTGCACTTCCATATGAGTTATTAACTACACCGTCAGATTCATCATCCCCATCGTAGTAGGAATAACCGACACCAACAGGTTGGTCGATGAACATAACACTAGCAAAATTGTTCCATGAGTATTCATTTCTGATAGGATTTAAATCAGCATCTAAGGTACTTGGACCAATAAGCTCACCCAAAAACCCAGTCGTGGAAGAGCATCCTGGACCTCCATTAAACCAAGTCAAGTGATGATTAGAGTTTTCATCTCTGGATCCAAAAAACCAGAAAAAAATATGTTTGGATGAAGGTAAATCAATGTATCCTGACATTTGGAAAATAGATTCGTCTTCCAATCCAAGCTCAGATAATTTAGAAGCGTCAGAGGTAACATGGAAAGAAACACTGTTATCTGGAGTAGAGTAGGTTTTAAACTCACTTTTATCAAAACCTTTTTTCATTATCTGAACCCTATTGGAAAATACTTTTTGAAGGGGGTTAGAGGAACCTTCAATACCTAAAGCTAATCTATCTCCACTAATGAAGCCTGCATTGGTTAATGCTGTAAACAAGGAGAGGACTGTTAATAAAGAATAGTGGTAGCACGAGAGTTTCATTACTCTTTTTTTAAAAAAATCTTGTTAAATTTTGGTTGGTTTTGTGACTTTCATCAATTGAGACTATATCATTATAAGGCTTGTTATATAGCAGTAGAGAAAAAAGATAAGCGAGTTTTAGAAGAGGTTATATATGCTTTTTTTGTTATGGCTCTTTTTTATAAATTCCTAAAAGCCGATGACTTTTGATTAAATGCTAAAATGAAATGGTTTATTACTACTGAAACATAAGCTAAATTTCATATGTTTATGCTTAATAAAAAGCCAAATTAAAACAACTCTTAATATCATGACTGTGGAAACTACAGCTTAAAACTATTTTTTTTTGAAAATCGTTTTAAAAAATGCCTTTTAGTGTATGCTATTAAAAAGTTTCTTGGGACTTCGATATTGAAATGCTTCTAGGTTATATATTATTAAAAACAAATGCCAGGCTATTTTGCATTGAAGAAATAATGCAATAAATTATTTTAAGAGATATGTTGGTTTCACTCTGTTTTTCAATAACCTTTGTCGTTTCATTTCGATTAAATTTTTAAACTTAAAGATATGCAATGTTTAATTTACTGGGTTATCTAAATGGTATGGCGGAACTGCTACAGAGATGATGACAAAATGTCATTTTCGAAATTCTGTTATGAGAATATGGCAGATTTTCTGTGTTAAATGATTTTTGTTAGTTCTTAACATGTGATATTATTAATCTTCAAATAATCTTTTACGTGGGCTCCAGCCAATCTTAAACCTAGTTTTTGTCTGCAAGGTAAAAAACAAGCACCTTTTCCGATGAACAAGGCTAAATAACTGTACAGTACAACTTTGATTAGACACAATTCACAAGTTTACATTTCCTTGATTTCATTTCCTTTTTGGGCTCAGGTGTGTTTATAAAAATTGCCAGACATACACGTCTTATGGAAGTGTTTCTTGGAAGTTATGCCTATTGAAATCTTAATATATATATGCCTATGCTTTACTCCTATAAACCTATCCTTAACATTAAGCTCACAAGAACTTTATTGTCCTATAATCTGACTTTAGAACCAGTTGAAGAAATATTCCTTAATCGGATAATTGTTCATGCTGTATAATTAAAATTATTTGAAAGGTAAATAACTTTGTTTTGCTCATCTATATGTTAAGACACCTCAATAAAAAAAATTTCCCTCAGCTGAGAATATATTTCTACAACCATCTTTTTTCTGCTGCTCCAATTTGCAGTATTGCCACATTAACCCCCTTTCACCTCTCTGTGTCGGTCTTGATTTTACTCTTATGCAACCCTATCTTCTTCCTAATGTTTAAGATCTTCTCATAGGTGGTGAGGCTAGCTATATTTTGATTTGGTATATTAGATTCAACATATAGGTTTGTTACGAACTCGTCCTTGTTAGCTCAGTCGGTAGAGCGTTCGACTTTTAAACTTACTAAAAGCCATAAAGGAATCGAAATGTCAGGGGTTCGAGCCCCCTATGAGGAGTTCTGTTTTTTTTTGCATTGATTTTGTGTTATATCCGTTTCTTTGTCAGTTTAGTAATTCATTTAATCAATTCAATACACAAAAAATATACTAATCAAGAATAAAAGAGTGGTAATAAAAAAGCCATGATAAAATCGTATTATCACCTTCCAACAAGCTTTTTTTTTAATATTTCAATCATAATGTTTTTAAATAAAAATAAAACCATTGAAAAAGGGTCGTTAAGTTAGATGGAAAATTACAGATCGGATATTTCAGAAAGTTCAACCAAACGGCTTTTCAATAAAATTGGCCAAAGTTTCAAGAGATCCAACATTAATAAATATCACGAATTCTATGCATCTCCAGCTCAGCAATGTGTTGTTGCTCCTTACAGCGCTAGTTTACAGCTGCCAAATCCTTATAGCAATAACCTTACAGCAAAAATATCCATATTACCTTTATTACAGAATGCTGGTTTACAAATTGAAAAATTGAATGAAGAAGTAATTAAGGCGCTCAATCAAATCAATATTATTGATGATATATCGGAAAATGTATATAATAATGAAAAACAGAAATATGAAAATATTAAATCTCAACAAGAATATACAAGTCCAATAAATAAACGTGAGACGAATATCAAAAACTATACAGATGAAGATTCAGTCGAAGTGAATATAGGTTATCTTGACCACTATAGCACCAACAAAATTAGAAATAGTGTAGATCAAATTCCCTTAGGCTCAAACAATAAAAACAATAATAATAATAACTTTTATCTGCCCAGTAGCTTTGAGTCAGATTTGTATAGTGGTAGGCTGAACAAAACACAAGGAATTGTAATTCAATCTGAAATTTGTGGTAATTTTGAAAGATTTCAAAGTGAAAAAACTTGGAAAGAACGAAAAAAGCAATATAACTTCAAAGAAGTACCCAGACATGATATTATTTCAGAAGAGATTTTAAAAACTATAGATGAAGTTTTAAAAGTGAAAAACAAAGAGAGAAAACTTATTAGTCAGTTAATTGGAAATTTTGAGAAATTTTTATCACTTCAAAATAACCTTTATTTAAACAAAGATGCCACAAATGTAATTTTAAATTTTATTAAACTATTAGAGATTGAAAGTTTTGCCTTAAATTCCAGCAGTCAGATTATAGAAAGTTTGCAAAATTTTATATTTGGTGTTTATGTTAGAGAAGGCACAGTCAAAAAATGTCATTCAAGTTTAGTTACCTCAGGCAATAGAGTAGAAGTAAGTCCAGTAAATAACAATACCAATCTTGATTTAAGTTTTTATTATGAAGAATTTGGAAAAGTTAAAAAGAATTTTCAAGAAGATTCTAAAAACTATGTTGACTATATAGCACATTGTGGTTCCGTGTTTTTATTGAATTGGTTTGCTGATATGCAAAACACATTTCTTAAGAAACAAGTTGTTCTTAATAAGATGTACCTAGAAAGATTTGAATATTTGTATAAACTTTATCCTGAGCATATGATCGGCAAGTTGAGCAACTATGAACTTAGTTATATGAAATCAAACTGGAAAGTTTTTGAAACTTACTTAGACACCCCACTCCTTCATTTGAAATCACAAATTAAAAAGAGCGATCATAAAGAAAATGAATCGGTCTTTCAGCATGAAATTAATAGTAATCAAGTAAAATCAATTTTACCAAAGTCAAAAAAAACTAGAAGTAATAGATTTAAACCCACAGTACCCAAGTTTAATCAAGATGACAGCGATGACCCCTCCCAAATAGAGTTTAATGATAAAAGTTTGCGCGATAATGTATTGGTAAATAGCGACCCCAAAAGAGCCATCGGGATCGTCTCAAAAATGAAAGAAGCTGAAAATCTCCATAATAAAAACGGAAATTTTGAATCTGCAACTGCGGTGGATAATAACAATAAGGAAAATGAATTTAGCCCAAATTTAAAAGAGAACAACCCTAAACACTATGTCATATATAATCCAAAAGATAATCCTGTGTTTAACGAATCAAATAATATATCTGATGCAATAAACAGAATTGTCTTAGAAAGTTCGTTCTAATGTATAAAAAAAGGTTCAAAATAAAGCTCTATTTGTTTTATGCATGTATGTTTATTTACAGGTGGGATGAATGAAATTATTTTATGAAACATTGAAGTAAGTTCAAATAGTATTAAAAGAAAGAAAACAATTCAGGAAAATAGCTTTTTACCAATTTCATAGGTTGAGATCATTATAGCACAACTAGGAGCAATTTTTATTATTCTTGGAGTTATACCTGCATATAGCGCTAGAATTCCTTCATTTTTTCTAATGGCATTTAAATACGCAAACATGTTACGATTCTGTTTATAATTGTTTATTTTGTTTTTTTGCAAGGGTGATGATCCGTTCTCTCTTTCTTGCATTGCAATTTGAAGTCTAGTTTTACCCACATCAAATGGATGAGTAAAAACACCAGCTACTGTTCCAGATATGCTACCAGCAATGAAACTTTTGGCAAAATGCTGTAAAAAGCCCTCATTTATGCTTTCATTTTCAGATGAGTCCATGAACTTCAAATTCTTTTTCATGGATTCATAGGATGCCCAGTAGATAGCGCTAAATGGAACATCTCTCCATAAAGTAATTTCCAGGCCTTTGAATAACGACTTATACCCTATTCTACTTAATTCATTTTTTGTTTCTAAAAGCAAATCATTCAGAATGGTAAAGGAAGAAACACCATGACCTGCAGGAATACTTTGAAGTCTTGTTCTCAAAAGTTCTATTGGTGCAATGCAACTGGCTGCGACTACTCTAGCACCAGCACCGCATATCAAGGCATTTAAAGTTTCATACCTATTCCTCAAAGGAGATGCATCTCTAAGGCCTTCATATCCTGAGTAGTATATAACGTTTGCAGGGATAGCCATTAAAAGTGTTAAAGAAATACCTCTCCAAAGTGTAGTTACACCCTCATTAGTTGAAATTTTCCTAAAAGCATCTATGGTAGAAAAGAATTGTTTTTGATCTTTGCAATGAAGATTTGAAAAGCAATTTTCTTCCCAAAATATAAGTTTGTTTAGATTATTTATACGTGTGGAACCTACATTGTTTGATACAGTCGCACATTCACAGCTAGTTTTTTCAAATTCTTGCAGCATTTCCTGTTGTTGCAGTCGAACTCTAACAACATCCATTGGTGTCAAAAAGAGCGATGTTAAAAACGATCCTGCTGTAGCACTAAGCATCCTATTGTATAAGCTCAATTGAGGTTCAGCTTTAGCAATTATCAAATCCCTTCCATTTTCCGTATTTTCGGCGTGAAGTCTAGATGAAGACGGCATGAGTTTACTACGCAATAAATGAATTTCTTTAAATCAATGCTAACTCGATTTCAAATTAATATGATGTTTCAATATTTCAATAACTTTTTAAAAAAATCTAAAATTGTATTACAGTCAATACTAAAATGCAAAACCTAATTTACAAATCAAACCAAATTAAATCGTCTTGGGATAGTGGTGGAAGTTTATGTCTTCTCTCACTGTCGATATTATTTTTGCACCTTGATTTTTAAATTCTTGAATCAATCAATTTCAATTTGATGGCACGTGATAAAACTCCAATGGTCGTTTCCTAGTGATAGCCTTTAGTCGCATGGCAGATCCCTAGTTTTATAAAATATCTTTTGTTTTAATTCAAAAAGACATTGAGAGTTTCATTAAATGATATATATACATTATGTTTTAATATTATTTCATGTACATAGATAAAATCAGTTTTGATTTCTTATAAAAATATATTGTTGAAACAATTTCTAAGCTTGGTAGGTAGAAGCAGATATGTCACCACCGTGACCAGTCCAGTTAACGTGAATATCCTGACCTTCTGGGAACTCCTTTGAAGCGTACTTTGGTAGTACCTTGAAGGTGTGAGCACCAAAGTAATCTCTCTGGGCTTGCAACAAGTTAGCTGGCAATCTTTCACTTCTGTAACCATCGTAGAAGGCTAAAGCAGTAGAGAAAGCTGGAGTTGGGATACCTTGGGTAACAGCTAAGGCAACAGTCTTTCTCCAACCAGATTGAGCAGTGGTAATAGCGTTAGTGAAGAACTTGTTAAATAGCAAGTTTTCTAACTCTGGGTCTTCTCTGTAAGCTTTGGTTATATCAGCCAAAAAAACAGATCTGATGATACAACCACCTCTCCACATTAAAGCAATAGCTGGGTTGTTCAATTTCCAACCGTAGGTCTTTCCAGCTTCTCTGATTAACATGAAACCTTGAGCATAAGAGATGACCTTGGAAGCGTATAGGGCTTGTTCTAAGTCATCGACAAATTGTTTCTTGTCAGTAACAACAGAGGCATCGATCTTTGGACCGGTTAATAGTTCAGAAGCTCTAACTCTTTCAGATTTCAAAGCAGATAAAGCTCTACCAAAAACAGCTTCACCAATCAAGGTAACTGGCATTCCTAAGTCTAAAGCGTTCATAGCAGTCCACTTACCGGTACCCTTTTGACCAGCAGTATCCATAATCTTTTCAACGATTGGAATACCGTCATTGTCGTTCTTCTTCAAGATATCTCTGGTAATTTCAACTAAGAAAGAGTCCAAAACACCTTTGTTCCATTTTTCAAAGACTTCAGCAATTTCGGCATCTTTAAAATTACCGACTCTCTTCATGATATCGTAAGCTTCACAAATCAATTGCATATCACCGTATTCGATACCATTGTGCACCATCTTAACGTAGTGACCAGCACCGGCTGGACCGACCCAGTCACAACATGGTTCACCGTCAGACTTAGCAGCAATGGATTGGAAAATATCCTTAATGTGAGGCCAAGCTTCTTCGGCACCACCTGGCATCAAAGATGGACCATATCTAGCACCATCTTCACCACCGGAAACACCGGAACCAACAAAGTTAATACCCTTAGCTTTCAATTCTTCGTATCTTCTGTTAGTGTCTGGGAAGTGAGAGTTACCACCGTCAATAATAATATCACCCTTGTCTAAGAAAGGCAATAATTGATCAATGAATAAATCAACTGGCTTACCAGCTTTGACTAATAGCATAATTCTTCTTGGACTCTTCAAGTTCTTGACTAATTCTTCAATGGAGTGAGCACCAATAATAGACTTACCCTTAGCTTCATGAGCCAAAAAATGATCGACCTTAGAAACAGTTCTGTTGTAAGCAACAACAGTGAAGCCGTGATCAGCAGCGTTTAAGATCAAATTTTGACCCATAACGGCCAATCCAATCAAACCAATATCACCTTTAGGTTCAGCAGACATTTCAATATATTATTCTTTACTTTATATATGGAGTATTAAATTCTATTGACTTATAGATTTAATTCCTTGGTGATATAGGAATATATTTAATGTTACGCAGTTTTCCCTTAACTCACCAATACCCTTTTATATATATGTGCTGAAATTTTTGTGTGTAAAAAAAAAAATTTTCTCACCCAGAAAATCTTTTTCATGAACACTCGTTGACGTTTTATTTGCTTAGAAAGGTTGCACAGTGCTATGATAAGGTCATGTGCGTGAATAACTGTTTTCCGCTCACTGTTCCGCAACACATGCTCCCTTCCGGCAAACAATACTCCGCTCCAGGATATCATATTTGTTCAGGAAAAAAGTTGGTTGAGCATCTCATCTATGTCTTCCTTTAGCTAGGATTACTACACATGAGACTAAGAAAAGCTGGTTTTAGGTGTTTGTTCTTTAAATTCCGCTTTCAATCTGTCAGCGAATACAATAAACCTAATAATCTTTGGAAATACAAAAAATTACTACATAAAATATCAAAACATTGATGTGTGGGTAGATGTAACTTGGGGTGCCTTAATTATAGCAATAAGTACAAAAAAACGCTGCGAATGTAAAGTGGTTGATATATTTTATAATTGAGAAGCGGAAATGTGGCTTTTCAATGCCTTAGCGACTAGAATTCATAGAGAAAACTAAGAACCAATAGTAACTGTGATTGTAAAAAGTTCAAGTCCTTTAGTCACTTATTAGAAAGTAGTAAATTAAGTTCAGCAACATCTGTAGCGCTTTTTCATTTCTTTTGCTTTCACTTATCCGCAGCTTTTATCGTAATGCTTGTACGGTTGGGTTTTCTAAAAACTTGTTTATACTATAAACAAAATTTTGTTTACGTATTAACTTTTTTAGAAAATTATGTTTTAATTAAAAACTTTCATCAAAAAGAAAACTTTTATTAATATTTAACTATTGTAAAAAAAAATGTAAACAATGAGTAAAAAGAAGTAGATTAGCCCAAATCATTGTGAAAATGCTTCTTTGCTACTTATTTATTAATATTCTTTTGCATAGCTTTTTATACTCAAATATCAAGTCAAAAAGGCTTTCATTGGAACAACAATTGCTTAAAAATATAGGAAAATCTTAAAAAATTATCGCACCATGTAAAAAAAAAGTAAACTCCTCATAGGGGGCTCGAACCCCTGACATTTCGATTCCTTTGTGGCTTTTAGTAAGTTTAAAAGTCGAACGCTCTACCGACTGAGCTAACAAGGATGAGTTTACGAATTCGTTCACTTACAAAAAGGTATTTACTAGTTAGTATTTGAGAATCGCATAATGCTTTAATAAAAACCAATCAATTGTAGAAAAGAAATAAAAAAATTGTAGATATTAAAGCTATGGCCAGAAAGATTTTATTTTACAACCGTTTTATGGTTTTAATGAAAAATTATTGATATCCAAAATGGCTTCAAATTGTAATTTGCTTTTACTTTAATCAAAGACAGTGCTTGAAAATTGCACTTATATATATGTTGCCTAGTTTATAACTAAAAACCATTTTGAGAATAGTTATTGTTCTTTCTTTTCAAGATTGTATAATCTTTTGTTTAAACAATCAAACCTTTTGCATTGAAAGTTGATAATCTCATCTGCACTTGCTAAAGGATCAATGTCAATACTTTCAAAATCTTCGTAATAGTTATCAAAAAATTCATCCATTTCTTCTTCTTCCCAATACACAGAAACATCAGGTGTATAACAGTGATTTTCAATAATGTCTTCAGTAATAATAAAAATTGGAATACTGTCCATCCATTTTGTGACTTTTTCATTGAATGCCATATTTGAAACGTTTCTTGGATTAAAATTTGGGGGGAAGCTATAGTCAAAATTTCCAAACAGATGACTGTTTTTCGTGGAGAGATGGGGCAGTTGTCTGTGCAAAAACATTTGCAGATTGCTTTGATAAAATTGCTGTTGATATTGCTGATAGTAGTAGTTTGATTGTGGATATGAAATGCTTTTGGAATTATCATTATTCTCAACACATTTGCTATTTAAAAAATAGTTTACAGGCAAGTGAGGTTGATCACTTTGTACCAGTAAAGAGTTTAAATTATTGGCTGCTTGGATTTGACTTTGGTAGAAAGCTTGCTGAGAAACAAATCTTTCAAATATTTTATCGATGTTATCATTAACATTTGTGCCATTTATGTGAACCCTACTCTTTGCAGTTGCATCCGGCAAATGTTGCTCTTGGTTTACAATATTTGTGCTATTTCCAAGAGCAGCAAGTTTTTGGTTATTGAGGGACAATAATTTTGAAGAGTTTCTCATAATGAAAAAGCAGAGGAAGAGGTATTACTTTGGCGGTATATTTTTAAAACCAACTCTGGTAGCTCTGTTTGCTTCAGCTGAGTATAATTTCAATAAATTTGAATATGAGAAGATTGTAACCTTTTTGTATATATTCCGAAAAACATGCTAGTTATAATGTTTTCATATATCTCCAAAAAGACTGTCTTAAATTTTTGTGACGCCTTACTCTGTTCGGTTAACCAAACAAACATTTTGTAGGCTTAATATAACATTTTTGTGTACACAATTAAGCACAATCATAGATTTTATTTGGCTACTTTCAAAGAAGAAATAAAAATGTTTAACGATTTTAATTGATTCAAAGTTTTAAATACTACTTTTTTTAGAATCTTTTAAAGACTGAATAGCTTTTGCCATTCTCTTTGAAGTACCAAACAACTGGTTTTGTGAATGATCAACAAGAAAAAAATCAGTTACTTTTCTTTGCTTGGGTTGTTTAGCCTTTTGGTTCATTTTTTTAATTAAAGGAATCAAAACTTCGTCGCTTCTATCTGGATGCCAGCCTAAATAATTTCTTAACAAAGCTCTTAATTGATCCAAATCAGGATTACCCCACTTAAAAGGCGTTTTATCACTGTCAACAGTAGGATTGTTGTACTCCTTTTTAACAGCACTATATGGCCAATTTTCTGGCAAAATTACATCGTTTGCTAGAAGCCTTTTGCGTAACTTTTTTTCAAAATCTCCTTCTGAATTAATTATATTTTGATCATGCATTCCGTTGTTATACCATTTATTGAAGCTTTCAAGATTACCAAAATGGGCAAGTATTTCAATCGCAGCAACAGGACCAATACCTTTAATACCATTCGTGTAATCACTTCCCAATAAAAAGGCCATTTCAATCAATTGCTGTTTACTCAAGCCCAATGTACCGTCAATACTTTGAAGGTCATAAAATTCAACAAATTGCTTTTCTTGAAACATTTTTCTATAAATTTTAGATCCTCCAAATAAAAAAACATCACTATCATCTGTAATAATACCATCAGCTAGTTTTAATTTCATCAGCTCTGCACATTGAGCTTCAGCCTCCATAGGCGCAGTTATGTAAGGGACTCCAAAACATTGAAGTAGCTCTTGGACTTCCGCAGTCATTTGTGGAGTAACTTCTTCAGCATCTCTCTGTAGTTTTTTATATCTTGAGATGAGCTGGTTGTATCCTAATATGTCGTTGTGAGGTGCGTCCTCTGAAACTTCGGTGTTTCCGTCATCCACAAATACCTGGTTAATTTGATTTTCAGAAACATTATTGCTTTTTAAAGGTTGGATAAATTCAGTGTAATCCTTTTCTTCTTTATCCATCTGATCAACCAGTTCCATTTCTTCATCTTCAAAAAAAGCATACTTTTTAAAATTATCACTAATAGGTTTAGAAATTATTGGCTCATTATCTAGTTGAAAAAAATCATCATCACCATCACTGATATTACTATTTATAGCATTTTTATTAACAGTATCGTTTGTGGATTTTTTCTCAAGTAGATCTGTTGGTTTAATTTCCAGAGGCGGCTGTTCATCCAAATCATCAAATAAACCTTTCATATTGCTTTCATCATTTGTTTCATCACTTTTTTCTTCTTTCTCTTTGCTAACTTTAGTTTCAACTTCCTTTCTATCAGAACTATCATTTAAATTAAATTCTTGCTTTAAGACTGTTATATCGTTTGCTTTGCTATTTGGAGAATTTAGCTGAATTACATTTGGTAACATCTCTTTAGAAGAAACTTCATCAAGTATCGGGTCTTTAGAATCATTCTCAAACTCTTCATTAGGAATTTCAAACATTGCCTCATTTTCAAGATGTTCCTTTTCTTCAACTGAAAAGTTACCTGGTTTGCTAAAGGTTGTTGAGTCTTCATGCTTTTTTTTATCAGTTGAATTATCAGTAGAAAGCTTTTCTTCAACATGGGACGGTAACAGCTTAAAGTTTGTTTTCTCGGTATTAAAATTCTCAACAGCATCAGAACTGGCAATTGTAAATATTGATTCTGGCTTGCTGGTATTAGTTATTATCGCTGATTCTGTGGGGGTTAGGGAGTTTGCTTTTTGAAGATCATTTTTGTCAGGACTTACACTGACATCTTCAAAATCATCATCATCTTCGGATAACTCCAAAACTTCACCATTGTGACCAGAACCAAACAAGTCTATGGTAACAATTTTATTTCTTTTAGATTTTTTTTGGAGTATTTCTGCCTCATCATTAAAATCAGAATCATGTACTCTTTTATTGTTTGCTATTGTTTGTTTATTAGTTAAATCCATTGACATTTCATTTTCTGCTATTGAGGTTTTATTGATTTTTTCTTTCAGCTTTGCAAATGATGGCCTAGTTTTCTCCTTTACTGTTTTTTCATCATGATTATCTAATTGTTGTATTTGCAATGTTAAATCAATTTTAGCTTGTTCCTTAATATTTTTTGCCTCTAGAGATGGGCCATCATCATCCTCATCGCAAGATGATAAAACAATAACATCATTTTCGAGAGAATCATTAGATTTACTTGTATCAACATCAAATTTCTGGTATGGAGATTTTTCAATTAATCGCTGTCTGGTTGCATCTATTAAAGCTTTGATAGAATAATCCTCAACTTCCACTTTTTTTTCTGGAGACATGTCCAAATCGACATCTTCCCAATCTTCATCATTATCCTTGCTCGTTTGATGTTTAATCTGTGAAAACGAATCAATTTCTTCATTTGTTATATTAATAGCGTTCTCTTTACTGGAGCCATCTTTATTATCTAATGACATTGCCCACCCATTTTCTGTCTTTATCAACATATACATTTTTTTGGTTCCAGATATTTTACCTTTGGTGACTTGCGAATCACCATGCATACCTGTAGAGTCTAACAGTTTCTGTGAAAAGAAATTTCTTCTTTTAACCATTTCTATTTGAAACCTAGAAAATTCATTTGGATTTGGAAACATAGCTCTCAATTGCTCAATAGAATACCCCATTCTCAATCTAGATTTACTTCTTAGTGCATATAAAATCATATATTGTGTTGATTTTGGTAAATTGTTAAATTCTTCGGATACTGGGTTTACGCTCTCCAAATCTATTCCTTGCAATTCATCTTCCACATGATTCATTGTATCTTCGTATTCATTTATAGTTGCCATTCTACCGTCATCCTTGTGGTAATGCAATTCGGCTTGTTCAGGAAGCTCCCATTCGCTTGTCTTGTGCTGAGGGGAAACTAGCTTGTTTTGCTTTTTTGACAATATATCTTTATCAGGCTTGTCAATATTTTTAGATGACTTTTTCTTGTCAGTATTCTTTAAGTTTTTGTTCAATAGCTCAATTGCAAGTAGTCTTCTAGCTACAGCTTTGGAAGATTCTCTATTTCCCTCTTTCTTTTGCTGCCTCTCTCTAATAGTTTGTTTCTTTAAGTCACAAACTTCACCGTCAAATACAAATATCGGTTTTATACCATAATGAATCAACTTACAGATTCTTCTAAAAAATCCCAACAAATGTGCATTTATGAAAGTGTTATTTTCTTCTAATGTAAACTCTCCACTTTGTTTGCTTTTTTGGTGTTTTAATGCTGTGATGAACTGATAAAGCCAAATACTAGCATCAACTGCCAATACCTGATCATCTAAAGAGTCCAACTTAACAGGTTTGGATGAAGGTTCAAGCACACTCCAAAGTTTATGAACTCCCATTTGTTTCTCTCTTTTTTATTGGTTTTAAGATATGTTTGCTTGATTGCTAATTATGCAATAAACTTTTTTTTTTTATTTATTTTTCACCTACAGGGTTAAAGTTAAGATATGTCGTGAAATAAGTTGAATATATTTACGAAACGTATTATTGGAAACAATGGTATATTAAAAAAACAGAGCACAATATAATATAAGCTGATGGTAATTTTAAAGATACCCAAGCATAGTGCTTTTGTTTGAATATTGAGTATGATTAACCAATAGCATACACCAAGAATCACGTGCATAACTATATGATGCCTTTTGCGATAGTGTGTTTGTTGAACAAAATGACAAGCTTGAAGCATATACTATTATAGGAGTTAAGCAAGTTATTGCGATGTAGAAATGGGAACGACTGCAAGTTGAATAGCATTTGAATGTGTTACACTAAAAAAAATGACTATTTTTAAACAACGTTTTACTTCCAGGGTAACGATACGACTATAAAAATGAAGTGTATGGATGTCTTTATTTAACGTTTTCTGAAAATGACCCAAAAAAATTATTGCCTCATTTGGATTGAATGTTGTTAAGCAGGTTAAGTGGTAATCAGATTAAGACATATGCTATGACTCTATTGGTTATGGATGGCTCAATATTGAATGTCGCCAAAAACTAGAAACACCCCATTGCTTTAGGGCGTATAAAGTGCCAAGCATTTTGGAATGTTACTGCTTTTGTTTTAATGTAATTGAGGTCTGCATTTTGCTTGCGATACTAAGACCAGTATAGATAAAGCTAAAAAGAGTACCATGAAAATTGCCGTATCCAGTTAAAAGAACAAAATTCGTTAAAGCCCGAGGGAATCATAATTTGCCAATACCTTGATTGTCTCTCTAAGATAAAAACGCGTTTAACATTTCAAAAAATTTAGCTCGAAAGTGATATTGATAAAATGTGCTAGAAATCAAGGATTTTACATGGTAAGAAAAAGCTCAAACGGATTTTGAAATAACTGTATCTAGAAACTAGCCCCATTGTAGTTAACTTGAATACAATTATTGAAGCTGTTGAATTTCACGTGATTTCAAGCTTGGGTGACAAAACACAAAACTTTGAAGATATACAAATTTGAAAATAATTTTTTCATAAGAATTAGCAGCTCTGCTGGCGTAATGGCAACGCGTTTGACTTCTAATCAAGAGATTCTGGGTTCGACCCCCAGGTGGAGTGCTTAATTTTTCTATTTTTACATTTGCTCTGCTGGCGTAATGGCAACGCGTTTGACTTCTAATCAAGAGATTCTGGGTTCGACCCCCAGGTGGAGTGTTTTTTTTTGCTTCTGCCCTTGTTGTTCTTTTGAAGACGATTTTAAACCGCTAGTAGTTGCCGGAGTTACTGCCGAGTTTTTGTCTTCGCTTAGTTGAATGATCAAAATTATAAAATAGCGATGAGTCTAATCCATCAATTTTACTCGGTAGGGATTTCATTACAGAAAGGCATTCCATTCAATTATTTAAAGCAACGTCCCGCATCCGATATTATACCTTTGAAGGAATACTGCTATAGAAACCCGTTCACCCCTAAGATTTACCAAAGACTTATATTAAGGTATTGCATCTTTTCTTTGATTTTGCTTAATAATAGATCTTAAAAAGAATGGGAGATAAACAACATAGTGATAGAGGTTCTTGCACCTTTTCACCATCAAAAAGCAAATATAATATGCCCAGAAGCGGATCCCCGTTAGCAATCAAAAGGGATTCATCTTCATTGTTTAAAAAAAACCGATCCATAAGTGTTTTAGAACATAATTTAACTTACCATGTTAGGAAGACTCTTAAAAACATGCATGCGGGCAATAAATCTGAGCAAAACACAATGGAAGAAGTAAACCTTTCGAAAATTAAAAAACAAAGATATTTGAAGCGTCTTTCATTTATAGGCTACTGCCTTTCCTTACTGTCATGTCTATCAGCAGGTTCTGTGATGATTATATCTTTATATTCAGCAACTTGGCTGAATGTTTTAAACTACAACTCCTTTCAAATTAACTTAATATCGAGTGCAATTAATATGGGTGCTTACATTATTCCACCGTTTTTAGGTGTTATATGCGACACACACGGCCCAGTGATGCTATCCCTTCTGTCGTTTTTCACTTTTGTTCCTCACTATTATTTTTTGAGCACTTGGGCTAGTATTCCAATTGATCAGGTCAAAATTTTTGGTTTCATAGTGTATTGCAGCAGCATGATTGGATGTGGAACATCCTCGCTTTACTTTGCTTCTTTCATTTCCTGCTCAAGACTTTTCACTGAAAGCAAGATGTTGTCGATTTCTATGCCAACTACTTTATATGGATCAAGCTCTATATTATTCGCTTATGCAGCTACTCATTGGAAAAAACTGAGACTGCAACCCATGGATTCTGAAGTTGACTTTAATGAAACCTTGCTGAATTTAAGACTGGTCTTCAAGTATATGGCCATTTTTTACAGTATTGTCATTACGCTCAACTATTTTGCTACTGCCATTGTTACTCATTTGAAGCTAGAGTACGAAGAAGAGTTACAGAAGGATGATGAAAACCTGCCATTGCTAAACCACCAGAATACAAATAATACAGCTTTGTTTGATGATGACGATGACGAAGATGTTGTACTCACCGATAGTGATGAAAATATGACGGAAACTCGCTACTTTTCAGCTGACGAATTGAAATCCAATGAAGCAGAATCACTTAACTTTAAAATTCGGAAATTTTTCACCAACAAGAAAACTTTGCTGATCTTTATTGTGGTGTTTTTGTCTGTTGGATGCCTAGAAACATTTGTATCTAACATGGCTGCTATTTCCGAGCTTTATTCATCTGAGGGCAATTACTACTCACCACAGATTATATTGTCCAATTTCTCTCTCTTTTCTACTGCAGTAAGATTCTTTGTTGGTGTGGTTGTGGATTTAGCCACCAAAAAGTTTGGCAAGAGAAGCAAAAACTTGGACATCTATTTGATGATGCTTTTATTGTTGTTAGGGTTTTTCTCTCAGCTGGTAATGCATCTTTCAAGCGCATACTTAAATTTGGTCTCAGGGATAATGGGGATGTCTTACGGTGGCTTGTTTACAATTTTCCCAATTATAACTCTGAACCACTACGACAGCAATATTTTTGCCATAGCATATGGCTGCTTCCTACTAGCTCCTGCTGCTGGTACTCCGCTATTCTCTCTAATCTTTGCCAATATATTTGACAAAAACCAATGTTTGATTTCGAATTTTTCTTTTTCCTGCATAAACTCCATGTTTTTGGTATCAGCATTTGCATTTGCTGCTTGCTTTGTTATAAGCGTCGCCATTATTCTGCTGGGTCAACAAGAAGAAGCAAATACCCATGAAGTCGCTAATAGCAGCGATGAGACATGAGAAGATATGGCAAACACCGATGCAAATATCTACGAACTCCTATATACACATAAAAATAATTATAAAAAACTTAACAGCCTAGTTGTAAACCACCTTGCATCATTTGAAAGGCGTAAAGCCTGTTCACATACAGTGCAATTTATTAATTTTCGTCCTTTTGATTAAACAGAATGATTGTTTTTATCTCCGCTGTGAGAAAATTTTTTTTTTTTTGAACAGCAAACCTGAAACAGCGCTATAGGGCGAGAATGGATGCTTATTTTTTCGCTGTATATAAGCATCATGACACGTAAATTGAACAATGAAACCATTGGAAATCTCTGGAAAAACCAAGGAAGAAAAGGAAATAGAAGAATAAAAAGGGTTTTTTTTATTTGCACTAGTGTATACTATATTTATCCAAGCAAGCAAACACGTATAAAGACTTGATTTTATTGTTTAATTAACAAAAAACGGAATTTGATTGCTGCCAATACAACATTTAACTTGCACAACACAAAACTATAAAACAGCGATTTTCAACGAGCTTTCTGTTTCTTTTTAATACTCATATTCTCAAAGCACTAAAATGAGCAGCAACAGTATTTTACAGGCCTTCCAGCCTTTCCAGCAATATCTTCCTGAGGTGATTCAACCGACCAGACAAGTTCCCTTCAAGCAAAAAGTCATCTGGACAGTTCTTTCCTTGATGATATTTTTGATCATGAGTGAAATTCCATTGTATGGAATCATGTCTAATGAGCAAGCAGATCCACTTTACTGGTTGAGAGCCATGACCGCTTCCAACAGAGGTACTTTGATGGAATTAGGTATTTCACCAATCGTTACCTCCTCCATGATCTTCCAATTCTTAACAGGAGCTCAAATCCTGACTATTGATAGAGAAAATAAAAAGGACATTGAACTTTTTGAAGTAGCTTCCAAGGTGGTTTCCATTTTGCTGACTATCGGTCAAGCTTTGGTAGTTGTCATCTCCGGCTCTTATGGTAAACCATCTGATTTGGGGATTGCCATTTGCTTGTTGCAAGTACTGCAACTGGTATTTGCCACTTTGACTGTCTTTTTGTTGGATGAGCTAATGAACAAGGGTTACGGATTAGGTTCTGGTATCTCATTGTTCACAACCACTAACATCATTGAACAAATCTTTTGGAAGATTTTTGCCCCAACCACTGTCAACTCTGGTAGGGGTGTTGAATTTGAAGGTGCTATAATTGCTTTTTTCCACCTGTTAATTGTGAAGAAGGACAAGAAGAGAGCTTTAGTTGAAGCATTCTACAGAGACAATTTACCAAATCTGTTCCAAGTTATCGCAACTGTAGTAGTTTTTGTTGCTGTGCTGTATCTCCAAGGTTTCAGATACGAAATTCCTGTCAAGTCCAACAAACAAAGGGGTTCTATGGGGGCTTACCCAGTCAAGTTGTTTTACTCCTCTTCTACTCCATTGATGCTACAAAGTGCCTTAACATCAAATGTCTTTTTGGTTTCGCAATTGCTATATGCCAAGTTCCCATCTAACTTTGTCATCAGATTGCTAGGTGTATGGGGTGTTCCAACAATCAATGGTAAGCTGGTTCAAAGTAACCAAAAAGTTGCTATTGGGGGTTTGTCATACTACTTGCAGCCTCCTTTAAGTTCCACTGATGCTTTATCCAATCCGATAAAGACTTTGGTGTACATTGCCATTGTTTTAGGTACTTGTGCCGTGTTCTCTGTTACCTGGTCCGAAATTTCCGGAACATCAGCAAAAGACATCACTAAACAATTCAAACAACAAGGCATGGTTATCACTGGCCAAAGAGAAACTTCTGTTGGTAAAACTTTAAAGAAAATTATTCCAACTGCTGCCATATTGGGTGGTATTTCTATTGGTGCTCTATCTGTTGGTAGTGACTTGCTTGGAACACTGGGTTCCGGTTCTAATATACTAATGGCCTCCACCACCGTTTACGGGTTCTACGAAAAAGCTGTCAAGGAAGGTGGCTTATCTAAGAAGAAGATCGTGAATGGATTTTCTGAATTGATGTAGGCTACTATAAATAAAAACAAATGTTATATATTTTATCACTAAACGAACTAGAATATACAGTATTCATTGCTACATAAAACCTGCACAAATCACTCACGTGACTAAACTAAACAAAACTGAACAGAACTGAATGTTTCACTTCACCGGTTCAACAAAGTAAAGTCAGCAGCGCAGACCAACAGTCATAATGTTGAACCCATGGATATCAAAAAGAGCTTATGCTACAGACAGACTATTGAACCTGTCGTCCAAGTGGAAAGAAAAGACTACAAATCCCTCTTTTAAGTTACATCTGAGCCCAAGTAGCATCGAAAATGCCAAGAAATCAAAATATATTTTGGCAATGTTTCCATATCCATCGGGGAACCTCCACATTGGGCACTTAAGAGTATATACGATATCTGATACCATTTCAAGATACTATCGCTTAAAAAACTATAATGTAATTCATCCCATTGGCTGGGATTCATTTGGGCTACCTGCTGAAAATGCAGCTATTAATCATGGCATTCCGCCTGACGTGTGGACAAAGAAGAACATTGCCACAATGACTTCGCAACTTGAAAAATTTGATATAGCCTTTGATTGGGAGAAAGAAGTGAAGACATGTGAGAAGGATTACTACAAATGGACCCAATGGATTTTTGAAAAACTATTTGAAAATGGCTCAGCCTATAGAAAAATGAGTGAAATTAATTGGGATCCTGTTGACAAAACAGTTCTAGCTAACGAACAAGTTGATGCTGAGGGAAAATCCTGGAGATCAGGAGCTATTGTTGAGAAAAAAATGCTGAAACAGTGGTATTTTAAGATTTCTGACTATTCTGAAAGACTTTTGAATGATCTTTCAATGCTAAAGCAGTGGCCAGACAAAGTTAAACAAATGCAAAGAAATTGGATTGGGCAGTCAAAAGGAACTATTATCAGATTTCCATTTAGCAAAAAAGTTAATGGATTGGATAATTTAACGACATTTACATCAAGATCTGAAACTTTAGCTTCGGTACAGTACTTGACCATCGGTTTGAAGCATCCATTGTTGGAAAACGAAGCTGAACTGCATAATTTGACTGACGATTTCAAAGGATTGAAAGAATTCATCAAGAAAGAAAATGCAAAGAACATTAGCAGCAAGAGCTACAATCAACTTTTGTCAAAAGATGGTTTTTTGCTCGAAAAAGTTTCAGTTGAAAATCCTCTTCTACCTAACGAAGAGGCCTTACCAGTGTTTGTGTCTTCATATGTTATATCTGACTATGGTCCAGGCGCAGTAATGGGATGTCCAACTCATGACACGAGAGACTTTGACTTTTGGAAAATAAATAACGCAAAAGTACCAAACAAGACTTTGAAACCTGTTTCTGTTGTTCCAGACAAGGAATGTAAGGCTGAATTCTTAGAAATACCGTACCTTTCCAAGCAAGGCTTTATATCTAATGTAAACAAAATTGAAGAGATTAGAGGCCAAACAGCTAAACATGCCAAAAAAACTGTTGATGAACTGCTGCAAAAGATTGGCATGGGGAAGGACACCACAAACTATAAGCTAAGAGATTGGCTTATTTCTAGACAAAGAAAATGGGGAACACCAATTCCTGTTATTCATTGCAATAGTTGTGGTCCAGTGCTGGTGCCGGAGGACGAATTACCTGTGACTTTGAAACAACAACAGGAAGAGTCAATTTGTAAATGTCCAAAATGTGGAAACAAAGATGCTGTTAGAGAAAAGGATACTATGGACACATTTATCGATTCTTCTTGGTATTTCTTCAGGCATTTAGATCCAAAGAATGATAGCCAAATATTTGATCCTAAGAAATCTAAAAAGGTTGACATATACATTGGAGGTGTTGAACATGCTATTTTACATTTACTCTACTCAAGATTCATCTCAAAATTCATGAATGACATTGGATACTATACTGACGACGCCCATGGAGAACCGTTTGAAAAATTAATAACTCAAGGCATGGTGCAAGGCAAAACATTTATTGAACCTGACAATGGAAGATTTTTAAAGCCTGAAGAAGTTGATGCTGAAGGGAAAATTATAGCCACAGGAAAAACACCAAAGATTGCCTATGAGAAGATGAGCAAAAGCAAGTACAATGGTGCTGATCCGGTGGAATGCATTGACAAACATGGATGTGATGCTACAAGAGCACATATCTTGTTTCAAGCTCCTGTCTCTGATGCTTTAAATTGGGATGAACAAAAAATAGTTGGTGTTAAAAAATGGCTGAAAAAGTTGATAAAGGTGTGTGAAACAATTGAGATTGAGGACTGTAAAAGCTACGAACACTATGTTGATAACTACGCTTTTGATAAAAGTAGTCCTCTTGATTTAAAGCTTTATAACAGCATCCAGGAATCTTGCAAATCTATTGAATCTTCTTTTAAAGATGCGGAATCCTTGAACACTATTATTTCAGATTATATGATATTGACTAATGAACTGACTGAATTTTCCAAATCCAATGTGTCCAAAGATTTGTTGATGAACGGACTGATTAAATTAGTGCATATGGTTTACCCTGTTGCACCAAGTGTTTCTGAAGAATGTGCGTCCATTCTGGGCCAAAGGTTTCATTGGGCCAACATGGGGAAATTTTGGCCCAAGAGTGAAGACCCAATAACTTCAAGCACAACCAGCTACAAAATATTAATCAACAATAAAAAAAAGGAAAACGTAACCTTAGATTCTGAATCTCATAAATTGAGTGATGAGGACATTTTTAAGCTGCTAACAGAGAAAAGCGCAATACCAAAGGACACAGTCTTCACCAGATTAATAAAGACAAAAAGTATCTTTAACTTTATACAGCAAAAGACAACATAATACTTTCATTGTTCATATATAATATATCTATATCCTGTAAATATAAATATTAGATGTTATTTATAGGCCTATTCTAACTTTAGCTGACCCAAGACATCGTACATACCCTTTCCTCTGACGTAAGGATCCATGTCTTTGTAGTTTTCGGCCAAAAGAGCAGATAATCTCAATCTTTCGGCAGTAAAAGTATCTCTTTTACCTGGATCGACATTTTCAACCCATTCACAAGTCTTTTGTAAAAACTGCTGAATCAATGAGTTTCTTTGCTCCTTCAACTTTGCCAAAGTTGCTTTATCATCATTCAATCTAGTAGCCAAGACTTGCTCCGTTGGATAGTTGTCAAAATCAAAGTTCGATTCACCTCCTAAATACTGGGGAAGCTGACTTTTATCGATGAAGTTCTCCAACTCCTTTGTGTTTTTGGAAAAAGAAATCTTGTCGGCAACAACGGGATCTAACCAGTTCTTGATGATGTTCCAAATAGGAGAGAAAATCCACGGAGCTTTATGAATCAACAACTTACCTAAACACTCAGGATACTGAGCTTCAAAACATTTGATCAGGAATTTGACTGGGGCATAGTCCATGTTACTGGTTTTGAAATCAGTCAAATCAAAAATAATCAAAGCTTGATCCACAGAATTCTTTTCTCTCAAGAACAATCTCGTAGACTCAATGACCAAAATGGCATACTTTTCCATGGCTTCTTCAGTTTGCTCCTTTGCATGGTGCAATCTCGGTCTACACAAAACAATTGGTCTGCCAGCCAAGTCTCTTCCAACAACAACACTTTTCATAGTCTTTAAATTGTAATCAACTAAACCAGATTCAGTATCAGCAGGATCATTTAACATTCCGACCTCACCCTTGAGAATCAGTTCGTCAGGGGAAGTGAAATGTGTTTGTCTCCATTTGATGGTTTCAACCAACATGGTTAGGGAGTTGTTTAAATTCCATTTTCTGGCTCTTACAAACCTCAAGGCCAGATTATCAGGATAATCAGTTCTCAAAAAAGACCAGAACACACTTTGCAAGACCTCCTTCGAGAGCGGCTTTAAGGAGTCGTGCAACTTGAAGCCACCTACAGCCGCCATGGCTGCTGGAGTTGCAGTGGGCTTTTTCTTTCCAAAACCCCATTTAATACCACTAGAAGAACCGCTGCTAGACTCATCGTTTTCCTTCAAATCAATGTTGGATTCGTTGGAGTCTATTTTCAAGCTGGAAGGTAAATTCAGATTTTCATACCCCATCTTGTACAGTATATTCACCCATACTTGTTTCAGTAGCAACTCCTGTTGAATGGTCAAGTTACCCAATCTGCCTTCTTTAATATTACCATACAAATCTTGAAAATTGGACGACATGCTATTAGTGTAGTTTGGTTGGGCCATTTTCAGCTTTTTCAAGGACCAAGGAAAAAGAGCTTTGGGTTAGTAGACACTGAAATAAATTCATTAGCAGTGGTTGACATTTTTTTGTTGAAGCTTTTTCACGTGCTTCACGCACCGAGAAACAAGAAAAGATGCAGATCACGTGCATAATAAAGACCCGAACTCCACGGCTTGTGGCGCTTTCCGGACAGTCTCTGCTGCCAGCTGCTGTGCTCTGAGGTGCCAATTGATGTCCTTGTGCGGTTAGATATAGGTATATATATATATATAGCTGTATATAGAACTAAAAACGCTTTCCTTTCATGCATGTTCCGCGGCGTTCTTTTGAGACCTATCTCGCAGTGTTCTTTCCCCCATGAGAACCTATTTACAGATGCCTTCTTACATAGCTCTATTCAGCTGTTGCTGGACCCCTGATCTTTCTCTTATTCTCCTCCACAAAGAGACAGTGTCTATTGGCTACAGGATCGTATTTGATGGTGTGTATTCTTGGTGCTGTCTTCTTCACATACATGGTTCTCGAGTAGCCTGTCAAAGCCTGTGACACTAGTTTTACGGCGGCATAGTTAGTTTTAGCAGTAACTTTTGGAGCTCCCATTTTTAGAAAGTAGTGTTATATGGTGTATATACAGAGTTATGAATATGTGAGGTTGGATAAACACTTCTTTTCACATTTCTCCTGAAAATTTTTCTTGAGCGGTTTTGGAGGCAGACGAGCGCCACAAGTCACGTGCACGAGCGTCACCTCTCTCCCTACACATCGATGCTTCTCAGCACTGACCAGCGATCAATGTCTCCTGAGCAGTCCACAAAGTAGAATCTTCCTGTTTTCTTGTTGCTATTTGCACTGGCCATTCTGACAAACCAGTCAAGACTTACAGACTCCCTGTTTTCACAAAAATCCACCTTCAGGTAGGTTTTGATCCTGTCTCTTATCATATCTTTCTCCAGCTCGCTGTTAAATTTATAGTCAGAGTACGACAGGGAGATGTGGGGATCATATTCGAGAGGGTCGACTGCGGGTAGCCCCTCAACGATATCCGTTATGATGGTAATCAGCGAAAGAAGAATGTAAATGGATCCTTTGTCAACTTCCAGAACACAATTTTGAAAGAACAGGTTTTTGTTGTTGAACTTAACGCCCTGGACCCTTATTTCATTCAGCTTGCTGCTTTTTTCGGAGTGCAGTGTTGTGGTTATTATCTTAACGATTTTGTTGAACGTTTCAACATTATTTGGGATGTTTTTTATTAGTGTTATATGGGGTGGCAGTATATTAAAGCCGTAGCGGTTGAATGGCTTATGAGAACTGCTGCCTTTCACTTCTCCGTTATCTTCAAATTCGTTGTATTGGATGTTGATTTTGTTGCTTGGGACAAGAGTGGATATGGAGCTAACGAGATTATTGAAATTACAGTGGAATTGGGACGTTGGAAGCGGCGAGTACCAAAGTGCAATACCCATTAAATCAAATATGTGATGTGGGTTAGGACTCCTTCTTCTTCTCTGCTTCCTTGTTTGTGGTGCCTACTGCTTGAAATACCTACCAAAGCAAAAGGAGGGAATCTCGGCCCGGATCTCGCGGAAATTAGTTTTTCCCTCAGGGGAGACAAGATCCGCTTGAAAAGTCAGCCGCACAAAGCTCATCTGCTGAGACAGGATTTTGTTCAGTTCAGTTCCACCACCTTTTCCGCCATCAATAGTCGTCTTTGATCTTCTGCTTCTTGGATTTCAGTTTGTGCAGGAAGGCGTCTTTATCTTCCAAGTCCTCTTTCATTGTGCCGTATCTCTGGTTGTTTTTGACACCATCGATGACTCTGAAGTACGGCTGGCATCTGTAGAACGGAATGTTGTAGTATTTGACCTCATCTGCAGAATTTTCCTCGTCAAGGGTTATTTTATCCTCATTCAGTTCAGGATCCTCCTCTATTCTTTTTTCTATTCTTTCTGTCACTTTTCCTATCCACAGCTTGAACTCATCAGTTTGTTCAAACACCTTATTCAGAGGCCCAAACTCGTTTCTCAGGTCCAGTTCTTTTTCAAAAAAAGGTCTTAGCAGCTTAAATACATGTGATTTAAAGGATTTCATCGATGCTGGGGACTGATCTTTCACAGACAAAACAATATCATAGTATTCTCTTAAAATTGCATCCACTCGAGGGAAAACCCTGTCTTTGATCTTGTCTAAACCCTCACAGGAGGTAACATCATCCTCATCAGTGAAATTGAAAATCCCCGGGTTGTACAAGGCACCTTCACCTGACATTACCGCGTCACACTTTGTGTAATCTAGTACGTTTAATATGTCCTCAGGGTAGATCATATTGCCGTTGGAGATGACTACTTGCTTTTCTGCCTCGTCTTTTTTGTTGCTGACTATCATCTCTTTGATGTGTTTAATATAGTCCAGATCAGCCAGTCCTGTAGCTTGACCTCTTTGCTCTCTCAATCGTCCATGCACTCCAATCCATTCTGCACCAGAATCGACACACATCTGTGCATACTCCAATGACTTGTCTAGCTCAGGAAATATTCTGATTTTGCAGGTATTATTAATTCCAGCTTCGTGCATTCCACTGATCAAGTTCTTTATCAATGGCCAATCTTCCATCAAAAAAGATCCATAGTGGCCAGATCTCGCAATGTTTTGAGGACAACCCAAATTCAAATCAATCATATCGCAAGAATCCTTAACGTAATCGCATGATTGCAACAATTCGTTTATATCGTTGCTGCAAAATTGCACCACCAATGGTCTATCCATCTCATGAGTACCATCCAATGGTCCAAAATTACGGATTCTATATTTGTGATCATTGGCAAAAATCTTCGCATTAAGCATTGGCGTGTATGACAATTCGCACCCATATTTCTTCATTAAAATACGAAACGCCAGTTCTGAATGGTCGACAAGTGGACAGAGCATTTTCTTAGGTTGGTTTAGTTTATTGAAAAGAGCTCTACCTGTCAGCTTTGGGCTGCCTGCGGAAGTGGGTTTTGGCTTATTGGCAATCTTTTCAATCATATGCTTTATTTTTTCCCCTATCGATATGGTTGTCGCTCTGGTTGCTGGATACTCCTGGCAGAAGATCTTTGGTTACCTCATCGTTTTTGGCAAAAGTGAAACTTTTAAGAGACAAAAGGCCAACCAGAAAAAGAAACTAGTGCCAATCACGTGACAACAACTGATGCAGGCACAGTCACTCCATCAGTCCTTCACTGCAAAATGCCTCTCTCATAAGGTGCTACATGGGCAGTTTAACAAAACTAAATATATAAGGCTATTTTCTATCTTTCTTATTATATAAGTATTTACCTCTTTCATTAAGCACTTCACCAAAAGATAAACAAACCGGCCAGATTGGAGCATCCAAAAGGATTCTCAAACCCAGATACAAGCATTTCAGTGACAAACTGTCTTCCTTAACATGTTTTTTCAAAGTAGCTCTATCAGCTTCCAATTTCCATGACTGTAGCTGTTCAATAGTAAGTGGTTCCATGGGTGGAATCAGCTCTTTGGGTAGATTTAATCTTGCCAAATCTACGTTAATAGAGTTCAATCTTTGTTCCAAAAACTGCAAAATACGTCTTGATTGTATCCACACGTTCTCTTCAAAGTCTGATAAGGAGCCGCCATGCTTATAAGTCAGTTCTAACACCTGCAAAAATACAGACAGTATAATAATAGAACTGGAGATACATGTAATGAAAAATATAGGAGTTGAAATAGTGTGCTTTTTATCTTTGTGTTTGTCAATCTTGTAATTCGCAGTTTCACCCCATAAATGAATAGTGTCTAAGCAATGCAACGTTGCTTCTGTTAGTAAATTTCTGTTATAATCTTCACCTTCAAAAAATGACTTGTTCGCAGATAAACAAGAATCAACTAAGTTGTCCAATACTTTATTCAACCCATCAATATTTTTCCTCCATATATGCTTCAAGATAGGTGAAATATTAATGCTTTTTCTTATTCTTGCAAAGTAGTATAGTGGCAAAATCAATCTTAACTTAGGTGTTTTGTTAATCTGTGCTATGGTATCAGAGTCATAAAAGACACCGCCATTTTTCAAAAACAAGGTCTTCCAAGTATCAAGCAAGTTAATGACAATAGGTTTGGATTTTAGTTCCCACTGGTAGGTGGAATAGTTTTTAGATCTTTCAATGAAAATCTTCTCATGAATAGAGAGCAGCATTGACATCAATGTAAACATGGATAGATTGCTGCTGTGTAAATCCTCCAGTTCAAACAATGAATCAGGTGCATTTCGATTGAGACCATCAAACATAGAGAAGGTATTACCGGTTCCGCTATTTTGACTGTAACTAAAATGCTTGTTATCATCAGCATTAGTGCTCAAATGCAAGTCATTTGGGTTAGCCGTGCCCAAGTATCTCAAACATTGGTCATATGAATCACCTCCGTTACTTAATTCTACCAAAGAAAATTTAGAGTCTATGGTGATTTTGTATTTCTTACTCAGTATATTAAACCACTCTAAATGATCATTACAATGAAACAATTCAGATTGAGAACATGGCACACCCCCTTCTTTTAAGTCAACTGAATGCATTCTACAATCCATACCAATCAACGCAGAAAACAAGTTAGAAACAAGAAGTACAATGTGACAGGTTCTAATTCGGGATTGAGCCATAATAAAATATTCAAACATTTTCTTCTTTTCATTGTCATCGTTTTGAATGTTTCTTCCATCAATGGGAGGATTTTGCCACTTCTCTAAGGGCTTTGTTAATTCTGTTATCTGAATGATTCTGATCAATGTATGAAAGTGAATATCTACCTTGGAGTTAATTTCTTTACTGTTGTGGAACATTTCAACAAACGACAAATTGACCATTGTCTGAATAACCCATAAGGGAATATCATGCACCTTGTTTTCAGTGTAATCTTCCAAAATTTTTCTAATAGTGTGTCTGGTAATAACAAAGAGCTGTGTCGCATGGTACAGATGAAAAGAGTACAATGTACCAATAGCTGCAATCGATGTTAATAAAGCCTGATTCTCTAAAGAAGGTTTTATGCTTTGCAGGTGAATGAAATCAAAGTAGGGATGAAACTCTTCCTTATAGAGATTGACATATTGATCCAATTCGCTAGCGGTTGGAAACTGTGTCAGATTGTGATGATGCATAATCTGTAACCTTAAATCTTCGGTAAACCAGCTCAACTTTTTCGATTTAATAGTAGAGTGATGTGCTTTCAGGACCTCAGTTATCGTAGGAGTCTTTATTTCAAGATCAATTTGTGTGTTTGATACTTGTGGATGTTTGGTGTTAATTTTATCCAAAATCGTTTCTAATTCTGGGGTTCCTTTAGAAGCTAAATTGGACTTGTTCAAGGAGGAAGCCAGATCCACAATACTTCCACTATTGTCTGTGCTTGGTGAAAAGTTGCTCTTCGCTGATGTATCATTAGTGTTTTCATCACTCAACATTTCCTTCCACAAGTCCATTTGCCTTACTTTATATAACGATGCTAGAGAGTCGTTGTCCAAGTCAGAAAACTTCAATTCTCCAGATTTGATGTTACTCCAAATTTCCAGTGGACTCATTGTTCTTATACTAGCTGTCGTTTTGATATTAGAACTATTGTCATCAGATGATAAATCTTTTCCCATAGGTAAAGAATTAACAGAAGGGGATGCAAGGAGTCTCAGCGAGTTTTTGACTTGTGGTGCCTTAACGCTTGATGACTGAGACGTTTGTGTTTCTGCAAAATTCTTGTCAAAACCAACATCATTAAAATGCAATTTAAAAGAATTTAAGTTTGTATCATTGATAATTTTATCTTCAAAATTAGATTCGATGAACTTGTCTAACCAAGGATCATGATGATCTGCAGTCAATTTTGGACTTTGATTTTTTGGGGTATCTTTCATATAGTTTGAAATTTTATTTAAAATCTTGGTTTCAGGAAGTCCTTGTGAACTCGATGATTTGCAGTTTTTGCTTTTGGAAAGATTTAAAAGTACTGGCTCCTCAGGAAAATAACCTTTTGGATAGAAGTCATCTTTAACATTGAAGTAGTCTGTGTTTTCTTTTATATTTGGGGTGAAATGAGTGTTATTGGAGTTCAACAAAAACGGTGAATTTTTAATGGCTTGATTACCCAAATATTTTTGATACTCTGAAACGGATATCAAAGAATTAAGTTCTGATCCACTTTTCTGCTTGACTTGCTCCAAAATTTTAGGTGTTGGGGTTTTTGAGTTGAAAAATGGAATGTTGAAGTTGTTGAAAGATAAATTCAGGTTCATGAAGTTTAAATTAGATTTTCTTCTCTTTAAAGGAACGGTTCTAATGTCATCTAAATTCTTTTCTAAAGACGCTTCCTTTTCAGAGCTGTATTCTTGGGGAAAGCTATCATGGTTCTCACTTTCATTATTGTTGAAATTGATCTTTTTCATAGGAAAAATGCTGTCCAAATTTGTTACAATTTGTTCATAGTCAATTATATTATTAATGCTGTTTCCTAATGATATATCAGTTTCCAATTCATAGTTTGGCATAAACAAATGATGATTATCTTCTAGGTGTGCTTGCTCTTGCTGGAGAAAGGCATGTTTTTCGGGATGAGCCAAAATATCGTAGATCGGGGGTGGAGTTGAAAATCTTACCTCTGAAACCCCTTTATCTTGACTGTTATTGTTAATTGTTTGTTTTAAATTAAAATAGTTGACATTTTCTAAATGGCTATTTACTTTGTTCTTTGATGTTAATTCTCCGCTGCTGGCCACGCTTCCTACCAAGTTCGTAGATGAGGGATTATAAGTTGAGCTGCTAATGGCTGAAAATGAAGAATGTCTAACTCTTTTACGCGTAGCGATGCTCCCACTACTTTCACTTTTGTCTTTATCCAAAGAAGGTCTAATGGGAAGAACAGATTCTGACGGGTCTTTTCCAAAATTTTGGTTTTTCAACTCTTCATCAATGTTTTTTGACGTGAGATGGTTTACACTGGAAGCCTTGTAGCTGCCCTCTGTGGCCAAATCATTAGAATTCAAGTCAAAAGGATCGTTTGACTGAGAAATATCAGTATACATTTCATCTGGCGGGCTCTTTTTAAACTTTTTTCTTGGCTGCTTGTCTACGTCTTCAAAAGCTGCCTCAAAGGGTTGTGTAGCAGGATGAAGCTTCCTTATGTGCCTCATCAACAAATCTCTTCTTCCAAACTTTCTTTCACATTGCTTGCAAACATAAGGTCTTTCCTGGGTGTGGGCCAACGCATGCCTCTTTAGATGCTCTACTCTGACGAAACCTCTAAGACAAATGCTACATTGGTGTGGTCTGGGCTTATCCGTTCTCACTTTTTGCGACTGCTTGGGAACTAAGTTCTCATTCTGATTGTCAACAGATTGCTCCATGTGTATATCAATCTGGTGAATTCAAAGATTGCGAAAGAATAACTTCCAAGTTTTGGAGGAACTGAAAGCTGTTGGGAGAAAGAATAAATGTTGTTTTCACTTTTTGTTTGACTGTAAATGGTTATATTAGTTAATTGAAGTGCGATATCTCAAAGCACATATATAAAGATATCACAATACAATAAAACAGACTGCTGTTCTTGGCGACACTGAAGATTGGTCTGCTCTGTGTTTTGACTATGCATTGAGAAACGTTAAATCCATTTATTAGCTGAGAATCGGGCTTTTGACAAGCTGCTGGAGCAACAGCAAAGAAAAGTTATCACGTGATAATATATTTGAAAAGCGCATGCGAGAAACACAGCCCTGTCCCGTGACCGGATGCGCTCTCCAGGTGCCTAGCAGCCCAGCTCAAGCATCTGCTAGAAGAGAAAGGTTTAGTTGACAGTGATGTTCAGAGTCATCCGTCGTGTGCAGCACATCCTAGACGCATGAAAAGACAGCAGAAGTGGCTGTTGGAGGCGCGCCAACGACAATCCTCTCCGTTTGTGACCGAAACAAAGCACATCGGCATAAAGACACAGCAGAATAAAAACGACAATACAAAAAGAAATGATCCAGCCCACTGTGAATCCAGTGGCCAATCAACAATGGAGAAAATATAAAGGCTTTTACGCAAACACAAGACCCAAAAGCTAAAGCTATATGGCTAATAGAAGATGTATGAACAATATGACACTCGATGTAGTTACAGTTTAAAACTCATCAAGCTCTAATTAAATTCACAATAGTAACTCTACCCAAATGGAATCACAGGAAAAAACATGTTGTATAAAATGGTCGATAGTCCAATTGACAGAAAACCTTGCAATCAGGAAGAAAAAAGGCAGGAAAGATACTAAGTCCACAGCCATAGCAGTCCAACAGATGAAAACCAAACCGAACCAAAAAAGAAAAACTCTTTGTAAATATTGGAAAGGAAGCTGATAACCAGAGCTGCTGGACACTTACACTGCACGACCTTTTTCAAGCACTGAGATTCTTTTAAAATCCTCGAAAAAAAGTCTAACGCAACTAGGAAAATCTTAATGTAACCTGTACTGTTTAATAAGATGGGATCTGGTAAGGTTTACCATAATTGTCTCTCTTTATTTATAAATTGCCAGTGTAACAAAGCGAGGAAGGCTATTTATATAGGAGCCTAATTTGGTGCTTGGGATGAAAAAAAAAATACAGAAAACAATGAAGGCCCAAAAGGGAAATTATGAAATGACACTCAGAAGGGAAATTAACGAAAAGGACCAGATAGAGGATTTGTGTGTCGAAGAAAAAGGTTCGAAAAAGCAATTTTTGTTTACCCCTGGATATCTCCGGTGAACATCCTTGCTGCCAAGGGGAGAGCGTTGTTTCTACCAACAGTCCTAAGAAACCTTCAAAGAACGGTGTCTGAGAGTGACAGCAACACCGAAAACGGCACAGCTCAGCTGACTGGCGCCATGATCCAAAATTCACTGCGCCTAAAACCGAAGCTTATTTCGCTACATTGAGCAGAGAATCGCAGCCTTTCTCCAGCCGCTCTGCCCACCATATACAGAGACTTGCTATTTCCGGGACCAGGAAAAATCATAAGAACGAGAGAAAAATTTTCTGGCTGACAGTGAGGACTGTACTCGACTGGACTGGAGCGGATTAATGCTTTTGACCATAACAACCACCAGAGTAGGCCTAATACACCTGAAAACATGGATATTCAGACACAATTGGGACAGTCTATTCCGCCACAGACAGATCACGCTGTGAGTGTCTGCCTACCAAAATGGCAGGATAACATTGACTACGAGGAAGGAGAAGAAAGAGTCATCAATGCACTGACCACAGGATACCCTAGATTTTTCATTCACAAGTCCATTCAACAGCTATGCTACCTACTACTACACAAATATAGTAAGGCAAATAACTTTTCACATGAAATAACAGAAAACTGCTTGCCTTTTAGCAGTTACAATGTGGCCAAGAGATGCAGGGAATTTATAAAAATAAGAAAAAGGGTCAACAACTCACTCGAGAATCTCGACTACCCAATCAGAATTCTGCAGCTAAAGTCTGGGAAACCAATGAGTGCTGATGAAGCTAAGTACAAGCAGCAGTGTACTATTGCTTGCATATTTGTTCACAAAGACGACTATGTTTACTTGAAAGAATACTGGCAGCACACAGGTGAAGGCATTTCATCAAGATTGGCTGAATATATGCTAAAGAACATTGAACAACTCCTTGGCACACAAATATCTGAGCTGAAAAAGAGTACCCTGTTTGGCAAAAACAATTCTATTGATGTAAAATATATTGAAGAAAGATACGGAAGATCTTTAGACATGTCCCAGGGCGAGGAAGCAGCCTCTAAGATAAAAAAAAGAATTGCCTTTAAGATTGTCGATGTTGATAACATATCTTCCAGAAACAGATCCCCTCATTTGCAAGATCTTCCGCAAGTTGAGACTGAGGATAGTGATGAAATACAAAGTAACGACACCAATATGGAGGTGCAGGAATCAGTTGAGTTTATAGAGCATTTTGTGGAAGAAAACGGTTCTGTGTCTACAACATCCATGTTTGATTCAGCCAGCAACCAACCCGTCACAAACAGCCCTGTATTTCCTGTTACTTCAAACGGATCAGAAACCCAGCCGTCTCTTGTGGTTGATCCCAACACAGATGTTTATTTGTTCCCCACTGGCATGTCTGCGATTTTTACTTCACACAGACTTCTACTAGAGCTAGACTCTATAAGAGTGAGAAGAACGGCGGACAAAAACTTTTCCAAATTACCCATAGGATATGGCGGTGCATACATGAAGACAGTGATGTTTGGTTTTCCGTACACTGACACCCTGTCAATTTTGAGAAAGTTCAATCACTGCCACTTTATCCCAAATATGGACCTGCAGGAATTATTAAAAATACTGCAGTCTGGGGAGCAAATTCTAGCTGTTTACATTGAGGCTCCCTCTAATCCATTGCTGCAAATGTGCGATTTGATTGAACTGCATAAGCTTTCCAAGCTGTTTGGCTTCTACATAGTCGTTGACGACACTGTAGGAGGATTTACCAATGTTGATGTTTTGCCTTACTGCGACATAGTGGTTTCTTCATTGACCAAGATATTTTCCGGCGATAGCAACGTAATGGCGGGATCTCTGGTCTTAAACAGGCAGTCTAAACTGTATCAATTTGCACTCAAGTTTTTTGAAAAGTCATATGAATACCTGCTTTGGTGCGAAGATTGCATTATGCTCGAACGAAATTCCAGGGACTTTGTTAGCAGAAATTTGATTATAAATGAAAACACTGAGTGGATCATTGACAATGTTTTCAAGAAATACGAGAAGTCTGGTTTAATCAGAAACATATTTTATCCAAAATACACCTCTCCTCAGACGCGTGCTAATTACGACCGAGTTAAAACAGTGAATGGTGGCTACGGAGAACTATTTAGTATAGTATTCCAAAATGAATTTGATGCCAAAACGTTTTTTGACAACTTGGATTTATGTAAAGGCCCGTCTCTAGGTACAAATTTTACACTTTCTTGCCCATACGCCATCATCGCCCACTACAACGAACTTGATGTTATAAAACAATACGGTATTGATAAATGGCTGATAAGAGTAAGTGTTGGTTTGGAAGACAAGCTTTATTTAACGAATAAATTTGAGGACGCCATAAACAAAGTTATTGAAGCTAAAAAGTAAACACATATATACAAATTCAGGTTAATTTGCAGCTGAGGTTCTTTAAGGAACAAAATAAGTCAAAGCAAAGCTGTTCATGGTTTCAGCCAGCTGTTTCAGCGTTTTGTTTTTTGCGTTTGTTAAAATTCAATATATAAACTGGCATTTTGCTGCCAAAAGTTTTTTTTACATTGTCATTCGAGTTAATGAGTACTGATTTTGTTCTATTTACCCCCTTTTAAATCTACTTGGTTGCGATGTAAAAAAGACCTCACGCTTTGATTTCATTAAAGTACTTCATGTTGGTATGAGTGCTTTGAGAATATGTCATGTTATTGTTAATGTCGTTTCACTGTATTTGATATATTCTTTAATGACCACCACCAAAGAATTTAGACTGAACAACCTTGGAGTTTTGTGCGTCATCAATATATTCACCTGAGTGTTGCATAGCATCAGCACCCTTAGTCAATAAAAGGGCAGAGATAGCAAAACCGGCGAACATTGGCCAAGTAGCTCCGTAAACTCTTTTTGGGAATGGGAATACGTGAACTGGGTTACCACCAAATGGGTTCTTGAAGGTTTTGATATATTGGTTCTTGAAACCGTAGGTCTTGGAAAAGTCACTCATTTTGCTGTTTGGTTGTATAAGAAGCTTCTTTGGTACTGCTCCTAGAGTTTCCAAAGCCCAAATTCTTCTACGAAATCAACTCAGTGAAAAATTTTTTCTTGCTTTCTTCTTTTCCTTGCAGTAGTTTTTTTTTTTGCACCTACAACAATTTTGTCGGATATAACAACACGATTTGATTGGTTTGATTTTGACATGCCTTTTTGCAAAAATAAATCATGTGATAAAAATAATCACATGACATGTTCGGTCTTTCCGAAGAGAAAGTATATCCGAACCCCTGTAATATTACAGAGCATCTTTGCTTGGAAGCCCAAATAGTAAACGAGTCAAAGTCCCCAGGAAACCGATAAGGGAATAAAGTATTGCTGTAAAATAACCACCCAAACTTTAATTAGATTTAACATTAAGATCTAATTTGTAACCAATGACCTGGGAAAATTCTGGAGGTAAAAATATAGACTTCGGAGATGACTACAACTATGGTACTTGTCCGGCTGAAGATGATAACGATAATGACGAACATACCACGATAGAACATATTGCAATTGGAATTGATACTAAACAAATTACTATAAACAATACAGCTTTGAACAGAAAAAACACACTAACCGTGGCTGATTGGCAGCCCAACAAAACGCTGTTCAAAAGTCGAAATAACAGTAACGGAAGCAATAAAAAGCTATACTCAAATGAGAACATAACAGCGGAAGATCTAACAGAAATAGGAGACGAGTCAAATATGGAATGGCCCTATGATACTCTTGAAGATGGAGAAGATGCCGCATTGGAAGATAATACCAACCTCAGGGACAGAGAAAACTCGATAGTTCGATTTTTGAAAAGAAATAGAGACAATTCTGTGATGTCGTTTTTTCAGAGAGAGAGAACAAATACTATCAGCAGCATTAAAGAGAAGTATTTAAGAGTTGTAAGGTACAAACACTTTAAGAAATTTTCATCTATTGTGGCCCTATCTTTTTTCATTTGGCTGTTTTTCACATTAGCTTTCCTTCCCCGTACCTCTTTAGCGAGGGATTTTAGAAGGTTTCATCATTCAACAGCTTTTACTAGACAAGAAATTTACAGATCTTTTCTACAGTCTTTCAGCAGTGGCAATGATGAAACATTTCGGAGCTTAGTTGATCAATTTTCGCAATCGAATCACTTGGTTGGCGATGAGATATTGACTCAAGCAACTTTTGACTATTTAAAACAAAATTTAGGATTAAATGTAAAACCTGAATTGTTTAAATTGGAAAACAGAATATACGATTTTGATATCAAGCTGAAGTTTATTGACGAAGATAACAAGGAGGAGGAGCTATCTTTAATTGAACCATGCTACAGTAGTTGCTTAAAAAACAGTATAGGAAGCTATATTCTTCAAGAGCACAGTTTTGATGATTATAGCATTGAAGGGGTCTATGTTGATGCAGGACTAGGAAGAAAAGAAGATTTTGAAAAAATGAATATGGAAGAATTTAAACAAAAAATACATGTAATCAAAAGAGATTCAAAGATGGGGCTTGATTCTCAGCTGTTAAACAGCGCCTCTTATGGAGCTATTGGATGTGTGATTTATAACCAAGAAGGCTTTATAAACGAAACAGACACCTTATTTTACCATCCTAATGAAACAATAACCAGAGACTATTTAATAGAAAATAAAAACCCAAAAGTGCCGGTTATTCCTATAAGTTTCAACACAGCACAACGACTGCTAACTAACAAAGGCAAACTACGAATGACTCGAGAAAGAAAGAACAGAATGAAAACAAACAGTAACGAAGAAGAATTTTTAATTACAAACTTGTACACAACAATACCAGGTATATGGAAGAATCATGAAATTATTATAGGCGCACAAAGAGATACATTTTCGTACAATGGCTTCAATTCAGGACATCTTGTCTTTCTACAATTGTGCAAAGGATTTTCAGAGCTGATGGCCAAAGGATGGAAACCAATCAAAACAATAAGATTGGTTAGCTTTGATGGAAATAGCTTGAATAATTTTGGGGCCAGAAATCAGTATTTGAGGAACTTTAAAACGTTTGATAGTAGCATGGTGTTTATTGACATCAGCAAAGAAAGCATTACAGGAACTAAAGAGTTTCACTGTCAAACAACACACCTGTTCAAAGAAGTCATTGAAGAAGCTATGAAAATACTATCCATCAGCGAAGACGATGAACATGACAATTTTGTAGACAACAATTGTGAGCTGGTTAATGCGGATACAAAATCACTGGCCTACGACTTTTTTTATAAGAAAAACATACCAACACTTAGTTGCAACTTTGCAGATAGTACCAAGTCATTTCCGCATAATTCAAACTATTTAACAAAAGAATTTATTGAGCAAGAGATCGACGGCGATGATTATAAGTTTCATAAACAGCTTGCTAAGTTTTATGGAATTCTAGCTTTATCTTTAGATGAAAGTGAAGTCATCCCATACTCCACAGGAAAATTTATAGAAGATATTGCTCTTGAATTTCAAAGTATAGAAAAAGAGGAAAATGCCAATATTAAATATTGGGAAAACATAGCCGACTGCCTATATGATTTGACAGTAATATTCAATAGCTTTGATCTTTATAACAAACGACTGCTCAAGCTAGCATATTTAGACTATCCTTGGTACAAAGGTCTGCGTAAGTGGAAGCTGCTGTACAAGATCAAAAACAGCAATAACAGGCTATTTGCCATCAAAAACTTGTTTGTTTCTTCAATAAGAAAGAAAATAGCCGACAACAGCTTTGTGCATAGCACTGACAAGGATTTAAGCAGCTCTTACCACCTTCTCTTCCAGCCGAACACACTGGAAGGAGGGAAAATCGTGGCATTCGGCACGCTGAAGGAAATAATGATGCTGAATGACAGACAACAACTCGTTGAATATCTGGGAAAACTATACAAGGATTTAAGAGAAATCAGAAAGTTTGCTTTAGATGCCTACCCGGTGTGAGGAGGACTAGGGCGTCACGTATGTACCTTACTATATAGCACTATGCTTTCATGCACATAGACATAATTACACGTGACTTACTTATGACTGTATATCCGTTACAACTGTCCTGACAGAACGCCTTCTTTGGACCGGAAAAATATAAAAAAAAGGGACTAATGTGTATATTTCCTTGTGATCCGAGCTTACAGATCTGTTGTACTGACTGTTCCTGTTGCTCTAAAAGCCCCAAAACACAACCAAAACATTTCTTATTAAAACATTTAACCATGTCATTGGAAGATACCTTAAACAACCTATCTCTTTATGATGCCAAAAAGTATTTCAGAAGGGCACAAAACATGGTTTACAACTACACAGATGTAGAATCGAAAGTCAGAGAAGCTACAAATAACGAGCCATGGGGAACACCGTCTTCACTAATGGAACAAATTTCACAGGGATCATTCAATTACAAGGAAAGAACCGAGATTATAGGAATGCTTTTCAAAAGATTCACTGAAAAGACATCGACTGAGTGGAGACAGATTTATAAAGCGCTTCAGTTGTTGGAATATATAATCAAAAATGGTTCAGAGAGATTCATTGATGATTGCAGATCGAACTTGTCTTTAGTTGCTATGCTAAGAGACTTTCACTATATAGATTCTCAAGGGAACGATCAAGGGTTAAATGTTAGAACCAGAGCAACAGCGATTGTTGATTTATTAAGAGACAATGATAAGATAAGAACTGAGAGAAAGAAAGCCAAAGAAATATCAAGCAAATTCAAAGGAATTGGCAGTAAAGATAATGTAGCTGGGTATTCAGGAAGAACAGGGGGGTTCACCAAGAGCAACAGAAAGGGAATATCTATTTCCGCTGATTTTGACGATGATAACGAAACAAGAAATTACCACACCTATGATGACAAATCTTATGGTGAATACAAAGAAGACTACATTGTTGAAAACAAGCAATCAAACGAAAAGAAACATCAGCAATTTAAGGAAGTGCCTGTACCCGATTTACTAGATACATCGAATACTTTTGAAAGCAAGAATTTTGCGGATGATGAGGATGACGAATTCAGTGATTTTCAGTCTGCTCCTGTATCTAAAAACAACTTATCATCCGACATAAACTCTTTGTTTAATTCTGCTCCAAAGAGCAACAATTTTGCTTTTGCCACTGCTACTGCCACAAAGAGTCAAGATGATCCATTTGCTTCGTTGTTCAGTGATGCCAAGGCGACGAAGGTTGAAAAAACAGAACCTAAAGCTAACTTAGCTAGTAAAACAAATGATGAATTTGGTGATTTTTTGTCATCCACCAGCAATTCTAATATCAAGAACAACAATAATCAAACAAACAGCGGCGAGGTTGATTTGCTAAGCTTTTAAAAAACATGGTGCATACTAATATAGATTTTTATATATGCTCGAAAAGAGCTCTGTTAGTTTTTTTAGCCGTGGATGGTTAATTTGTAGTGCATTTAAAATGAATTCTATGAGAACACAGCATAGAAAAACAGAACTATTAAAGCTTCGTTTCCATTATCGTGTGCATTTGGGGTAGTGATTTGCAACAAGACCGAAAATGCAATATAAATGCCTGTTCTGAACTGATTTTAAGCTTAATGTTTTTAAACTGAACAAAGTAGAAACACACTGACCAATAATTCTTTCCTGCAAAATGTGTTAAATATATATATATATATTTATATGCTTGTCGGCATATTGATCAAATGCCAGAAGCAAAACAAATATTTTGATCACGTGATAAGGAACGAGTCTTGCTCAGCTGCTGTTATTCATATCCAAAAAGCCTTGATTAGCCTTCAACATAAACTCCAAGGACTCAGTCACCAAACTTCATTCATCATGGTCAAAGTATATTCTTTTTGGATATTTGATAAACACTGCAACTGTATCTACGGGGTTGAGTTCTCATCAACTAAAAAAAATATGAACAAAGTAGAGCGAGGAAACGAACATATGGTAGCTAAAAGCAAGATTCTTTATGGTCTTGTGTTTTCATTAACTTCTTTAACAACAAGATACTACTATGGCAGTAAGGGAATCTCATACGATGAGAATAGTTTATTTGTGCCGAAATCAGACTTTCGTAAAATAACAACCGGATCATACAATGCTCATACTTTCAGAACAGATACTGGGCTCTTGTTTATTATCTTAACAGACATCGAAAATGGAGAGAGCATGGACTTAGAATTGCAGTATATTTACAGGCAAATATATTTGAACAACGTTGTTTTGAATCCTTTGGCTCCTTTGGACTATGCAGAAAAAGAACAAGAAACTAGAGGTGAAGGATTTAGACAAATAGAGAACATTAAATTTGAAAAAGAGCTCTACAGCTTTTTAGAACCTTTGCTTTGAAATTTGTTTTATTAGAAATGTATTTTGTTTTGAATTAATATTAAGGTATTTATATATATATAAATATATATATATGATTGGTTTAGTTCTTTATTATTTGTCAGTCCATTCCAAAGATAAAAAGAAGGATTCAGAGTGCTTGAATAAAATGCTTGCCATGTGTTCACAAGATTGGTAACCACCTTCAAAATCGTTAATAGCAGCAAGCAGTCTAAAATCCTTTGTGTTAATGAAGTACTGATTTTCAGTAATGGCTTTTTTCCAGTATTTTATTTCTACAAAGTATGCGTGCGTGCATAATGTTTGCAACCTTAGTATTATAGTATTACATGGATATTTTTCTAAAAGCTTTGCGCATCTATAAGTGATAGTAATGTTCTTTAATGAAAATTCTAAAATTGTTTGATTAATGGCTTCAAATTTCTTCGAATTTGCTAATGTCAAGTGAAGCATCTTTAAAATAATATCAAAGCAAATGGAAAATCTTGACAGGTAACATGCTGGTAAAATAACAAGAAAATCATCTGATATTTTATCCAACTCATTAATACAATCAAAGGAATAAACCAAAACGTTATTGATTTCATTTATAATAGAATCATCAATGGATTCGAAAAAGGCTCCAGCCCTAATTGGATCATGCCTTACTTTTGCATAACTCAAATTCAATGACTCAATCAAGATTTCAAGCATTTGGGCCTTCATTGAATGCAGACACAGCCTTAGTTTCTTATTATCTGCTGAGATTAAATAAACATATGAATTCAAAGAAGAAATTTGCTTACCTACTACATCCAGGTACTCTGATTTTATCAAATCTTCAAACAGCATATCTTTGTAGATGCTGTTGGACTGCATAGCAGCCATAAAATCATGAGTTATAGTAGCCATTAAATGCAAGTTTTGGTGATATATTGAGGTTGAATTTTTCAAGCTATCACAGTATTCAATCAGTGTGTTGTTATATGTAGCATAAGCTGGGAATTCAGTAATCAACTCACCAGCAGAACTACCTCCAAGCAAAAAAGTCAAATGAAAACATGACAACTCTAAAATAATTGAAACTTCTGGAAATTCAAGTCTCTTTTCATCTGTTAACAAAACACTGTCGAAAGCGCTGTTAAAACACTTACCCACTGATTTAGGTAGTATTTTTTGGGTCAAGTCAGTGTCTATACTTATATCTACTTCACCGTTAATAAATGCAGAAACAGGTATATTGGTTTCAGTTATTGTGCTCAAATAGTCTTGGAAAATTGAAATAAGCGCTTTATAATCCTTCCATATCATACCTTGATAAATATTATCCCAAACAACAATTATATTAACACACAAATACATTTCCAGAGTTTTTAACTTTTTCCTTTTACAATAGAAGAAAAACATCTTCAAAGTAGCCTCTGATAATTTGTAACAGGCCAAAGCATCAAATTCCGCAACAGAATTTTTAACATCAACCATTGAAGTAGAAGATATAAGAGTTAAAAATAATTTTGGATATTTCTCTTTAAATTCAAACCAGCCCAAATCCATGATTAGAGAGCAAACAGATTTAACTTGAGGCAGATGCATCATCTTTGTCTTGAAAATTTCGTATCTCCTAGCACATTCCTTTTCAGTCAAAATACCCATTTTAATAACGTCATAGTTTTTCATATCCATTTCTTCGTCTGTTAGTCTATCTAAGTTGCTAATCATATAAGAAAGACTTGAGACACTGCCACTTCTTCTTAATTGCTGGGTAAAACCATCTCTAACAATGTTTGTCACTGTGATATACTCTTTAACTTTAAACTCAGAAAGATCTATTTTATCTTTGAGTACAACTGCTGCGGCTTGCAAACTTGAAGCCTTCTTTCGTGTTGAGATTTCACCCTTGCTCTTTAAACCACACAAAATTTCTGCATCTTCGACTATAGATCCACATCTATCTACACCAGGGCCGTTTTCACTGCTTTTAGGGCTTGTTCTGCTTGAAAAAAAGTTTGTGCTGTTGGAAGAAAAAGCATTTGGAAGCATAGATGGCATCTGCTTTGGGTTGAAATTGTTCATCAAGCAGTTAACATTATCCGTGTTCAATGGAGCCTCTGCAAAACCTGTGTCTTGGTCAAATGTGACTGATGGAAGAGAAGTCAACGGAGACTTGAGTTGATTATCAATCAATGGTTTATTAAAAAAACAGTCAGGATTATCTTGTTCGGCCAAAACATCAGCGTTGGCACTTACATGGCTATCAATCACAGAGGAACCATTTGAAACAGCAACATCGGACTCCTGTTTAACTTTCTTGGCTGCTTTAGGCTTACGGCCCCTTCCAATTCTGCTGTGATCATAAACACATATTTTATTCGTATTGTAACATCTTTTACAAGGATAGTTGATGCCTAGCTTGTTGGGCTTTACGACTCTACCTTCTTCTCCAGAAGAAACAGATCCTTTTTTTGTTGGTTTGCCGATCAACTGGACCATATGTTTAATGTGCACCTGTGGTAAGGTAGCAATTTCATCTTCACTAAGTTGAAGACACCTGATTTTGGATTTATGACAGTGGGTGCAGGCAATAAATATTCTGTTGGGCTTTTTGTACTTGCTTGTGACTTGAGCAGAAGGGGACGAAGAAACGGAAGACTTGCGAGAGGCAGTTGCATTGATATTTGGTATTGGGACAAAAGGCCTACTTTTGCTGATGTAGTTTCCAACAGGAGGAATATTAGCCAAACTCATGTTTTTGTTGTCGAATATACTTGGTCCGTTTCCTTGCATAAAAGACTGTACATACGGCGGCTGTGCAAGGACAAGGTTATTTGCGTTGAGAGGATATATTCCAGGATAGCCTGGCGGACATTTAACTGCATTTGTATTCTCCATATCTTGCACAGACAGGTTTTGCTGACCATGTGAAGAAGATTTATGCATCGTGAGAGGAAAATACTGAGGCGGCATAAGATTCATTTTCTGTTGAGGCTGAAAAAGAGCTTCCTCAGGGTATTTGCTGAAATCATTCACTCCTGGCACCAGAACCCCATTATTGAAATTCGGCCCTGGAACCAATGCCACAGGAAGATCCATTACTCTATGGTTGTAATTGAAGTTGTTAGGGTTTCGGTGCTGCTGCTCTGTATTGTGCGGCCCATTCCACATATTGCTGTTAGTTCCGTTCATGCTTTTTTTGTGCTCAGCTTTCTGTTTGTGTATTTGGTATTTCACTGGCTGGTATAGACTTTGATAGATTTAGGCTGCTTCAGAAGGAGATCCACAGATTGTTCGTATCACGTTTATTCAGCTCCTAACGGCAAGTGAAATACTCTAATTATCCCGAAGAACTGGTTTGCCGAGTCTGGTAATATAAATGATATCTGCTGGTTGTGCTTATATAGTCGGTGTTTTTATGAGGACATTTTTGTATGGGATAGATTTTTTAAGCGCTCCTTTCTGGACGGACCGTGAGAAGGCTAAATTGCTTTGCATTGCATTGCCTTTCTTTTTCTTTCTTTTTTAATATATAGAAAAATCCTTAGAAACACGTCCACAAGCGAAACTTTTTTGAAATGAAGATTCCGATTTTAACCAACATCAATTAAGCACTGAAAAGAGGCTTACAAGAATCTTTTCATCTCAGTCCAGATGAGAGCTGTTGAAAAAGAAACAAGGGGAAAATGCGGAGGGGTTAAATCAGCAACGAGAAGAAAAGAAAACAATTAAACAGGATTTACAGAAAAAAAGATACGAAAAGAGGAGAAAAAATGATCTCACCAAAGCAGGACTGCACCCTGCTAACAAACAGAAAAGTGGTAGCGGACGGTCCTTTTTGGGTGTGAATGCTTATTACTGCAACGGCTAGCAGGGGTTGTTAGTGTTTGACAGGAGGCTATAATGTATAATGGGTGAATGGGTGGATAGCTGAGAGATGGTTTGTCAGCAGCTGTCTTGGTGCTTCTGGGGGGTAAGTGGTTGGATTCCGCACGTGTGGTTGTCCGGATCACGTGTATGAGGAGGCACTCCTGGCAAAGAGTCCACAGCACAGGAAGGGATGAATCAAAAAAGCATTTATTGCGTTATGGACTTAAGGCTATGGAGAAAGACACCATGCTAATCACGCAGTTTGCTTTCCTTGTCTCTCTGATGCCCTCTCAGCAAATTGAAACATCTTGGGTCGGCAACTTCATTTGGGCTTGGGACCGAGGGCCGTTTCGTTCTCATGACGTCAGAAAAAGGGTCTTTTTTGTTGGCAGGATTTTTCTGACAGAGGAAGCAGAAACGAGATAGGTCACGAGACGGTGCGCTTTCAGGACATCTGGCGCGTGACCAAATGTTTTTCACGTGGCCTTGCCCCAGGCGCCTACTCCACTATTGCATTTCTTCTATTTTGCTCTATTTTGTTTCATTATATAATAAATACACATCTATTTTGCACTTGACAATGTTTTAATATGGCTCTATTTTTTATAATCGCTCTCATGACTTAATGCAGGTGACAGAACCTTCTTTCAAAGTATTCAGTTCGCTCGCACTTGGAGCAGCTTTGGATCTGTTGTGAATCATGTGACTCTGGACCAGATGCCCAGCTGCCAATGCAGAACATAAGGACAATTCACCAGCCAAAACCGCAGAAGCAACTATCTTAGCCAACTGTCTGCTATTGGTACCAGGCACGGTTGGATGTGGACCCCTAACACCTAGTAGATCCAACATGGATCCCTGAGGTCCCAAAATAGTACCTCCTCCAATAGTACCTACTTCGATGGATGGCATGGAAACAGAAATTCTTAAATCACCGTTATCCAGTTCTTTCATCAAAGTTATACAGTTACTACTTTCGACATTTTGTGCTGGGTCTTGACCTAAAGCTAAAAACACAGCAGTAACCATGTTTGCAGCATGAGCGTTAAATCCACCAACTGATCCTGCCATGGCAGATCCAATCAAATTTTTACTGATGTTCAATTCGACCAAAGCCTTGACTTCACTCTTCAAAACGTTCTTTACAACATCCTTAGGAATGGTAGCCTCTGCAACAACAGACTTTCCTCTACCTTCAATCCAATTAATGGCTCCAGGTTTTTTATCCATACAGAAGTTACCAGAAACTGAAACAACTTCCATATCTTCCCATCCAAATTCTTCCACCATTTGCTTCAAAGCAAATTCAACACCCTTGGAAATCATATTCATACCCATTGCATCACCAGTAGTAGTTCTAAATCTCAAGAACAACAAGTCTCCTGCTAAAGCTGTTTGAACATGTTGCAATCTAGCAAATCTAGAGGTAGAGTTGAAAGCTTTCTTTATTTTATCTTGTCCTTCTTCAGAATCAATCCATAATTTACACATACCAGATCTCTTCAAAGATGCAAATCTTACACAAGGTCCTCTTGTCATACCATCCTTAGTTAAAACAGTAGTTACTCCACCACCAGCATTCATTGCTTTACAACCTCTCATAGCAGAAGCTACTAAACAACCTTCAGTGGTAGCCATAGGAATATGGTAAGGTACGTCATCAATAATCATTGGCCCAATAATACCGACTGGCAAGGGCATGAAACCAATTACATTCTCACAACAAGCACCAAACACTCTATCATAGTCGTAGTATCTGTAAGGCAAAGATTCAGTTTCCAAGATTGGAGCTGAAGCTAGCTTAGCCAATGCTTTTCTTCTGACAACAACAGCTCTAGTAGTATCCTTTAATTGCTTTTCCAAGGCGTACATTGGCAAGTGCTTTTCGACTACCAAAGAAACAACTTCTCTATTATTCAAAGTGGACAAATTTCCAGCTTTGTAAATGCTCAAGACTTCCTCAACTGGTCTAACAACCTCATTTTCGTCATCTTCCAACGACATGTTTTTGGATAACTCAACGTCATATACTGGAACTGAGACAGGCTTGCTGTTGTTTTGAGAAACTGCTGGTTCTGATTTCTTTGTAGTTTTGGTCAAAAACTTTTTAACGATCATGGATGTGTGAATTCTGGCATTGTTTAATAGATAAACATTTATGGAACAACTTACAAGGAAACAGAATAACACAAATTTACTCAAAAATCTGTCTCTGATGGCTAAACTGATATAGTTATAGCTCAATAACAAGTAGTCTTCGATGTGGAAAATTAATTTTGGCTGCTCATAGTATTGCGTAGCAACAATGGAAACAATGCAGTCAAAGCTAACTTCAAAGCCTGCTGGTAACAATCCATCAGCTTTATTGTCAATGTTTATCTGTGAGTAAAGACTGCTGAAAGTTTCATATGTCCATCTGTAACCAAAATTGTAGAAATGTAAACCTACAAAGGCTAATAGTATAGATAATTTGAAAAATGTTATAATAGTGTTGGATGTGAAGACAGAAGCATTTTCAGCGATTTCATCTTGCCCAGACACAATTTCGGCGGTAACCTCTAAAACACCATCTTCTTCTAAAACTTGTTCAACAGCAGTAGATCTGTGAATCATTTGTATTTCTAGTTTCAGAGATAAAACCGAGCAGAAAAAAGTTGATGTTAATATCAAGTCTAATACCAGGATGAGACAAACCAAATAACTGAAGTTCTGCAAAATTTCAATAAAAGAAGTCAAAAAACTACACGCAATAAAAGTTAATGTACAGATGGTGTAATCTTGAATCAAACGACCACCCTCTTCCAGCATTGCGTTATGAACCATTACACTTGGAACATTTTTCTTGTTACCAAAGGTAGATTTGGAATACTCCTTCAAGGTATATTCTGCTAGCTTAACTTTGTGTTTGAAACCAATAATGATAATGATGAATGGCAAACCTTCAATCAAACTTAACAAAGTGACTGGCTTGTTTAAAACGTGAATAGAAAAGTAAAGGGCTAAGAACAAAGCACAGCCGGAAGTTACTACAGAGAACATTCCCATCCATATCTTAGAGCCAGTTTTTTTCATGTCGTAAAACAACTTGATGAAAGTGTATATCATTCCCAGGTATGCAGAACCAATAACAAAAACATCAGTTGGTTCGGAATTCTGTACTCTTGATGTGAAAGCCTCTTTCAAAGAGCGATAAAAATTAACTACTTGGACTACCTTCTTTTGCTGAGGTCTTAATCTCCAGATAGCACTATCGTGAAGTACTTTTTCTGGCAAGTTGAATTGGGATTGCACAATAAATCTGGAATAGTCTGAGGAGGCGAAAGTGACATTATCCAATTCAGGTAATGCTCCAAGAATAGGGAATTCACTTTTGAATTCCAATTCAGTTACATAAATTCTTGGCAAAGAGGAGTACTTTTCCAGATTGTTGAAGTTTAATTGCTGCAAACTGTTGGTAGTTGAGTTGTATAAAAATTCTTTGGAATCAATCTGATTCAAAGACATCGCATGGAATACGGTGCTAGTATCCTCCATTGACCAGCCATTTTTAAAATATTCAATCACTCTAACATAGGCAAAGGCCGTTAGAAGAAGAGTGGATAAAATGATTTGAAACGGTTTTTTGGCTGCAAATCTTGAAAACTCAGCTAGTGGTTTTACAAGAACCGATGATTTTGCAAAGAGCAAAGGCATTTTAATTTCTACTTATAATAATATGATCTATTTTTCACAGACTCGTCTTTCTTTTTCAATAAACAAGCGTCTTTTGTTCTAAATTATCCAACAATGATACAAGTTTCTGTTACAATGTTACGCTACTATTTCAATAAACAACAGGGTAACAATATTTCAACTAAAACAAATTGTAAGTTCAATAGGGGGAAACTGTAATATGCTTCTGGTGATGAGATAGCTGAACTACTAAATCTGACAAAAATAGCTGAAAATTGGGCTTGGTGTAAACTGAAGCAAATTTAATTACAAATGTAATATTTTCAACAAAACCCAAAGCTAAAAGTTGACCTACTGGTTAACGTATCACCTCCTGCTATTGTTGAAGTTTATTAGCAAGCTGTTTAAACGGAGGCTGTGCTAAAACTCATCTTAGACTAAGACGCCGCCCTAATAGGCAACAAAAAAATTTTTCGTGTTTTCTGTGTGCACATAATTTACCCGCCCGCGTCGTTTATAAAATTAGGTTTAAACAATTCAACTTTAATGGAATCCTCCTATAACTAGTGAAAAGATGCTTGCTTATAGTCACAGATAGGGATTTTTGTTTGGTTTAGAAATTATATCAAGTTGCTGAATATATTTACAATTAAAACAAATTGAAAAAAAAAGAATGTTCGATGAAATTTGAGGAAAGGAATCACTGTTTCCAGTCACTTGATTTGTTAGTAAAATTGTCTCGTTCAATGGGATTATTGGGCCATCTAGTACTGATTTTTAAAAACATACTCTTTTCACTTATCACCATGCTGAAATGGAATATAACTGATCAAAAGCTAAAGCAAAAAATTGGTTTTTTTGTAGTGAGGTTGGTATTTTGGCTAAGATTCAATAGTGTTCAATAAAAATAGCTTTTAATAAAAGTATTTAATGGAAACCCTCACGTAATTATGTCTTCAGTTGCTTGGTGATAAATTTAGTTTTAATTTGTTAATTTTAGTCAATGGTAACCCTTCTTTCATTACTAGACCTATATAAACAAGAATTGTGGCAAATACATGCACCTATATATATTTTTCCTCTCTTCTTCTTCGCACGATATTTGAGGATACGGGCTTTTCGGGTTGGCCTGCTATAAGCGATACAGTTACCATCACTGAATGAAAAAAATGGCATGATGCAAAAAGAGAAGCACATGATCAGCCATACATGGATGGGGAGCCAATGAGACATATAGACGGTCACATGATCAGCTCTGGCATCCAAAGATCTACCAGCATAAGCTCTACGTTTATGAGTCCGGGGTTCTTTTAACAGCACCTTTATATACACTTCTACCAAGAATCTCTTGTTTATTTCATAGAAACCAACTTAACGTCAAAAATCAAGTCAGAGTTACCTGGAATTCCAGGCAAAGCGGATTTGCCATAGGCATAAGCGGCAGGGATGACGATTCTTCTTTCACCACCAACAGCCATACCAGCAACACCAATATCCCAACCCTTAATAACATCTCCTTTACCTAAGTTGAAAACAAATGGTTTACCCGCTACGTTTTTGTCAAATACTTTTTTTTCGTTTTTCTTTAACTTACCGATGTATCTCATACCAACTTTATTACCTGACTTACATTGCTTACCCTTACCAATAGTTCTATCTTCAACGACAATACCACCTTCCAAAGTTCTAGCCTTTGGTTTTGGTGGGGCAGCCTCTTTCTTTGGTTCTTCCTTCTTGGATTCTTTTTTTGCGGATGGGCCTTCTTCCAAATCTTTTTTAAAAGAAACAGATTTTTCTTTTTTTTGCTTCTTGTTATTCTTCTTTGGCTCTTCCTTTACTTCTTCAACCTTTTCAATTTGAGCTAGCTTTCTCTTGCTGTTGGCTTCTTTGATCAAGTTGTTCAATTCCTCTTCAATATCAGAAGCGTCTTCCAAAGCTTCCAAAGCATCTTGATAGTATGATTCATCTTCTTCATCTTCTAATTCTTCTTCTTCTTCACCATCCTCTTGTTCAACATCTTCTTCATCTAATTCGTCAACTTCTTCATCCTCTGAGCTGTATTCGTCACTGTAGTCCTCTGAATCGTAATCTTCCGACTCAGATAAGTCGTATGGATGGGTAACATAGTTACCTAAGATGTCAACTCTGTAGGATCCTGTAGCAACAAAAGCAATATCTTCATCTGGAGAAATGATCAAGTCAACAACTTGTTGGGTCTTACCTTCTGGGGATAAAGTAGCAACAACAAATTCTTCAATTATTTCTTCATCTTCATCTTGTTCTTCCTCTTGTTCTTCGTCGTCGTCAGAGTCTTCAACTTCAGAGTCATCTTCGCTTTCAACAATTCTTCTCTTCAACATAATCAAAGTGGTTGGGGTGTCTTTACCATCTAAAGATTCTGGATGTAATGCAACAGATGTTATTTTGACAGTGGCGGATGGATAAGAATCAATAGCACTGGTGACTTCACCTGGAATAACATTGATACCGTAAACGGCTAGCGGCAAGATTTCAGACATTCTTAATACAAGAGTTAGTAAATTGGTGGGTGTTTCGGACCATTTCTTTGTATTGTAGTTCTAAAAAGATTTTACCAGTTTTAGATGTGGCACAAGAAAGATGAACACATTTCTACTTTTTCTAAATAATTATTTGCTTCCAAAATAGGAAATTTTACAAACTATGAACATTCAAAAAGAAAGAGATAAAAAAAGAAATGTTAGACCATAAGGTCATGTGGCTTCTCTGGTAATGTTCTGACACTGTAGAACCAACTGACAGTCGAGTAAAATTTATATATTTTATTTGGATCTATTGTGGTTTTCTAAAACAAAATATATATATATAGTCACTATTTATACATATACACTAATTAATATCTTGTGGGTTAATTTAGAATTTCAATTGGTGAGGTTTGTCACCGCTCTTCAAAGAGAAGGTAGAAGCTAAGTATTGTTTCAATAATGGGGTCTTCTTGATTTCAGCTAATAAAGCAGCATCAACAGTCTTTTGGTCAGCAACTCTTTCGGCCTTGACTTCCTTCTTGGAGGTTTGTTCATCAAAGAAAGTGGCTTCAGCCTTTTGTTCTCTGGTAACCTTTTCTCTGGCGAAGTAAGTCTTGTTGAACTTTTCAACGTTGACGGATTCAACGTTAACCTTGGTGGAAGTAGCAATGACGTAAGCAGCGTTGACTCTTCTCAAAGGAACACCGTTAACCTTGAATGGACCAGAAACTAATAAGGTGTTGTCTTCTAAGTGTTTCAAGTAAACAACTCTCTTACCTCTGAATCTACCAGCTAACAAGATCAAGACAGTACCTGGAACTAGGGAAGCTCTTAATTTTTGTGGTCTGGCAGTCTTTCTGGTTTTCTTGGCAGTTTTGACATCTTCAGCAGGGTACCACTTTGGGGCCTGTTTAAAAATTGTATTGATTTTTTAAAAAATAGAAAAATACTTGTTAGTAATTTGGTTAATGCTCCTTTTATAGAGTATGAAGTAGATTTGCTTGAGTTCTCTTAGAAGTCGCTAACATCCAGCTGTCTTGTTTGCTTAAATATGATGCCTGTAAAACAATTCCATATAATCTTGTACAAACCGCGCTTTGTTTACATAACTAAAAACACTAACAACTCAATCGTATGATACATTTAAAACAATTAGGTTTTAATTAAAAAGTAATCCAAAGTTAGATTGCCATTTTTGTTTTACTGGAACTGAAAATCACTTCTTTCGATTTCATTTAGTCTTAATATTAGTGTTTGCCGATATCATCTTTCAAATTAGTTAAACAGTCTTCTAGCACATTATAATTCACAAGTAATTGTCTTTAGTGATGTTTATTTAATTCTCATTGTTACTTCCCTGAATCCACTGTAAAATCTTATTCAAAAATACACAATTGAAGATATCCGGGCTTCTTTCAAATCAATCATCCATTTCTACTTCAAATTCTTTATTTTTATCCTCTTCTTTTCATTAATTTACTATTACATACAGCTTGGGCAGACATTTTCAATATATTAGTTTTTGCTTGGTTTTTTACTTATTTAAAATGCTTGTTTTTCTTTTCTTGTAATATTAATGAACTTCTTCTGCTATAATTTTTACTAGTTACCTGAAACTAACATTGAAAATTTGCTTTGATGAAAATAATATGTTCGCAGATTGTGGATTTTAGTGAGGTTATTTTTTCTGTTTAGGCTGAAGGTCTGCCTAGAATGTAAGACAGATTTGATAATATAAAGCATACTATAAACAAAATTAGATTGCTAATATTTCAACAATGTTTTTTTTTTTGTACAAAAAAGTTGAACTCTCTGTTTATCCGATGGTGTTTTCTGCTTCGATATGGATTTTCGAACAGAAGTATAAAAAAAATATTTCATTTAAAGTTTTTTTTGCTACATAAATCACATGACACTGCTTAACAGCATGCATCAAATAGATGTATTTTTGTCTTTCCCTCTGAGAGCCAGGTAGCTAAACAGAATGCGGTTATGAACCAGCGGTATCCTAATAACACACCCAGAAATATAGTCTAAATGGAATATATTCTTGAAGATTTATATACCAGTGTACTGTCAGAAACAGATATATCAGACATCTATTTGTTATCTGAAGAGGGAAACTTAAAAAGCAGCATTAAGGATATTGTTGATGAAGTTTTCAAAACAGATGAAACTGATAATGTCAACCTAGACACTTTTTTTATAAGCATGGCAGATACGCCTACCGTTTCTGGTTCTTCTTCAACGCACAGAAACCTATCGAATTTCAACAAAAAAGAATCTGCATTTAATAGTAGAAATAATATAGTCAATAGTATAGCGGAATTAGAAAATACTATCGATCTAAAAGAGAAACAGTTGGTAAAGAGCATTATAAACAAAGGATTTGACAAGAAATTAATCAAAAAAATAGATGGAGACTTAAATTTCAGTAATTCACTGAGCAAAGGATTATCTAGTGCATTTTGTGGAGATAATAACTCTGCCAACAAAGAAAGAGACACAACTAAAACTGACCAATGCGATTTGGTAACAAAACTACAACAAAATCAACATACACTAAATTATATGTTGAAAGATGGTATGATTTTGCATGAATTAAAACAATTGGGTGAAAGCAACAGCTTTGATTTACTGGATATATCTGTCTTGAAAGCATTTTTGAATTTGCCATCACTAGTACAGGAGTGTAGCAAAAGGGAGCTCTATCAAGAAGCATTATTTTTACAGCAGGTTTACTTAAACAATATGCATAAGTTTAAAAGTTTTTTGCTTAGAACCCAAGAAAACGATGAGCAATACGAAAGTAGTGTAGGCATAGTTATATTAGATTCCATAAAAGAGTTTATCACTAAAGTAATTAAAGACGATATGGTAAACACACTTCTTGACACACTGGTTTCAACAAATGACTTCATTATTTTGAAAAGAGTAGTGGATGTAATTATCAAAGTAAACCATGATGATTTAAGATCTCTGGAGATGTTTATCGATTCTAGACATAAATACATGAGCGAGTATTTGGAACAATCGGCTAGCAACTCTACAAATGCGATGGATATCTTGGATTTCTTCAGAGAAGAGTTGTTCAACATTTTAAATATCTATCAGCTAATATTCGCAAGTAATGATTCAAGACGAAATCTACCAACAGAGTGCTTTGCTAAAGATTTTTTGCTTCCTTGCAAGATTGACTACGAAGAGCAACAGAATGAAGGAGAGGAGCAACAGAATGAAGGAGAGGAGCAAAAGGATGAAGAATATGAGCAAAACAACGAACAGAACCAAGAACAAAACAGCAATGAACCAAATGATAAGACAAACCAAATGAACGTGCCAAAATACACAAATATTCTAATTCTTAAGCTGCTCAACGATCTTTTCAATGAGCTGTTAACTGATAAGACATTTTCATTTGAAAAAATAAACACTCGAAAATGCATTCTTCAGTTAATATACTGTGCTTACCGGTTGAAAGACTCGAATATCAACTACTTTCATTTGATGCTAAATAAGCTAGAAGAGTGCAATCTTTTTTCAAAGGACGAGATAATAAAGAGCATCGAAAAGAGAAAGGAGCTCTCAATGATTTTGACGAACTAGTTCAACAGCAACTCTGGCTCATTCAACCCAGTAAGCAGCTGGCTTGACCAGCCTCGTGGAATGATATGTCAAATGCGAAGTCATCTTTTGCTCTTTATTGGGCTCGCTGTCCTTGAAACACCGTCTTTGATGCTCTTTGTTTTTTTAGAATGAACACTGGTAGCTGACGTATGGTCCCCTGCTAAGCCCTTCTACAAACAGCCAATTTTCCCAAAGATGTTATTAGGTTTTCCCATCACAAATAATCTATATAATCAAACATAACGTCCCATTATCTAGGTGCAGTTCTAGATCTAGCCCATCGTCCCACACAGTCACGTGCACAACTCTGAGTACGCAGGAATATATTCCTGAGAGGTCGCATAACGCGTTTGCTAACAATGCCAAACTTAAAAAGTCCGAGCAGTGTTTCGGCACTAACCAAATCACGTGTATCACTCCTGTTTTCTCTCATTAACCAGCACAAGTCCACAAGTCAGCTTTGTTTTTCTCTCCTTATATTCCCCTACGATGCTCCTTCTTTTCAAAGTAGTTCCTAAAATACGTTTTTGTTCGCTTCTTGGCTCATTGAGTAAACATATTTCTCCGATATAGCTTTGAATATGCTCCAATCGGGAAATTTCACATGAAACAATGGCTCCCATAAAAAGCAGCAATGCTAGACAGGATTTTCACCACGCAATTGTTCTCCTGAGAATTTTTCTTCCCTTTAAAAATTGAAAGCTAAACAAAAAAAATTTTCATTTGCAGCATTATCCACTGTATTTACGTTGAAGAAAGATCTGTAATAATATATATATATTTAATAAAATAGACCACCAACAACCACACCAAATAATAAAAATTGTTGTTTATTAGATATTTGGCCTAAATATAAATATACATATATATATTTGTAGCTTGTTAGAAAAATAATGTCCAATATCGAGTCCTCACAGGCAGGAAGAGCAAGCATGTCTTCTTCAAAACCTGCTACAAATTCAAGTGTTGGGGAAGGTAAAGCACAAAAGGAAATTCTTGTTGCAAGTGCTGTTTTAGACAAGAAAAACAATCCAGAAATATTTAAAAAAAGAAGCGAAAAAGAAGCTATTCCTTTGGAAGAACTGAAGCCAGAGTTACTGTCAGCAGTTATGAAAGACAGAGCGGTGAACTTAGTTGATTCTTCAATCTCAAAAACCAAGAAAAACGAGTTTTTGGCCAAGGTCGATGAACAAAATTTGGGCAAGCCAATTCATGGGGATTTAGAACAGAATCTAGGCACCCAAACCGAAAAAGTCCAACATGACAAATTTTTGAAGAAACTGATTGATGAACTTTCATCAAAACCAGAATATCAATTCAAGGTTGAAACATTTGGGAAATTTGTTGCTCCAGGTGAGGGAACAGCTTTTGTTTCAAACAACGGAAGCGACCCAAGTAAGCCTACACATATCAAGGATTTTATTGAAGAGTTTTTTTACAGTGACTACTACTCCAATATTTCTTTGATGCTTTTCACTTGTCTTTGGTCGTACTATACAGCTAAGTTTGGAGCCTCTTGCTTCTTTTTATTGGTGATTTGGTTTTTCACAGCCTCCACTTATAAAAAGTCCATAAGAAGACTAAACAGAAACTTGAGAGATGATATCAAAAGAGTGCAAATCCATGAAACTCTCAGTGATAAAATAGAAACAATTATCTGGCTTAATCAATTTTTGGCAAAGTTTTGGGTCATTTACATGCCGGTTCTATCTCAACAAGTTAAAGATTCTGTTAATCCAACTTTGGAGGATGTTACTCCAGGTTATGGTATTGATGCTTTAAAATTAGACGAATTCACTCTAGGGACCAAAGCACCAACTATCGACGCCATTAAGTCATACACGAAAAAGGGTAAAGATATAATTGAAATGGATTGGAAGATCAGTTTCACTCCTAATGACACATCTAACATGACAAGTAATGAAATTAGAAGAAAAATCAACCCGAAAATTGCTTTAGGTATTACTGTTGGTAAGGGATTTGTATCCAAGAGTTTGCCTGTTTTAGTTGAAAATATCAATGTTGCTGCTACTGCCAAGGTTACAATTGAATTAAACGAAAATTTTCCCAACATTAAGATGGTTTCAATCTCATTATTGGAGCATTTATTCATTGACTTTGCATTGAAGCCTGTTGGTGGTGATACTTTGGGTTTAGATATAATGTCATTTTTGCCTGGATTAAAGACCTTTGTTACTTCAATGATTGATGCAGGTGTTGGCCCAATATTGTATGCTCCAAATAGACTTGACATTGATGTTGAAGAAATAATGGAAAACTCTGTAAATGATGCCTTTGGTTGTGTTGCGATTACGATTGAAGATTACAAACCTAATGTAGAGACCATTAACAAGTCCTTAAAGAAAAATCCATTGAATATGGATTGTTCTTATTTAACCATTGAAACTTCTGCTCCAACCTTCAACAATATTCCAAATCAGCATTATTTGGATTTGAAACCAAGTGAGAGTGGCTTCAAGACTGTATTCATCCCAGTAAATACCTTAGATCAGTCATTAACTTTAACTGTAAGCTCATATCATAAGGGTCTGACGGATGAACAAGTTGCAAAAAGAAGACATAATGTTAAGAACAAAAAGTCTCACAAAATTGGTGGATTTGTAATTCCTGATAATGCATTTGTAGATAAAAACCAAGAGGAATCTTTTAGTTTGCCATTGATTACAAAATCCTTGTACAAAAATAACAAAAAAGTTAAAGGTGAACCAGCCCAAGGAACTTTGTCATACAAGTTACATTGGCTTCCAACTGATCCTAAAAAATCGACTGCAGCTTCTGACTCTGGCCCTGTAGGCAAATCTAAAGTTAAAAATACTGAATATGTCATAAATGGCTCCACTCCTGATGAAGCTGATGATGACGATGAGGATGAAGAAGAAGATGATAACGAAGATGAAAGTGAGAAAGCAAAGGATTCTGAAGGGCACTCCAAAAACAATAACAAAAAACCTACTAGCAATCTTGCAAAGAATGGCCCTGGAATTTTAAAATTCACCTTACAAAATGTAACTGATTTATTTGTGGCTGTATCTCCTTTCGGTCAATTAAATCCTTCGGCTGCTTTATTTGTTGATGATAAGAAAGTTCATTCCTTTAGACAATTGAAAAGAATTAATGAACCATCTTGGAATGAATTAATCGAAGTTTTAATTCCTTCTAAGAAATCTTCTTTGATAAAATTGCAGATTTTTGATTTTCAATTTGGTTCCAACGTTGTATTAGGTGAATATACAGGTACTGTCTCTGAATATTTATCTAGATGGATATCTGATAATTACGTATTCAATGCTATTGTTCCAAGCACTTTAACTGCCGAGTACCCAAAGGCTGCTAAAACCCATCCAAAGATTAGAGCAAAAGGTATTTGGAAACAATTGGCTATCGACAGCAACATTGTTAATACCTTATTTGTTAGCGAAGAGAAAGATAACTCAATAACTGGAAAGTTAGATTCTATTGCTAAAATAAATTATATTGGTGCTTTGAGAGTATATTTAAAATCTTGTGACTTGAAATCTGCTGATTTATCAGGTGTTGGTGATATTGATCCTTATGTGACTATCTCAATGTCAAACCATATCAAGTATAAAACACATTACTTTTCTGATACCAAAAAACCTGTATTTGATTCCGTCTGCTGGATTCCAGTAAAAAATGAAAATGAAACTTGTGTCTTATCTGTTTATGATTACCAAAATGTTGGTAGTGATAGATTCTTTGGAAGTTATGATATTAACATTGGTAAATATATTTCAAGAGATGCTGGTGGTTCAATTTTGCCATATACCAAGACTGAAAAGCTAGTTACTTTGCCTTTGAAACGTCACAATATGGACACTAAGAAATCTTTAATCACCATCAGCGTTGGATTTGTTCCGGTTGAACAAGTATTTACAGCAACGGAATTACCATTAGTTAAATTCTGGGAAAGTCAAATCCAACAAAGTAAAAGTCAACTGGAAAAAGAGCAAGAAGAATTCAAGAGAGATATGGAGAAGAACCCTAACGATTACGAAGTTGTTCCTATAAATCAATCTAATAATGAAAACATTTTCACCAAAAACCTTGCATCGAAAAAGCTCATGTCCATTGGAGATATTGTGGCCAGAAATGCAGGTGTTTTATCTATGGAATTAAACAACATTAAAGCCAAAAACTCTTATCATTTGCAAGTAGTTTTAGATGATTCAATATATCCTTGTATAGTTACTTACAGGGCTACCAATGGAGTTATTCCAAAGACATCTGGTTCAGGTTTCGTCAGAGATTTAGATCATTCACAAATTGGATTTAGGCTAACCACTAAAGCAACCGTTACCTCTGCTGAAGAAGTCAGTGAAGAATGGTTCATGTCAACTTTAGAATTCGTAAATAAAGTTGCTTCCAGCAATGGTGCTGGAATTTCTATTAAATCTCCAAAAAATTCAGCTTCTTTTACTATGAAGTCATTTTTATTTCCATCAACTTTATCATTGCCTGCTTCTGAAACCATTTTGGATACTGGTAATTTGCAATTGGAATTGATTAATGCAAACAACTTGCCTTCTCATGATAGAAATGGAAAATCAGATCCATTTGTACAACTAATGGTTAATGGAATATCGGTTTATGAAACAAAAGTAATCAAAAAAACATTGGATCCAACTTGGAATGAAACTGCTAAAATATACGTTCCATCTAGATCCAGAAACAATTTAACTGTTTTGGTATATGATTGGGACAGACTGGGTGACAATGATTTATTATCTACTGTTGTGTTCCCATTAGCTGATCTAAAGACTGATGGATCTGTACAAAATTGGGAATTGCAGTTAGCTCCAAAGGGTGTAATTTATTTGAGATCTACTTTTGTTGCCAAATATGTCGTGCCTCCATTAGATTTTGATTCTTTAGGTATTACTGGTGTTCCTTTGAAAGCCTTGACCGATGTTGCTGGTCTAGGTGTTGGAGCAGCATCTGCTGGAGTAGGTGCAGGCCTTGATGTTGCCAATGGTGTTGCAGGGATTGGTGTTTCTGGTTTAAGCATAGGTACTAAATTCTTGAGAAAAGGCTTTGGCTCATCAAAAAAAGAAGAAACTTCTAGAGGTGAACAAGCAGGTCACAGTAAAAAAAGCAAACCATTCATTTCCCGTTCCAGTGGTTCTTCAGCAGCCAATCAAAGAGTTGCTTCACTAGCATCTGAGAATTCAGAGTACAGCGGAAGAACGTCTTATGACGCCTCTGTTCCAAACCAATCATATGCTGAAGTTGGAACTAACTCTTTGTTGCACGATAGAGCATCACAATCAATTGTTGCAAAGCAATTACTTCCAAATCATATTTACAATGGGTCCATCAACATTATTAGCAGTAATGCTTTAGGTCCGGCAACGCAATTGAGAGTTTCGCTAAATTATGGAAATGGTAAGATTGTTTCGATACATAAAACTGATACTAGAAGATCCGACAAAAATGGGGAATCCTTCTTTGGTGATTTGATTCCATTCAAAGCTCCTAAGAATGCTATTATTTTGGTAGAGGGTTATGGTAAACACACATTTGGCAAAGATGTTGATTTGGGCTTTGCTCAAGTTTCGTTATCAGATCCCCAAATTTTGGAAAATGGCCAAACTCTATTGAGAATAGGTAATGGAACTTTAATTTTAGAAATGCAATATGGATTGTAACAATATTTAGTCCTTCTAATATATAAACAATAGAAATGAATTACAGAGTTTTATAATAATTACTTCCGTTTTGGGAATTGATTAAAGAATCGGATTTAAAAAAATTTTATTTTTTTTTGGTTGTAAGAATTTCAATTATATTGTTAGCTTATAAATGGTAATAACCCCTAACAACAGCTAGAGAAGGCAGTGTTACGAGCACCAAGAGCTTTGAATATCTATTGTACCCACTCAAAACAAATGGAAGGCGTATTTTTTAACATTGATAACGGTTATCTAGAAGGTGTTGTTACTGGATTCAGAAATGAGTTGTTAACTTCTAACAACTACCTAAATCTACAGCAATGTGACAACTTAGAAGATTTGAAGTTGCAGTTATCTACAACTGCCTCTTACGGTTCTATAATCAACACTGCTTTAGCAAATATCAATAAATTGTCCTCAAAAGATATTTCTACTGTCATCCAAGAAAAATTTTATAAAGAGTTTAAATACTTGTTGAATAACTCAAACGAAGGGACAACGAAACAATTTTTTGACTATGTGAGATATTCATACATGATTGATAATGTAATATTAATCATTAACGGGACTATCCACGAAAGAGATACAAATGAATTATTGAATAAATGTCATCCACTGGGAATTTTTGACACTTTACCAACTCTTTCCGTTGCAACAGATTTGGCAACTTTGTATGATTTGGTAATTGTGGACACTCCTTTGGCTCCGTTTTTTATTAAAATATTTGGTACCAACTCAGTTGATGCTTCTAAGGAACTGAATGATTTGGACATGGAAATTGTTAAAAATAGAGTTTACAAGGAATATTTACAGCAGTTTAGAGAATGGATAGACACTTCCTTTGCCGATTACGATCCTACAAAAGAAAACATGATGGAGTTTTTGGATTTTGAAGCTGATAAAAGAACCATTAACATAATGTTGAGCAGCATTGAATACCCAGATATAATTGATTTGAACTTGAAGAAAGAAGTCATTCCAGAGATGGGTAAGTTGTATCCAATTGGCTACCAACAACTTTTGGGCAACACTGAGCTAGATTATGAGTCCATTAAACAGATTATAGAATCGTCTGTATACGAATACAAAGGAATATTTGATGAAAATGAGGATAAAACACTTGAAGACTACTTCAGCGTTATTGAAATGGATTATTGCAAGGACTTTTTCACCCAACAGTTTACTCTTTCCTCTTTTTATGCTTGGATTAAATGTAAAGAGCAAGAAATCAAGAACATTATTTGGATTGCGGAATGTATTCAACAAGACCAAAGAGATAAAATTGGTAAATACGTTAGCGTTGTTTAAATACATATTTAGTGTCACTATATAAATGAAAGTCGATTATAAGGTTGTGTTACAATGTGATGCTAAACTATCGGATTTAAAGTGCTACATTCAGCGAGCTTCAGAAACATCATAGAGTTATCGCTACTGAGGCAGATTTTGAGTAAGCAGATATTTGCAACTAGCAGGCATTGGTATGTTACAATGGCTTTTTTCTTTTTCCTATAGTTTTAATACTCCTTTGCTTCATAGTAGGGGAGCAACACAGTGGATTTTGAAAGTCTTGCTAGAGCCTTAAAAATCACGTGACTTAATTGAATTTTGGTTACGTTTTAGGCCTTTTTTCTGCTCAAGTTTTATAACAGCAAATACAAGAAAAATTTTAAAAATCAATTATTTAAGCCTGTGTTGATTTCTTCTATCCTAAAGAAAGTTGCTTTTCAAGAACCAGTGCTTGATATTCAATTGCTAATAAATTGTTTTAAATGAGTTCAATAGTTGATAGAGAACGTGGTAATTTTAAGTATCTGAGACAATTTGATGCTTTTCCAAAAGTAGCAGAACATAATAAGAACGAACCAAAAAAAGGATTAGGTGTGAGAAGCATTCTTTTCTATTCCTTCGTTTTATTTGTTATGTACTGTGAGTTTGGCTCACTGTTTGATGGATACATAGAAGAAACTTTTGATGTTGACCCGGAACTAAAAACAAACACCTCTGTGAATATCGATCTTTTTGTTAAAACAAAATGTGAATTTTTAAGTTTTAATTGGAAAGACTACACTGGTGACCAACTGCTAGTAGGAGAGTTAATAAAACTAGAGAAAATGCCATTTTTTGTTCCATATAACGTGAAATCTTATAATGATTACAATGAAATATACACTCCAAAAATAGATGAAATATTTGATAGAGCAATGCCGGCTGAATTCAGAGACGCCATAGACACATCCAGCATGGCAGGTGCTGAAAATTTTGATGGCTGCCACATTTTTGGTTCGATAGATGTTAATGCGGTTAATGGACAACTTCAAATAACTGGAAAAGGTTATGGTTACAAAGACAACGATATGGCTCCAGTAGACCAACTTGATTTTACTCATGTTATTAACGAACTTTCTTTTGGCCCATTTTTACCATTTTTGAATAACCCTTTGGACAATATAGCACAGGTTCCGGCTGGAGAAGATAAAAATTCCATGTACGCTTACAATCTGAATGTCATTCCTACAAGATATGAGAAATTGGGTGGCTCCATAGACACCACCCAATATGCAGTCACATATGATGCGATCAAGAGTGATCTTAATTTTATAGGTAAGAGAGTCACCAAACTTCCTGGTATTTTCTTTAATGTGATAAACGAGCCTATAACTATAGTTTACTCAGATAAGCGAATAAGCTTTTTACAATTCTTGGGTAGACTTTTAACCATAGGGTGCTTACTGATGTATTTAGCATCTTGGCTGTATATTCTCATAGACAAATTCTATGTTCTCAGTAATAAGAAATCTTTGTATGGTAGTAAGAAGAATGATATTGATGGCATCATTGGACAGAAAATGTAACTTTTATATGGAGACTTCAAAAAGACGCTGATGTATTTCTTTTATATATTGTGTTTTTAGGCGCTATTTGACTTTTCCTAAACAGGAAAGCTAATCAAAAATAGAAATTTTGTTTTTGTGTTTGGTTAAAAAAAAGAATCTGATCAGTATTTAAAGAGAGAGTTTGCAATAATCAAAAATTCCAAGTTAACCACTCTATTAATTAGTTTTATAAGCTATTGGCTATATATTCGATCTTTTAAAAGCATATGTGGCAAGAAAAACAACCAATACGCCTAGAATAAAGGATAATACTGCTTCAACAGAAAAAGTTAGTCACAATATTAAGCACAGATGAAACAGGAAATAAACAGTAATTATTTTACAAAGGTTAATTTAAAAGAAGGTAAGGCACCGCTAAATAGAATTATAGAAGAAGAAAAAGATGAGGCTAATAATCATAACAAAAAACAATGCATAACAGGAAACGATATGTTAAATAAGATGTTTGAACATAAGGATAAAAGCAATGTCACTGATGCTATAGATGCTAAAGACAGACAAGTATTTGAATCTGGTGTAAACAAAATGGATGGCAACTTACCAAAAAAAGTCAAAGGCACTTCAAAAGAAAGTAATACAGCAGGAAGACTAGAAAATAAAATATTGCCGGTAGAAGTTTCCATCAAACAAACAGTAGATCTAACAAAAACAGAACCTTTTTTATTTTCAAACATTATTGAAAGATCAGAATTAAATAGAGAACAGTTAGAAGTTTATAATACAGAAATACTAAAGAACTATAGAGCAAACACGCTTGTTTTTATGAGTAGAAAAAATTGGACGGCAAAGGATGCAAAAGTATTTTTGAAAAAAGTTAACAAGAATGATGAAGATTTGGATGACTTATTCAATATAATTAATAACGAGTTACGGGAAGATCTAATTGAGTGTGAAGAAGATTTAAAAATTATAAACGAAGAAATTCAAATGTGGCAAATTGCTGGCATATCAATTGATATCAATAGAACGCAAGTAAAAATTGAGCAAGCAATATCATGGATCAATTCTAAAAAGGCCCAAGTTCAATCTTCAATTGAACAATTTAGTGTAACTACCAACAACATCAAAAACAACATAAATCAGTACTATCTAGAAAAAGAAAACGCACCCAGTTAGAATGAAACAAACAAAAAATCAAAATCATTTACTCTTACTATATATAATATAAAAACAAGGTATCCATGGCTCTGTTTACTCTTTGGTGGTTTTTGATTTTTTTAGAGGCGGTTCTTCTTCATTTTCAGACAATTCCATATCCTCATCCTCATCTTCATTAGCCAAATCATCGTCTAAATCCGAGTCTCTAGCAGCATCGCTATCAGCACCTTCAGCATTTGAATCAAATTCTTCAGATAAATTCTCATCTGCATTTTCTTGTTCAGCTTCTGATAAGTCGAAATCAACGTCATCTGAGTCATCATCATCATTATCATCTGAGCCCAAAATTGCAGCTTCACTTTCACCTTTCAAAGCTCTCTTTAATAACTTTTGCTGTTCTTCATCTTCGTTCTTTACCTTCAAATTTTTGCTCTTCAAGTACTTTTCCAAAAAGATCTGGTCTTCTTTTGGAATGTTTGTGAAGTTGAAAACACCACCATTATTTCTCAATACAATATCCATATCAAAACTCTTGGAAGATACAGATGATTCACCTACTCTGGATATAGTTATCAGATTTATATCAGAATATTGAATGTACAAAGGCGGCTTATTCAAAAATAAGAAAGATTTCTCAAGTGGGTAAATATAACCTTGGTTAGCTTTGTAGGCACATGGTAAGCAAGCTTGACCAAACTCGGAAGAAAAATCACCAGGTACAATTACTTTTTTGTTAGTTATGCCTTTCAAAACATGACTAACAACAACATGAGATAAGGCTTCATAATCTTGCATTAAAATATCTTTATAACTAGCTTCATATTCTTCATCGGATATGGACAGTTTTTTATGGATTTCTTCATTAGAATTGAATTGCAATACCAATGATGGATAAGTTGTCTGACCCTGTCTTAGAGGTGGATCAATTGATAAAATTATATTGTGATTAGACTCGTCTCCTGCGGGAACAGAAAATATTCTTTGAATTTGCTTTGTCTGCAGTTTGTACTCATAAGTTTTACCTCTCAATCTTATCGAATCTTTATAGATATCAATATCATAACGACCTCTTGGAGTATTAAAAAGGATTTCTTCAAATGAAACAATTATATCAGCTGAATTCTCACCAACATCAGCTTTTTCTTTCAGTTCTTCAAAGAAGAGCTGTGCTGCTGATTTTTCTACTTCTGGTGTTACCATTTCGGCATCTCCTTCTTCTTGTTTTACGTTGTCATTTTCTTCACTCTCATTTTTAATTTCAGCATCGGACTGCAAAGCAACATCTTCCTCTTCTTCCTCTTCATCCTCAATAACATAATCTGGAACAAAAAATCTCATTTCTACTATTTCATCCCCTGCTGGTTGATACTCTTCTTCATCATTGTTGAATTCTATAGCTATTTCGTTTTTAGACGTTAGATTTGTGTTGTTAATCCTTTTATATGGAACTTCAAATGAAGGAATTCCGTTAACAGAAAATTTCAGCTCATTTCTTTCAATGTTAAACTGTCCCCAGTTCCAACCTCTCAGAGAATGTTGAATAACATCAATAGAAGCATTGAATCTTTTAGAGAATTCCGCTTTTAATGGGGCCAAATCATCAGAAGTAAACCCATCCAGCTGAACAATTCCTTTATTTTTTGTATTGATTCTTAATTCAAACCCCTTACAACCTTTGCTCCATTGCACTGTTACAACTTCTTCAGAAGGTAATAAGTAAGGCTTTACTTTATCAGCCAAACTGTTTGCTGTGCCTGGGGTCTTTGCAGGCTTCCATCCTAAACCAGTATCGGCAATTCTAAAACGGCCATTCAATCTTCCCTGATTTAAATATATCTTTTCATAGTCTTCAGTACTCATTTTGTTTTAGGGTTGGTTCTTAGATCAACTAGGAGTGCTGGTATAAACAGCTTTTTCCTTTTACAAATCGTGAGATTCTATTTGTGCTGTTGATGAAAAACAATTGAGAAAGAACAAAATTTTTTTTGCTCACGTTTTTGACGCGTCTGCTTGGTCACGTGCGCTTAATTAATTTAACGGTACGTATAGTTATTTATGGTGCTTTGCCATAAGCTAAACTATACACAACAGATGTTTTTACAGTCATAAGATTTTTGCATTAAAATTCATACATAATAGATCATTAATTGCGTTGATTTTATTTTATTTTTTTTAATCCCTTTATTAGATTTCCTTTGAAGCACCTTTCAAAAATTCAACAATACCTACACTACCTGGATCAGCAACTGATTCAGAGGAATCACCAACGTAACTGGCTCTACCAAATTTAGCCTTAGATTCGGCAGTTAAATTCATACCCTTTTCTGCAGCCTTGTAAGCCTTGTTGAAATCCCCTTTGCTTTCATTAAAGGTTCTGACAAACGGTTCCAACGAATCAATCATTGTGGAATCACCAGCTCTAGCTTTGGTATATTTAAATAAGATATCCAAACCTTCATTCAAAGAAGCAGCCAAAAATTCTTTATCTAGAGGCTTACTGGAAGAATCTTTACCATTTTTCAAAACACCGGCCAAACACCCACTTATAAAAATGGAATATAAACCACCTTGTGTACCACCCATCGAACCTTCAATAGCTTCTGATAGCTTGTGTAGTACTTCAGAGAATGACAAATTATCTGAACGCCATTCAGGTAAATTTTTCAAGATAGCATCGCATCCACTCACAAGAGTGTAACCACAATCACCGTCACCCACTTGGGTATCCAAGTGAGTAATATGAGGCTCAGCTTTTTTCAAAGCTTCGCACCCTGAGGTTAAAATTTTTGAGAAGTAGTCGTAATCAATTTTACCTACCTTATCGATTTTCTCAACATCATCAGAATCAATACCATCCAAAGCATGATCTTTGTCAGAAAACAATGTTTCCTCATATTCCGAGTCGTCTTTAAAAACTCTGAAGGAGGAAGACCAGCCAGGTGCATCAGATTCCAAGTTTAGCAGTTCACACACACTTTCAATGTTATATTTTTCTTTCAAACTCTTATTACAATTGGACAAATTTAACAAGGTTAAACTAAAACCTGCGGAGTCAAAAGCAGTGACATAAGTTCCTGCAAGAACGATTTTTGGTTTGACTTGATAGTCTTTCTTTAACAAATCTAATGTCTTGTACACGATACTTGAAATAGCAAAGTTGGACAGACCGCCAAGATTGTTGACCAACAATAAAACTTCATCCTTTGAGCTAATGTCAACAAAAGAGGTATCTTTGCCCTCTTTTTTGAATAGCCTAGCTAACATCTTTTTTTCAATGAGGTCTTCAACGGAGGGTATAGGCTCCAAAGTTTCCACACCTGGCTCATTATGGATACCCAAACCTAGTTCCATTTGATTGTCCTTAAGATCGGATTCAAATTTTCTTCCAGGAACTTTACAATGGTCCAAAGCAGCACCAATGGTGATCATATTTTTGTTCACTATTTCACCTACTGCAACAACATCATCGATTTCACACTTTTCTGCTTGTGTGGTTGCAAAGGCACTTATTATTTTATGGGCTAAAACAGTTCCGGCTAAAGCTCTTCTCCCGACGAACTTGGAGTTCACAGAAACATCTTCCCCTACAACAGCTGTTTTACAACTAATACCCAAGCTTCTAGCTCTTTCACTAGCTAATCCAAAATGTAAAACATCCCCAGTGTAGTTTTTAACGACTAATACAACACCTTTGCAATTTTTATCCTTGTTTGCTAATTTCACAGCATTCAAGATCTGTTTGGTGGATGGGGAAGCAAAGACATCTCCACACACAGCAGCAGCCAAAAAGTTCTCTCCAACAAATCCTGCATGTAATGGTTCGTGACCAGAACCACCACCAGAAATAACTGCAAAGTAAGGTTTTTCAGGATTCTTACTTCTGTAAACAACTCTGTCTGCTTTTAGTAGCTCCAAGTTTTCATGTGAAGCAACAAAGCCTCTGAGACTTAACAGAACTGAATCATCAACTTCTAAAGATTTAACCATAATGAAAGTTTTTTTTTGTAATTTTTAATTTTAAGTTTGAGATACGTTTAAGAGCTCTCTTTTGGTTTTTTCAAAGTATTTTGTATCTAAAGTTGAGTCTAGAGTCCCTAATTATCCTCGTTTACCCTTCTTAAATACTCGGTTCCTGAAATTGGAAATACTAAAAGTTCTGATTTTTGAACCTTAAAAAAACGTCAAATATAAATATCGGACCGCTAATATCCGTGTATGGCCCCCCGAAGAATGATTTATGGAGCTACGTGGGGTTGGTGAGCTATTAAATGGAAATATGTGCAAGGTGAAGATTGTATGTTGACATCATTCCTGTATACGTATTTTGCAAATATTAATTTAAATATATGTATGGTAGTCTAGAAAAATTTATCCGTAATTCGAAGTACCTGCAAAAGACGTTTGTATGTGTGGAAGGTGAATATCGCATCTCAATGTGAAGGTAAACTCTGTTTTCTTTGAAACAGATTTACCCCTATTCCTTTGAGCTAGCCAAAAACAACAGTGTCTTGCTATACTGCGCACTGGATTTGGATGTATTCCAAAAGAGATAGGCTTTTACAGAAGTTTCCAAGCGAAATGTTCCTTTCAAGTTTTTGCTTCATTTTTTTGACTTTGCAATGCTTTGGCCAACTGTATTCAACTTGTGGCAACCCTCGGTGGCTTTAGCCCCAAAGAACAAGCAATAAAACACATTTGAAAAGACTCTTCAAGGTGGATATTATTGATTTTGATGAATGGTTTCTTCACAAATATGTTCAACCCTGTTTTGAATATGGATGCAAATTCGAGTTTTTTTCTGCTCTTTTAAAAGGTAGTTTTATTTTCAGCCAGCATTTTTCTTTGTTAAAGCTTGTATAGAAATCTACAAATGAGACGGCAGTTGTGTCATTGTTTTAAATCTTGTAGCAGTATTCAGTATTATTGCAACAAAGTTGGAAAGGTCACCAGCGTTTAATTATCCTTGAAGCTTTGGCAGCCAGATGCTTTTTTCCAAGGCTGCTTGCCGAGCATTTTTATGGGCAGTATAGCAACAGTTTTAAGTTAAAGTGTTCTCGTTTACTTTGCATATGTCAATAGCAATTCCAAGAAAATCCTTTTTTGTTACATTTCTGAACCTCAGCGTCATTGCATCAAGGTCCTTTTTATCAAACTTCCTTTGTAATTGGGCTTTTTACACTTTTCCAGCTGCTGAACGATCATTCGGCTTTTGAAGTTCCTGTGAGTGTATCACTATGTTTTGATTCAAAAATGCTAAATAGGTAGCTAATATACAATGCCCCAGCAAAAATGCAGAAAATACCTCCTGCATCCAAAAAATAATAGTAAGAAGAGCAGTTCTTGTTTTCAATGATGCAGAGTGTTTTTTACAAAAGAGCTATGCTTTATTTGTAAAGGGCATAGTTCTCTTTGTATCATGAAATTTGATTCGCCATGTACTTTGAATAGAATGTGTGGTGCATAAATGTTCACCGCCATAATGTTCGCGAGAGCTGTTTGTCCCCAGCAAATTTTATCTACTCTCCTCTGCGTTTAATACAGCCTTTAACCTTAGTCAGAATTCGGTAACGATCTCATCCATCTAGATTCCTATTTTCACTCAAAAAGCTTCTTTTCAAAAAGAAACACGTCAGTTTTTTGGTTTGTTTTCCCTATGGTTTCATATTCGTTGGCGATGTCCTCTCCGTTCATATCATATTAGATGACAATTACTCGTTCCTAGCTCGTCTACTACTGCACTTGTGTAAGTCGGAGTTAAACCCTCACATTGCTAATCAGCCTGTGATGTATTTTTCGTTCCCCGTGCCTCATCTTCAAATCCCAGCAAAATCTCTCACTATTCTTTATAGGATATAAGAACTTTATGCTTTTTTTTTTTTGTTTTCTTGCTTTTCCAACAAAAACGCTCTGAAGGGACCTGTATATTATATTTTTTTTCTCTCTATTTGACCAAGATAATGCTCTAATATCCGACAATAAGAGAACTTGACTATATATATAATATGGAGAAGCCTTTTAAAACTGGAGTAGAGGCATGGTGGTCAGCAAGCATTTCTACGTTTTATCTTCATAGCTAAAGAAAAACAGGGACGCGGTTGCTGGGTTTGAAACTAGTTCACATGACCTGCCCCTGTTTGTGACGTATGGTGGTGGAATTCTGTGGCCTCCATCGGAGATCAAGCGTTTCCCCTCCCCCCTTTGAGGGACAATCGAGCTTTTCTCAACGGCTGCAAAAGATAGCATGGGGAGCATCTTTTATGAAACACTCAACAATAAAAATCACGTGATGAGTTATTTTTTTTTCGTTTCGTGGTTCATGAATTTTCAGCTGCTAGCGCTATTAAAGGCCACTTGTTTACTAAAAAATGATCATCTTTAAGAGGTGCATTATTGAGAGACCTACAAAAGGGCTAAGATTAATAAAACATTTTGGTATTTTTATACAGAAACCCAAGATCAACTTGAAGCACCATGGTGGAAAAAAACTTTTTTGGAAAGTGGAAGTTCCAACAGCTAGATGAGAAGGGCCATCCTGTCTTGATGCAAACCATGAACACCAGAAGACGTAGGAATGTATCTTATCATACAAGAGGAAGAAAACTTTCTCTGGCACATCAGGCACCTCCTATAAAATACACCTCAGAGATTGTCAGAAAGTCAGATAATTATACTCTCAAGATAGGCGACTGCATCTTTTACCAAGAAGCAAATCGCTCTTTAGAAGCTTGGTTTATTTATAACATTCTTTATAAGGAGTTAGATAGATCCATTGATGTTATGGTGATCCGATTAGTTGACTGGGAATTTTTGGAACAAAAATATGATTTCAAATACAGTGATCATGGTTTTGACGGTGACAAATACAATGAATTGATTGTTTTTTCGGAATTTGATGTCATAATGGCTGATAGCTGGTATCAAACGATCAATGTTTCTTCATATAAAGATTATGAGGAAAAGAAAAATAAATCGGAAAATGGTGAGAGCCATAAATATGTAAGATATCTCTTTGACTTGGCAAATAAATGCCTACGGGAGATTAATTATGGTCTTTTTAAAGAACAATGCACTAGTGAAAACGCTTTGGAGAACTTTAAAAGATTGATTAGTTCTGGTCATGGCAAAGCCCTCCTAGACCCAAAGAGACAGGCTCCAACGTTTCCTGTCACTCATGATTTGCCAAACTCTGTACCGCTTCAGGCCAATGGGAAGTGTCCTAGACCAAAACCACTGAACAATAGGCACAATGGGGAGAAAGACCAAAAGGATTTAGCATGGAATAAAGAGAGCGCTGAGTTTTCTAATACGACATTACCACGCCCAAACAACGGTTTTATTAATGAAAAAGGTAATAATAACGAAGATAATTTCATATTTGAAAAGGTAAACAGCAAACAGATAAAGCAAGAAAACTCTAACTATCCCCTTTCTTTGGGAGCTACGATATCTTTGGATGGTTTATCAACTATAAAAGACCTATCCTCAAATGATGAAGTGCCCACCAGAGACACTAGTTTGGAACTTGTTAGGAATGGCAAAAATAAATCAAATGAGAGCTTATCTGAAAATACGGATTCATCTACACCAGGATCTTTTATTGCAAGTATAAAAAATAAAAAACTAAAAATACGGCATACAGAAAATTCTGATTCTGAATTACCCTCAAACGGTCTATCAATGTACAAAACCTTTCCTGTTCACTTTGATGATTTTAATAAACACTTGCTATCATTAAAGGCTTCATACCTGTCACCAAAAAAAAGGCAAAAGGGTAAGATTGTTGTTAACCCTGATAATATAGAAGATATTACTGTTTTGCATCCAGTTTCCCTTTCAGAATATGAAATAAAGAAGCAGACCCAAAAGACAAAAAGTTCTAGTGTTCCTCAAGAAAAGCATAAGGGATTCCTTGAAAGCAAAAAAGAAAATACCAGCTTGGTTGAGGTTGTGGATTATATGGACACATCCTATAGCGTTCATTTGAAACCTCCCAATATTGCATATTTAAACACTCCATTGGAGTTGAAAAAGAAAGAGGAAGCAATGAAGGGATCAAATATTGAAAACTATTTGCAAAAAACTCATGTAGATAACATTTGCAAAAAAATTAGTGATGAGGTGTTATTTAGAAAAGCAGAAACGGAAAGAGTGCTGATGAAACTTACGGAGTTTCTGAATGATAGTTCAAGCTCTTCTTACATTATTAGTGGATCAGAAGGAACCGGAAAACTATACTTTATTAACAAAGTTGTTGAAGAATTTTTAAAATTCATAAACTTACCTCAAAGTTGTGTAAGAATGAAATACGAAGCAGCTGTATTTGAGAAAGGTGAAATTGTTCAATGCTTTATTGATCAGCTTTTAGAAAGAATGGATTACAGAAAAGATAATTTAGAACATCGCAACGGCCAAAAGCTCCACAAATTGGTTGTAATTATAGATCACTTAGAACTTTTTTTAAACCAAAATTCAGCATTTGTATCTTCATTATTAACGTGGGCGGAAGAAATGAAGTTTGAAATGTTGTTTATTTGTGATTTTAACATAAATGAAAAAAGTCTTTGCATTAACTCTGACATACAATTTTCCAACTATAGCTTCAACCAATTATCAGAAATCATGATGTTTGCATTAGAAAGGGAAAGCAAAAATTATATTTTCTATACAGAAAAGTACTCAGGAGCTGTTGTGTTTTTCTTAAATGAGATCTCAAGATTGGATATTGAAAAAGATAAATCAAAATACATAATGCACAAGGCAGCTTTCTCGAATGATACTTTGAAATATTTAGTTTCCCTTGCATCAAAACCCCAATTTACAATTGGAAAAGTGCTAGAAACGGCTCTAAAAGCACTAACTTTGCTTCAAGAGGTATATTACAACGAACATCCAGCACATAACGCATTCAAGAGCTTTGAATCAACTATGAAACAGTATGGTGATGTAAACAATAATCAAACTATTTCTATTAAAGACTTTAATGTTTCAGTTGACGACATTCAAACGGCTGAGGGTTTGTTAAATAATTGGGCCAACGAAAAACTGGCCCAATCGCTTAAGACATCCTCAAAACTAACACTTTGGGTACTAACCAAAATGCAAAGAGAAGGTTCGACTAACAATGTTTCAACATTTGCCTTTTTTCAATTCTTTGAAAAGTCGTTAATTGAAAATGCAGATAATCCTCTTTTAAAAGAAGTTATGTCTATAGTAACTTTAAAAGGTAGCATTGGCACTAATATTTTTAATTGGGATTACGTTTTTGAAGAGCTTACAAATCTGGGCCTAATTCATAGCAGCAAATCCGAAGATGGAAAGATAATAAGTCTTTCTTTGATTAATAAACCTGCTGTTGAAAAAATGATATCTTCCTTTACAAAATCGCTACAGTAATTAAAGAAAATCACAATGCCATATGGTTTGGGCCTTTTCATTCATCATTGTTTTTGGCTCGCTGGTTGCCCAAAATACCAAAAAATTATTGTAAGTGATGGCATTTTATTAGTTTTACATATACTTAAAAGTTTAATAACAATTTAAAGGTTTGGATAAGTTATTATTTTTGGATGTTTCGATATTTAAAATGACTATTTATTGAAAGCCACAAGAGTTGTTTCCTTTTTAGCTTAATAAAGCTTATTGATTAAATGAAAAACTTTGCGCGTGATTAAAATGATCTGAAAAATTTCAGTTATATATATATATATGCATTCTAAAAACAAAAGATTGAATTGAAGTGTTTAATTCTCCTAAAACCAGAACAAGTCTAGAGAGTTGTTAGTCTCTATGGCGCCTAGAAGAAATAACTTTTTCAAAACCTGGAGTTTTACTCAAATAAATGAAGAGTCTGTATCAGTTTCAAAGCCTGATGAACTTCGAATAATGAGCTCTGGTCCCATCAACGAAGAGGATATAAAAATTCCCAAAAGAAGATCAAGAAACAGAAATCAAAGTCCAGATAACTCACATGAGAAATCAACTCAAACTAAATTTCAACTTTCAAGAAAATCAGATGACATGAAAATTTGTACCGGTGATTGCGTATTATATCAAGAAAATGAAACACTTATAGAAGCATGGTATCTTTACAATATTGAATTTGATTTACTCAATAAAAAAATAAATGTATTTGGGCTAAGACTGATTGATTGGGACACTCTGGAAAAACATTTTGGTATCAAGAACGAGCTATTCGATAGCACAAAAGAAGCAGCTTCAAGTCAACTAATTTTGATTCCAGAAATTGAAATGCTTTCTTCCGATGGGAGCTTTGAAGTTATACCAGTATGTTCTAGCGAGGATGGTTTAAAAAACGACGTCAAGTTGAGCTCTCATAAATACAATGCATTGGATTCTTTTAGCAAAGAAACCAGATTTGTCAAGTATCTATTTGATCCTGAAAAAGAAGAACTGAAAAATCTAGACTATGATCATTTCAAGAAAACATGTACAGGAGATGGAGAGGCTTTTGAAAGATTCAAACAACTGGTGTCAAATGCCGATGGGGTTGATAAAAAAGCACAAATTAAAGCAGACTATAATCTAGGAAAGGTAACAACTGAATCCACGAATTCTTGGGGTAAATCTTTGTCTGAGTCCCAAAATTTGAACAATAACAATAAAAGAGCTTTGGAGGAAGAAAATGATAAAAATTCCAGCATGAATAAAAAGCCTACGCTAAATAAAGAAGGGCTTGATTCTGCTGCATGGATTGAAGAAGCTACCGAAACGAATTTCTATATTTCTTCAAAAAGTCAAGAAAATACAGAGGACTCATTTGCCACAACCGGATCTGATGGCTCTAATTCTAATGAAGAATATGTACCTGATAAAGATGAGACCAATGAGGATATTTTTATGGATAGTGATAACATAATTAGTACGACTGAAGAAGAGGATGAAAAAGAGCTGCATCCTATAAAAACAGTAGACAGGAAATCTGTTCCAGCAATTCTAAATAATTTTTCAAAAAGCCCTGAGAAAGAACACAAGCTAACAACTGCAGCGAACTATGCTAATTCTTACCAAAAAAATCATTTGAACTTGAGACTGAAAAACATCAATGAATATGATTCAGCAACATATTGCGAAGGAAAAGAGGATCATATTAGCAAGTTTAGATCTCAGTTGTCAGCAAATCAATATACTCTTCCATCTAATCAAAAGGTTTCTACAAATCCAATTGATTTTCAAGTTCCTGGAAGAGAAGAAGAATTTTCTAATATCTATTCTAGAATAGCAAGTTTTGTAAATAATGGGGTTGGGTCTTCCATCTATATTTCAGGTGTTCCAGGTACTGGTAAATCGTTTACTGTTAAAAAAACAGTAGAATGCTTGCTAAATCAAAACACAAGAGCATTTTCTTTTGCTGAAATCAATGGTCTTAAACTTATAAACCCAGATGATTGTTATGAAAATTTGTGTGATAAATTGCAAATTTCTTTGAAGGTTAAAGAAAAAGCTGTTATAGCTTTGGAAAGGTTTTTTTCCTTAAAGAAAGACAGAAAGATTGTGCTATTACTAGATGAAATAGATGTTCTTTTATCTCATGATTCAGAAAAACTGTATAATTTCTTTAACTGGCCTTATTTAGAAAATTCAAATTTGTTTGTTATTGCCATAGGTAACAAAATGAATCTATCAGAACAACTAAACTCAAAAACAAATTCTCGTTTAGGGAGAAGTAATACGATTCAGTTTGCATCTTATGGTGTTACCCAATTAGAAACAATTTTGCAGTATAGATTGACTGAAGAATGTGCAAAGAATACAATTTATTTAGAAAAAAAAAGTGGAAAAGTGGTTCTCTTTTCTTCTTCTAAATCATCATGTTATGCTGATACTCACAAGTCTAAATTTAAATGGCTGAAAATAGTATTTCCAAAGACTGCGATCCAGTTTTTAGCTAAAACAGGATCTGCTTCCAGTAGTGATGTTAGAACTGTTAAGGGAATTGGCTTATCAGCCATGGAACTTGCAGAACAAGAGTACATTAAAAAACATGGTGTTATTTACAACTATGAACACACAATGGTTGAAGAGGAAGAGGATGAAGCAGAACAGGAATTTGAAATAAAGGAACTTAAGGTAACTACTGCATATATCAGTCAGGCTAAAGGAATGTCCCACAGTGCGTCGGTTAAAGATTATGTTTCATCACTTTCCACAATTTCAAAATTCATATTATTTGCAGCTATTCAAATTGCAAATGAATATCGAACTAGCACTCTTTATTTTAGAAATGTGATTGATAAGCTCGACACCATGCTTGATAACTACAGAAATAAAGCAGGTTTGAAATCAATTGTAGCAATGATGGAAATGGAGTGCAAAGATGAATCTTCCAGTATAAGGATTATTGATTGGGATTTTGCTGTTAACCAGTTGAGTAGCAGCGACTTAGTGGAAATAACCCGACTTTCTAATGACAGAGTTAACCTCTTCACATTGAAAAACATAGACGGCATCGAGGAAGGATTATCTTCTTTTATCAAACAGTTAAAATAGACTAGATATACTGCTCTTTGTTGGAGGCTTTTATCGCATTTTAACTGGTTAGGCTGTGTATTATTGTGTTTTGTTTTTTTTCACACTCACTAGAAAGCTTTTTATTATTAGCAAACTTTTGTTCATACAGAGTTCATAACTCTAGCTAAAAAATAGTTGAGGAATGATTCATTTGAATATATATATATAAATATGAATTATTATAATACCATCACTTCAATAATCAACATTTCAAAAACTTAGCCGTGCAATTACATCATCTCTACTCTAGTTCATTTGTTTTAAACTTGGAGTTTTAGTCCCTATCATCTATTGTCACTTTGTTTTATGACGTTTCCTAATTTCTTATAAATCAACAGCGGATCCCCAATTTGAGTGATTTCAGGAACCGCAAGATCCAAGCCGAAAGCTTTTGCTACAATTATTTTGAAAATAATTTTGACATTGATTGAAGCAGCTGTAGATGTAAATACCAAAGGTGCATTCATTGCTTCACTATAAAGAGTGGCGATTTGAGATATATTCGTTTGATATTCGGGGTTCAAATCCAAAAATAAGTCGTATTTAGTGCCCACTAAAAGAGATATAGCTTTTTCGTTTAGGCCTTTAGATTGTCTGTACCATTCCTTAATGGAATTTAAACTCTCAGGTTGTGTCAGGTCAAATAAATAAATCATTGCCACTGCCCCCTCACTGACAATGGGGAGCATGTTTATAAACTCTCCTTGCCCTCCTAAATCATTAATTGTAAATAAAATATTAGAGTATTTCAATGTTTCCTTCTTCTGCAAATGGTGTATCCCGAGTGTTTGAATGTACTCGTCATCAAAAGCACTATTAACGTATTTACACATCAGAGTTGTCTTTCCGACCTGTGCATCTCCGATCAGTCCAACTTTCAGTTTAAATGTTGTCTTTGGTATTAAATCCTTATCAACATATTTGTTCATGTCCTTTTCCGTTAGCTTCAAATTTTCCATTGATTTAAGGGGTTTATTACTTTTATGATGGGATAAAGGCATTGAAGTTACTCTGTTGTTGGCCGGTCGCAGCATGGAAGTTTGATTATTGTTGACATTATTTATGCTGGTTGAGTTTCTTCGGTAGTTATTTAACTGTGGTATTGAATCCATTGATCAATAACTTTTATCTTTTACAGTTTGTTTGTTGCGGCTTACGAAAGTGTCTAAATAAGAGCAACTATGAGAAGAATGTGCGTTTTTCTATTATTTATCTTTTTGAATCAGTAGGATTCTTCAAAGTATAATAATTTCTTTAAAATGTATAAAGCAATAGCCCAATATCAAACCTCAAATATTTGATTAGGGTATATGTTCTGATCCTAGCACTATTGTTCGGTGTAATTGCTGCTCTCACTTTTATACTTATTTACTAGGCCTACCTTCAAATAAGCAATCATACTAAAAAAAAATTTTGCAATCTGCTTAATCACGTGAAAGCTTTTAAAAACTGTCTCGTGATAGGACTGTTGGCATGTGATCCACAAAATGTGTTAGTCACGAGCGTTCTCTCAGTTATTAGGATCTTGCCAAAGTCACTATGCTTCAGCTTGTGTTGTAAAAAGCTGAATCGTTGAAAAGTGCTGCCTTTTGAGTATGGATCAGGACACCCCTTCAGCTTACATTAAAAAAATATTCTCTGATCAGCAAATGCAAAAGATCTTGAAGTTGAACACAAATGAGCCTGCTAAGGTATTTTTCTTTTTCTTACCATGGTTGCTTAATACAGTGACTATTAGCCAAAGCACACTGAAAGGTAATCAAAACATACTTGAGAGATGTTGATCCTAAAAATCGCTTACCATTGTGTGTGTGCAGGTCATAATATAATCAATGATTCTGTAGCTATCTTTGAAATATAAAACGTGACATTTTTCGGATATTAGTTTGTTCAGCCTAATATTTTAAACTTCAGCCTATTTTTTTTTGTTACATCTTTTAGACAGCATTTCGCTGTAAAATATCATTTTTTTGATTTTTTTTTTTGCTAAGAAAAATATTTCTTTGAAAAATTATCGCTTACAGCTTGAAAAAATGTTTCGGAGCTGTGAAGCTAGTACCTAAAAAAATCATGAATAATCTAGCGTATATACTACTAAGGGAAGAAAATGTGTTTCAACAGGTAAAGTTAAAAAGAAGAAATAATAATATAACCAACCAGATTACTCTACTAATATTTAAAAATGGCTGTTGGTAAGAATAAAAGATTGTCCAAAGGTAAAAAAGGTTTGAAGAAAAAAGCCCAAGATCCATTTGCCAAGAAGGAATGGTACGACATTAAGGCTCCATCCACTTTTGCTAACAGAAACGTCGGTAAGACTTTAGTTAACAAATCTCAAGGTTTAAGAAACGCCAACGATTACTTAAAGGGTAGAGTTGTTGAAGTTAACATGGGTGATTTACAAGGTTCTGAAGATTACTCCTTCAAGAAGATCAGATTAAGAGTTGATGAAGTTCAAGGTTCTAACTTGTTAACCAACTTCCATGGTATGGACTTCACTACTAACAAGATCAGATCTATGGTTAGAAAGTGGCAAACTTTGATTGAAGCCAATGTTACTGTCAAGACCTCTGACGACTACGTTTTGAGAGTTTTTGCTATTGCCTTCACCAAGAGACAAGCTGGTCAAGTTAAGAGAACTACTTACGCCAAGTCTTCCTCTATCAGAGCTGTCAGAAAGGTTATCTCTGAAATTTTAATCAAGGAAGTTTCCCAATCTACCTTGGCTGAATTAACCTCCAAATTGATTCCAGAAGTTATCAACAAGGAAATCTTAAACGCTACCAAGTCCGTTTACCCATTACAAAACGTTCACGTTAGAAAAGTTAAGTTATTGAAACAACCAAAGTTCGACTTAGGTTCTTTATTAGCTTTACACGGTGAAGGTTCTACCTCTACTGAAAAGGGTAAGAAGGTTGCCGGTTTCAAGGATGAAGTTTTAGAAACTGTTTAAATTATATAAATTAGGTTTATAAAATTTAAATTTACGATATAAAAATACAATTAAACAATGTTTTTAAATTATTTGAAAACCCAAACTGAAAGTTAATATAGTAATATATATTTATATATTTATGTTTCTTTGTAAAACACACAACCCTCTCATTTCCAGAATATAAAAAAAAAAGGTATATATATTATATACTCATGTCTATATCTGCTTGTTCAATCGCTTTAGAATTGTTGTTGCTATCATTGAGTAGACTATAAAGTTTTGTGATTCTTTCTAGTCTGCTGCTATTTAGCTCTTCAGTGGTTTCAATATCTTGGTTCAAACGCTCAATCTTCTTTGACAGATTTGATTCATCATATTTTAGGACCATTAGATCTTCTTCAATGTAGTCCTCATTCTTTGATACTTGATCTTTTGACTTTTGGAACACATCTAGGATATCATTTCTTCTTTTTACTATGTTTTTAATCGAATCTATCTGGGACTTAACAATACCCGTGCCTTCCGCGCTTCTCTCTTCTTTCAGACTTGTATTAACAAAAATATCCTTATTTTTCTTTAAAGTCTCGTCTAGCAAAAGTTTCTGTTTGAATAAATTTAAATTATCTTTAAGAAAGTTACTCTTTTCATTGATTATGCAATCTATTTTCTCATAGACCGCCTGATCCATTCTTCCAGAAACAACATTCTCCATAGCTTCTATAAGATTATTTTGATAATCTAAAAATTTCAACACATTATCATGAGAAAAAGCAATTTTATCAAAAAGTTCTTTGTCAGTTTCTATTGAGTTAGAGTTTTCTTCTTCATTATAGTTTTTGTTGACATTCAATTCATCGTCATCATAATTTATGTTCGATTGGAATCTGCTATTGTTATATCTTGTTCTGGTTTGGTTATGGCTCATATTTTTCCTCGTTACTTATCCTTCTTTTAAAAGCAATGTATTCAAACTGTTTAATAAACACTACAAACAAATAATTTAAATCTTGACAAGTTTGAAGTTGGTTTGTACTTCACTGTTGCCTAGCTGTATATGTTACTGACATACTTTTATCTGATGTTCACACGTTTTATTCTTATTTCCGAAATTGAAGTTTTCAGGTTACAGCAGGCTTCTGTGGTCGGCCTTCCCTTTCAATATTTTATTCAGTAAGATGCATACAGCAGAAACTATATATACACGTGAGGCAATGGAAGGTATGATGCCGGTATTGACACGGGCAATTAACATATGTATAGAATTTAATATATACCTATATATTAAACCGTTAAATAAAGTTTGGTAAAAGAACCAAGCATTCCCCCAATCCGCTATTTGCTCCACATATGTTTGGATCATCTTCTTATATTAGCCAACTTAAACAAGATGTTTTCAACTACAATAAATCGAACTCTATAACGAAAGACCATTATATTCTGTTGTTGGATTACATATTACCGGAGTACCAGGATGTGCTATTTCATGAGGAAAAGGAAGATAATCAGATAGATTTGGAAATACTCTTATTTGAATGGTATAAAAATTATGATTGTAAAGCACCAAAGACGGTGGTTTCGCTAACGCCGTTTGATGAAGATGAATATCTTCCATTAAGTTTAAATGCATACATTTATTTAAGAGTCTTAAAACTCGGCAAGACTAATAACAATCTGGAAGAAATAGTTAATATTATTTGCGCCAAATACGAAATCTTTCCAAGAGAAAACAAGTACTTAGAAGGGCTGGTGATGCCTTTTATAGAGTATACTAAAATACTCACATCAACTGATGAGGTCAAACCACTCTCCTTGGATTTTTTTTCAGAGAAAGCCAACTACTCTTTTGTTTTGAAAGAAATACTGCTTTTGGCTATTAAGAAGAATGATTTTATTGATATTATCATTGAAAATATTCTAGTCAGGTATGCCCTATTTAATCTTGACAGTGAAAACACAAATGAAATTATTCATAGCTTTTTAGAGAGCCATTGCAAGCAAATTAATTACGATTTTCTTGCTGCTTTGTTAAAAACAGGTAATTTTACTAAAACAGTTATTGATTTTATTGTGAACAACTTGAATAGAGTGCCTTTGACTTTATACGATATAAACTCCTTGTTCGATGATGAATTATCCCTTTCTGAAATTAATGTTTACAACTTAACAATACCAAGTTTGCAATTTAAAAATAAATACTTGCCTGTGATGAATCTGTTAATGACAAAGGATATCAAGCTTGCGCACGATTTTTTGAGGAAAGGAACTGTTCAACTTCAACAATTTGATATACTATTTGAAAGAAGACCAGAGGTTTTTAACAAGGGTAGTGATGCAGCGCTGCCTTTGTTCAACAGAATACCAAGAGATTATATGTTGCAAAAATTGATAAATATAAGCAACAACAGTGACTCTTCTATATTCTCAAAAGAAATGATAATAAACAAATTTTGGTATAACTTTAAACAAGCTAACACTAGCTCTAGAACTAACAGATTTTTGATAAACTGTGAAGATATAGCTTTAAACAATTTGTCTGATGTTGATAATTTTGTCAATTTGATAAACCTAGTTCATCTTTTTCCGATTCATTTTAAACCTGAAAACATTTTGAACTTTGACAATGATTCTTTGATAGAGATTTTAGTAAAAGAACAGCAGTTCAATGTTATTGATACATTCAATATTATTAAGAAATTAAATTTGGTATTAGAAAGAGGAGATAACGATAATGATGAGTATTTACTTCTTAAATGCCAAAGTAACTATATCAATTACAGCAATGATGAAGACTTTGAATATTTAGAGAGTACAATGACAGATTTTATTGATTTGTTGAGTGAGTTCAAAGAATACAAGTGTATTTTTACACACGACAAATCATTGGATACTATGTGGCTAAGATTGATACAATTCGCCAATAATGCCAACAGAAGCCGAGATTTTTTTAATATGCTGATAAAATTGGTTCCCTTAATTGGTAATAATACTAAATACTTAGATTTGCTGTTTTGAATTTAGCGTGACGTGGTTGTTTTAATAATTCAATTTGATGATAATATATTCTTAATGTTACGAAATACTACAGCTCATCAATAGTCTTTGCATTTATGCACTATATCATTTTCTCCAGATATAGCAACAAAAGGGATTTGTTAAAGAGAAATTCTACCAATTGATAGTAAGTATTGTTTTGTTTGTCCTCATAAAACATCATTCGTCTAATGTACATATTAAGATATCAATATATATATGCTAGTCAATTACTTACAAGTTTGCGCAGATTATAAAGATCAATATTTTGATGAATTATCATAGTTTTTATTTTTGTCATTTTCTTGAACATCGTATGTTGATAAATCATCCATATCCATTCTGAAGTTTCGTTTTCTGGTAAAATCATCACTATCAACAAAGTCAATTTCATCCTCAGTTGTTGGTTGAGCAACAAATAACGGGCGTTTGCTCTTGGCTTTGCTCTCTAGTTCATGCACGGCTTTTATTCTATCACCGTAATACTTCTTTACCACAGGATTTACTTGGACTTTTGCTCTGTTCCAGCTCTTCAGCTTTAGACCAGCTCTGCTGGTAACTCTGGACAAAGCGACATAAGCCTGGCCATCCTCAAATATTCTGGATAAATCACAGTTTAATTTTTCATAAGTTTGCCCCTGAGATTTGTGAACAGATAGAGCCCAAGCCATAATCAAAGGAATTTGTTTTTTGGAAAACAAAATATCTTCAGTATCAGGATCTTTAAATTCAAAGAATTCTGGAGAGATAATTTTGTATTGTATCACATTCGTATTGATATTGCAAAATTTCACTAGAGGCAAACATCTTGTTTCCGTGTCATTTAACTGTATTTCTCTTAACTCTAGCTTTCTTTCTAAATTAGGATTGCCTTTAACTTCTGCCTTATTATCCAGCAAAAAGTCAAATATATTATTTCCTTTTCCTTTCTCTTCAAAGTTTTCATAGTTTGGTAAAGAAACAAAATCTACAACTGAGCCTAATGATCCATTAACTAAAGAAGATGATTGGTTTTTCACTAGCATAACCTGTGCTCCCTTTTTCAAAGTTAATTCGTCTGGAACAATTATTGATTCATTTATCATTTCAAACTCACGCGTGCCTTTCAAAGTTCCTGATTTGTAGCAATCATATGTCACTGGTGTAGCATCTATGGCATTGAGTCGCTTTTTATTGTATTTATTTGTCTCATATTTTGTAGGATATATGTTAGATCCTTCTAGAAAGTCAAGTCTAGTTTCGACTTTGTCTTGATCTATATTTCTACTATCTTGAAAATTATCCATACACAGCTTTCTGAACTCAATGTCAGTTTCATTAGACACTTCCCCTACCCTAACTTCGTTTAGCATTTTAATAAAAGTTGGATCAGATTCCTGTCTGTATATTTTTGTTAATGATATCTCATGGTCCATTGCTTTTTTCCATTCGTCAGATTCAAAAGCATAACATGTTTCACTTGTGGAGTCTGAGTCACCAAACATAGCAATGTCATCGCTTTGAATGAAGTCTATTATTTTTTTATCCATAACAGGAGGTAATTGATAAAAATCTCCAACAAAAACAAGTTGAATACCACCAAAAGGTTTCATGTTCTTTTTAAAGTATTTACCAATATGAGACAGTTTAGTAATCATTTTTGCATCAATCATACTCACCTCATCGACAACTAAAACTTTACAATTTATCCACGCATTTTCTTTTCGATTCTTTCTTTTGATTCTTTGAACCAAATCGGAAACAGGTTCAAGTCCAAGTCCAATCCCCAAGTAAGACTGATATGTTCGTCCTCCTATATTCAAACCAGCCAGTCCGGTTGAGGCTGTTATAGCAACGCTCTGAGGATCTGGATATTTTTGTTTTAATTGCTTGATCACTTCACGTAAAACCACCGATTTTCCTGTACCTGCTGCTCCTGTAAAAAAAACAGATTTTCCCTTATTAACTATTAAATCTACTAGTTTCTTCTGTTCATCTCCTAGAACCAGTTCTTTAGTAGCAGTATTTGACGATGCTGTTCTTCGAAGTTCAAGCGAGAAAAGCCTGTTTCTTGTCAAAAAACAAAATTTTAAGTACAGATGTTTGTTATGCATAAGCATTTATATCAAAATAACCAAAAATATGTATAATAATATCTAATGTCAAAAGCAGTTCTGTTTTCGTATATACACTTGTGTTTTGGTGTGGTTCATTAAGACAAATATTCCTGCAATGTTGTCGCTCCTGCTTGTCTTGTTTTTTTCGCGTTTGGCGTCGGACAAAAAAGCAGGATTAAAGGTTTAATCAATAAGCAAATATATCTGTTTCTGGAATAAGTAATTTACATGTGTATAACTGCTGTTTGTTGTTTTGCTGTTAGCTCTTCTGTTTGACCAAATGTGTTTTTTTTTTCACTCCAAGACTACTCGCTATCACCTAAAAACTCAGAGAGCTGGCTCAACTTAACGTAATCCCCAGGAACAGTATATTTGTGGTCACTTTCAAGTAACCTAGGGGCAGAAGCTGATAGTTGATCACTTTCAAAAGTTTTAAGGGCGGTAGATAAACTAACTTTTACTTGCTGAACAGATTTAATATTTTTATAAAACTCCTTTACTAAAGAATGTGTAAGGACTTTTCGCCTGTTCCAACCTACAATCTGCAGACCTTTCCTGCTTGTAACACGAGACAAAGCAACGTATACCTGACCCACTTCAAAGGTTTTAGAGATATCAACCTTTAGTAAGTTGTAAGTTTGTCCCTGGGATTTGTGAACAGATAAAGCCCAGGCTAAAATTAAAGGAATTTGACGTTTGCGTACTAAGACCTGTTCCGTTTTCTGATCTAAAAAGTCAAAATTATGCGGCAGCACAACTTTTAGCTGTGAGGTATTATCTAACTTGCTTATAAACCTCACCACAGGATAAGTGTTGAAATTGTAGCTACTTTTTACTTCATTAAATATTCCCTCCCAAATATCTTCTTTATTGTCGGAGCCGCTACTGGATTTCTGCAGGATCGATAGCATTTCAAGGTCTTTGTCCTTTTCCAAAAAGCCAAATTTACCCTTTGGGGATCGGTTACCTTCAGTTATGTTTACAAAATTAGTTTCATCTATAAAATCAACAACTACTCCTAAGGAACCATTGACCAAATCTTTGGAGTAGTTCTTAATAAGCATCACTTGAGCTCCTACTTTCAAGGATATCTGATTAGGAGCAAGAAACGAATTGCTGATTTTTCTAAACACATCAGTTCCCATCATTCTTCCGCTTTCTTCGCTGCTATATGTTACTGCTTGCCCTGGTAAAGAGTTCAATTTAAGAGAATTAAACAGATTTGCTTCTTTTTTTGTTGGATACAGCTGAGAGGGTTCTATACCTTCAATTTTTTCTAGTTCTCTAGATAACTTGCTCAGCGCAATATCTGCTTCGTCTGAGACAACTCCTGCTCTAACCTCATTCAAAAATCTAATAAAATCAGGATCACTCATCTGTCTATAGACCTTTTTCAAACTAATTTGATAGTGCAAACATTTGTTCCATTCGGGTGCCTTAAATGCGTATAGATTTTGCAAGTATTCTTTATATTCCTCATAATTCTTGACTATATTTGCTTCTACCAAATGTGTATATGAACCCACAACAGGTGGTAACTGAAAAAAATCACCTACAAATACTAACTGGATTCCACCAAAGGGCAACATGCTCTTTTTGAAATGTTGAGCAATACCGGCTAATTTTGACAGCATTCTGCTGTCAACTAAAGAAATTTCGTCTATAATTAGCACTTTGCAGTTTTTCCATACTTTAACTACATCACTTCGTTTTGAGATGCGCTTGACAAGCACTTTATAATTAGCGTCTCCTAAACCTAAACCAAAATGTGAATGATAAGTTTTTCCACCAATATTCAACCCTGCAAGGCCTGTTGTTGCGGTTACTGCGACAGCCTCTGCAGGTGTTTTGTATTTTTCCTTCAGCTGCTTTATAATCTCACGTAAAAGCACTGTCTTCCCTGATCCTGCAGGGCCTGTAAAAAAGACAGATTTTTCTTTGTTAACAATTAAATCCAGTATTATATTTTGCTCTTCTCCCAATACAACTGTATTTAATTCTATTTCTTTCAAGTGGTCTTTAAGTGAAGTTTCTTTGGGTGAAATTATCTTCAGGCCACCTGAAGAACTAGAGATTTTATCCCCGGCTCTATTTCCATTTGTGCTATTCAAAATTTCCTTCGCTAGATGTTTTTTAAATTTTATTACACTTGAATCCTCAGTCAGTTCTTTCTCAATTGCCTCTTCTTCACTTGAGCACAATTCTATTATTTGACTTTGTGGTATAATTAGTTTTCGCTTTTTGGCTTTTGCTTGGTGCTTCAGCGATTCAGGCTCTTCTTTCTCGCCACCACGAAAAGTCTCCAATTGGCCGGCCTTTTCAAAAGCTTCAAAAAGAGTTTTGACTTTTTTGCCCTTGGACGTTATCATGGCTGTGAATGGTTTTGCTTTGGTTAATTCCCTTTGGAATAGCTTTATACTTGTTACCAAAAATTGATTTTTTTCGTGTTTGTTAGTAGTAGTAAGCAACAACCAAAAATGGAGGACTAGGTTTTGATCAATATTGAATCCAAACAGTGGATTTTTATCCCAAAACTGGTCGTTCTTTAAACTATGTGCTTGACTAATTATTTACATGGTTCAATGGTCTGATTTTTGAAAAAAAAGCAAAAGTTGGTTATATAATATATGTACTGTTTATAAGGATCGCTTGGAAACTACTTGAATGCATTCTTTATTCTTTCTTCTATTTCTTCTGATACATGAGCATCATTTCTGTTTTCATTAGCCTCTACATTCTCAGACTCAGTTAAAGATGAGGACTGATTGGCTAAAGCTGTAATAAATTCTTGCACTTTTTCCTGCTTCAGCTTACTTTCCAAAATTGGTCTTTTTCTGCCAAGTCTTTGGTCTTTTAGGTACTCCTTCGTATTGAAATTAAAAGCTTTGTAAATCTCTTTGTCAATTATGTCAAACTTGTTGTATTCAAATGAGGTCTCTCTCTGGGACAAAACCCTTTTGATATTCTTCATTGTGGTCGAAATTCTTTTTTCCAGATCCTTAAAAGGCTCGCTATTCATCTGTAAAAACTCAGTAGCATTTTGCAAATCCATAAATTCAATTTCTTTTCTCAAAACATTGATTTCCTTCAAAGAAGAAATGTAAATAGAATGAAGATCATCAAATGATTTCAATCTCAGTTCTCCTATAGTCCAGGGTCTTGAAAACATATCAATATCCTTTGATACTCTTATCTTCTTGTTCAGCGGGAAAAACTGCCACAATGGGTGTTCTTTGCAATTTTCTTCGTGTGTATTTATCTTGTCCTGTTCAATCACTTCTTTATACGATGGTGGAATAGGATCGGTCAATTTCAAGTCGTTTTTCTCTGTATTTATCTCGGGCACTAGCTTGGGGATGACATTGATAGTATTGAACTTTAATTCCTTCACCTTTTTTTCCCTCAGCAAGGTAGTTGGTGACTTTGGAACTGGTCTTTTGATTCCATTCAAATAGGTCTGTACATTAAACTGCTTAATGCAGGTTTGTCTGAACATTCAGTTAGTTAAGGGTAATTATTATCGGTCTCTTTCAATCGATTTATACAGCTTATTCAACTTCAAATCACATCACATCACATCAAATTGAAAATTTTTCACTACACAAATAACGCAAACGAAAAATTTTTCACTGGTCACATGAGCAGAGCAGTGTAGAGATGGTCTGGCTGAGCCAGCCAGGGCAGCATGGAGTTAACTCCGAAAATACATCCTTCTTTACAAAAAGTTAATGGCAACTTCGAGATTTCCTCACCCTGTAAACACACCAAGAACGATACACCTTAGGTTTATTAACATAGTGCGAAATGAGTAGTATGATTGCTTCATCTTCCAATAAAAACAATAACGATCTTGTTCCGCTGGACCTTCTAAGGTTAAATCTAGACACCAAGGTTATTGTGAAACTAAGAGATTGTAGAGAGTTGGAAGGAGTCTTGCAAGCTTTTGACTCACATTCCAACCTGGTGCTAAGCGATTGCATAGAAACTGTTTACAAGCTGAATGATGTGACTGAAGAGCTAGAAATATTGGAAAAAAACGAGTCTGAAATGATTTTTGTAAGAGGAGACAATGTCCTTCTATTGACAACATAAAGCAGGTATATAATATAGATTATTGTAATGCGTGAAAAGAGCCGCTTTGGTCATGTGACTGGTGACCCGGACACTTGCCTTTGCCATAAAAAAATTTTCGTGCTGATTGGATTGGCAGTCTTAGAAACTGCCATATTTTCACAGCTTTTTTCATCATTTGCCACTGTCAGAAGTCAGAAATAGAGCTTAATGGCAAAGCTTTTCTGTATAAAACCCATCGAAACAGGCAGTTCATTTCAATAAATTTGATTGGCACAAGAAAGTAGCCGTTTTTCTGATTTGTTTATCCATTTACTTCTGTTGTTTGTATACTCCCAGAAGTTCTATAGCATTTCTTAACCGGCCAATTACTTTGTTTTTATTTTAATTTATTTTCTTTCTTTGCTCATTACAATATAAAAATATATATTTGTTCAAATTGATTGATTGATAAGTGCTTGCTCCTATTCTAATTAAACTAACATGTCCCATAGTAACAGTGAGCAATTTAGCGATACTTGTTTACCAGAATCAATTAACAATCAGCTCTATGATATTATTTTAGGATTCTCTTCTGCTGATAATGAGATCAGATCCAAGGCTGAACAGTACTTATATTCCACATGGATCACCTTGGAAAACATTGATTCTTTATTGACATTTTTAGCGGAGCAATCTATTAATCCCCAGTCGCAGATCTCTCAGCTGTCTGCAGTTTTATTCAGAAAATTGGCTTTGAAAAGTCCTATTGGAGTTTTGAACAGAGCAAATAATGCTGCTAGTAGAAAGGACGGTGGAAATCAAAATGAAGGTAGCACTGGAAACGCTCTTATAGCAAAAAACATTAGCAGCATCCCTAACAACACCTTACTTCAATTGAGAAGAATTCTTTTGAAAGGATTTATAAATAGAAGCATTCCTGCTTTACTTAAACATAAAATTTCAGACGCCATTTCCGTTTGTTGTTTGCCTGAGCTTCCTGATTGGGAAGAACTTATTACTATTATATTTTCCGCCACCACGTTAGACACATCCTCTGGAAACAAAGAAGAAAATCAAAGTAATATTGTCTTGAAGGAATCTAGTTTTAGAATTTTAGCCAGTTCTCCTCACTTGGTCATCAAGATCAATGTTGAAAATACCATACAGTTATTTGAAAACGGTTTTGCTGATGAGTCATATGCCTCTAATGATATGGTAAAGGTCACCGCTGTCACAGCTTTTGTTGGCTACTTTAAAGAAATGGATAAATCCCAGTGGAAAAACTTGAGTGTTTTGTTACCAAGTCTTTTGAATTCTCTTCCTATGTTTTTAGAGAGCGGTAACGATTCAGCTTTGGCCGCTGTTATTGATCCTTTAATAGATTTAGTTGATATAGCTCCAAAATTGTTTAAAGATATGTTTGATGATATTGTAAGATTCTGTGATTTAGTCATAAAGGATAAAGATCTCTGTTCTGAGGCAAGATTATCAGCTTTGGAAATGATTATTGTGTTTTCGGACAGAGCACCTATTATGTGTAGCAAATCTCAATATTTTGGTGATACTAGTGTATTTGATTGTTTGTATATGATCAGTGACATCAGTAATGACCAAGATTCTTTAGAGGAGTGGTTAGAGTCTACTGATGAAAACGCGATGAGCGGAGAAGAAGAATCTGAGCAAGGAAGACAATGTTTAGACAGACTTTCGTTGAATTTGGGTGGTGAATTTTTGGTTCCGCATTTGTTCAAATACTTGGAACTTATGTTGTCTTCACAAGATTGGAGAGAAAATTACGGTGCTTTAATGGGACTATCAGCTGCCGCTGAAGGTTCTTGCAATGTTTTAATAGGACAAACAATTAAACTGGTCGAGATGGTCATTCCTTTAACTAACCACCCGCACCCAAGAGTTCAATTTGCCGCATGTAATACTTTAGGTCAGCTATGTACTGATTTTGCTCCACATATTGGAAGAGTCGCTCACTCATTGATTGCTCCTGCTTTGATTGCTAAAATCAATTCTGAATGTTGTGATAGAGTTTGTACGCATGCCGCTGCAGCTATGGTGAATTTCAGTGAGCACATATCCAAAGAAATTATGGCCTTATACATGGATGATCTTTTAACCGGACTATCTTTCCTCTTGTCAAATCCGAAACAATATGTCCAAGAACAAGGGCTAACAAGTATTGCTTACAGTGCTTCTGCATCTGGTAAAAAATTTGAAAAATATTATGATACTGTTATGCCTGTGTTAGCTGGTATTCTAATATCCAATGGGACTGACCTAAAATCTCTTTCCGATGATCAAAAGAAGCTAATTGGTAAAAGCATTGAATCGATAACATTAGTTGCATCAACTTGTGGGAAAGAGAAATTTAGTAACTATAGTCAGCAGTTTATTGAAGTTTTACTTCACTTACAGCATCAAATTATAGCTATTGGTGATGAAAACCCAGAAGACTTGGAAATTAAGAATAGATTAGAACAGAGTTGGGCTCGATTGTGTAGGCTTCTAAAAGAAGATTTTGTACCTTTGTTGAGCGTTGTTTTACCACCTGTATTGGAGACTGCTAAGGCTTCGCAAAATGTATCTATTATAGAAGAAGAAGAAGCAGAAGCTTATAATCAATATGGTGAATGGGATGTGATTAAAATTCATGGTAAGCACATTGCTATTCACACCGCTGTTTTGGATGACAAAGTCTCCGCTATGGAATTAATAATGGTTTATTGTCATGAATTAAAACAATTTTTTGCTCCTTATGTTGAGGAAGTTATGATGGAAATTGCAATTCCCTCTTTAGATTTCTATTTGCACGATGGTGTTAGAAAAACAGGGGCAAGATTGATTCCGATATTATTACAGTCTTTAATATCTGCTCAACAAACTATAGAGACTATACTACCATTTTGGAGTGAGGCTGCTAGTAAACTTGTTGATGGGCTGTTAAATGAGCCGGTTGCTAATGTATCTTTGATGTATCATGATGTCATCTCTCATTGTATGGAAATATTGGGTAGTGATTATTTGACTGTGAATCAGTTGAATTTATATGTTAAAGGCACTGAAAGAAATTTGAATGATTTATATGAGAGAGTTGAAACTAGACATTTGGAAGATGATATTTACAACGAAAAAGAAGAAGATATGATAGATGAAGAAGATTTCAATGACGAGGAAATTTTAGATGAAATTAATAAGTCGCTAGCCACTATTTTTAAGTTTCAAAAAGAAAAATTCCTTCCGATGTATGCTTCCTTATTTGAGACAATTTTGAAATTTTTGAATCATGAACAGTCTTTTATGATAATTTTTTCTTTGGTATCTATTTCTGACATGATTCTTTATTCCGGTAACTACTCTTCTGATTTTAAAAACCTGTTTGTAGAAAGAGTAATATTATATCTACTGCATCCAGAAACATGTATTAGACAAGGTGCTAGTTATGCCATAGGCTGCTGTGCAGTCGCAGCTCCTGATATTTATTCTGATATCTGTTTGGCCTCCTTGACAAATTTGCTCAAAATAATAACTGATTCAAGCAGCAAACTGGAACAAAACACAATGGCTACAGAAAATGCATCTGCTGCAATAGCCAAGATTTTGTCTGCATATGATATTCCTCAAAAGGATGAAATTTTAAAGCTTTGGTTGAACAGCTTCCCTATTATAGATGATGAAGAGGCAGCTAATTTCAGCTACAAATACATGGCTGAATTGATGAACAATAAAAACCCGATAATATTACAGGATATTACTAAATTAGTTGACGATATCGTCATGGCTCTGTTACATGGTTCTTTAAAAGATAAAATGGCTGAATTTGTGACAAATGCTTTGAAACAGGTATTGGCCACTTACCCTCAAGATCAAGCAATGAAATTCTTTTCCAAATATGACGCAGATGTAATGTCAGTGATTTCCAAATGGTTCTCCTAAACATCTATAGTAGCTTATACATAATATTAAAAAAAATTGATCCTTTATAAATAGCAAATATTGGTTAAAAGAATTAAAGCTATATTCTCAATTTGATTATATATATGTATATATAGCTTTTTATTAACTTGGTCAATAATTGAAACCTCTGGTCAGAAACAACGAGCTGAACCAAAGTTCTGGCGCACAAAAAAGTTTGTTATTAGGTTCATAAATAATTAGAATAATTTTTATTGAATTATAAAGCATAGTGAAATAAATAGCCTAAAACAATAATTAAGTAAAGCCTTGTGATTCAGACTATATTGATTTCTTTCAATATTTGGGGTGCAAAGCAATTTATAGTTCCTTGCAATTTATTTATTTTGTAAGTTATTGAGCAGATGATTTCCAATAATAGATACATTCTTCAGATAATAATTGAAGCCCTAGTTGATAGCAGCAAAGAAAAACTAAGTGATTCAGTATTTAAAAAGAGTTCTTTTACCAAGGAACAGTGCAACAAAAAAATAAGTTTCATGGGTTTGTTTATTGAAAACTTATTGAACGCTATATACGTTTTTGAAATAATGAAGGAAAATAAACAAAAATCACCACAAGATTTAAATTTGATATTGTCTTTGATTAAAAGAATTCATGATCCCGTAGACAAAAACAGAGACGAATTATCATTGTCTCACTTTGCAGCAGATTTGTCAGTTCTTTCATCAAAAATGACACATTTTTTTGATCTACAAAATAAAATAATTAAGTTGTATAAATGGCACAATCCTTTTTTAACAGTTTTAACTTTGTTGGTATTAACATGTATTTGCTATAGTCCAATATTATTAATTATAATTCCTATAGTAGCAGTACTTGTTTTTCAACTAATGTTCAACAATTCTGGTTCGACAGACACAAAACGAAGCAATTCAAACAAGAACCACAGTGAAAGGGATAGTTCAAATAATAATTTAGCTTTGAACGTTGAATTAAAGGAAAATGTTATCAATAGTATTGAATTTGTAATCAACTTAGCTGAATTGCAAAACATGATAACATCTTTGCTACAAAATATTAATAAATTAGAAGGATTTTTGTATAATAATGAAGGCATAAAAAAACATAGAAGTTATACATATTTCATTATACCGTTTACAATCAGTGTATGCATCGTGAGTTTTATAGTTGTCCACCATTTAACAGGATCGTCTTTGTTCTTTACTATACTTATATGGACTTTGTTTTTAAAAGAAAATTCAAGTCTTTCAAACTTTTGGTGTAAGGCTACCAACACAAAAAGAAATCAACTTGATAATCGTTATAAATCAAAGTTTCTTGAACTTATATTTAGTCTTTTTAATTTTGTGTACCTAAAGTATCAAAAATACGATTATTTGTATGAAGTTCAACAACTAGTTGATAGTCAGTGTAATTGGCAGACTTTGGTATTCACGAAAAATCTCGATGCTCTAATAGTTGATAATGCATATAGTTCAACTAAGCAGCAAATTATATCTACCAAGCCGTTGCTTAAAGGAAGCAAAAAAATTGAAAGCATTGTTCCAGATTTAGGATGGGAATACATTAAAAATAGTCAATGGGAAGTAGCAAAAGAGACTTCACCTCGAATATGGTTATCAAATAAAAAAACTATAAAAATGCAACAACTCAACAGCAACAATCAAAGTCAGATATTTGGTAATGCTGAAAATGTTGGCATGTTTGTGAATGTTGAGAAATATGACTTAAGATTTAGAAGATTGAAAAGAAAGATAACAAGACAAGCTAAAAATTATTTTCCAGTAACCTAGTAAGGTACACCGTCAGGATCACTTTTTGAAGCAAACTCTTTTGTGTATCTCTTCCACCGTTTGTTATCGCTCTGTGTAGGTAGTTTCTTGAGTTTCAATAGAAAACTAGCTATCATCAGACAGCCACCAGTAACTGCCAAAGGAGTGATCATTTTAATAAAATTTCTTCTGTTAATAAATTGAGCATATGGACAATCCGTTGTATAGTCACCAACAACCCAGCAAGTAGAGAGACTAATAGAGTTCAATTCTATCCAGATTCCATGCTGTTTTATGATTTCGATTAAAGTGTCATTGTTCAAAGATCTTAAATATTTGTACAATGAAAGTATTTCTAATGGAGTAGATGGAAGACTGAAAAAACTTCCGTCTGAGCATCCATGAGATTTTGCATTCTGCATTGAGTTGCTTCTTAAATCAAAAAAGTCCGTAGAAACAGTAGATATTTCCCAACTGTCTAATATTCCGGGTTTTTTACATAAACATCTCTTTGGATCGTAGCAATTAGCTACATCCCACCACAAATAATCATTTAAATTGGCATCATTCCCCATTTCGCTATCAAATACTTGAGAAGTATTTAAACTAGCACAGCCATAAAAATCACCACTTCCAAACGTACTAGCAAAACCGTCATATTCACCATAGTTTGAGTTTCCTGTCGCTGGTTGGTTGAAACCCCAGCCCCAAACTAATGATGTATTTAGCAATCTCAAAGTTTCATTTAATGTCTCAAACGAGTTTGATATTACCACTTTATACCCACAATATATTGCTTTATTCAAACTGTTTACAGAGTAGTTAGTTGACGCCTTATAAGTTAATATTTTTGTATCATTCTTATTAATCAGCGGGCAAGTATAATTTTGCAAATCTTCATTTATAAAATTAAGTTTATCATTACTAATAAGTAAATTTGTTGAATTAGAAGCTACATTTACTAATTGAAAACTTACTTGACTGAAAGATGCGAGCAGCAATTCTTTAAGAGGAGGCCAGCCAATATAATTATTTAAATCTGCACTGGTAAATATTCTTTCTATTTCTATTGTATTTGAAATTATGTTTTCAAGCTGATTCAGCATATCATAATCAATGCTTATTTCATCCACATTGACTACATTCAGCAACACATTGAAAAATCTTATTTTTGTAACTGAGAACTTCCCATACACAAACGAGTTCAGCGCTGACAGTACAAAATCCAAAGTGATTGTGTCGTTTTGATTATATATGCGCCAATTTTTATTGTCTGTATCATATTCTAAATCTATCAAAAACCCATCTACACCAGATTTTATTATATTTGAAAGTGTAAGAGTTGCATCAGATGCATTTAAACTTGAATTAACGTTTAATACACTGCTAATATTCATCAGTATAGTAGGAACCGTGCTAAACCTTTGCTCTGAGAGAATCGATCTTTGTGACAATAGAGCATACGTTAATACGTCAGACACACTTGCATTAGTTATTGGTAATAGGGTATTAGTAATATTCAAATCATCGTTTGCAATCCCCCTTTCTCCTGCAGTGATGTGAAAAAAACTCAACAAAGAAAGCAATAAGGCACCAAATTTTAAAGAAAAAACTTTAATCATTGCATATTTGAAACTTTTCAAAAAAGATCTTGTTTATTTGTATAAATAATAAAGTCTCGGCTTCTTTGAATGTGTTTTTATTGGCTATTTTGACAACATATATTTGACGATAAATATATATAAATACGAGCATGGAGTAATTCCAACAGTTGGAGAATTTTCCGAATCCTATATCACATGACTTTTTTTGTTTTTCACTTCTTCAAATGAAAGCAATGTATTATATATTTCGCATTGAAAGAAGCAAACTTGATGATGGACCTTAAATTGATTCAGCTTTCCAGGTAACATAAGAATCCAAGTCGGGTTGTTTTAAAATGTATTTGTACCTTGTTTTAAATTTTTCAAATATCAGATTTTACCTACCTTGTTAGCTCAGTTGGTAGAGCGTTTGACTCTTAATCAAAATGTCAAGGGTTCGACCCCCTTATGAGGTATAAATTTGTATTTAATCTTCACCTTGTTAGCTCAGTTGGTAGAGCGTTTGACTCTTAATCAAAATGTCAAGGGTTCGACCCCCTTATGAGGTAAAAGATTAATTTTGTGCAAGTTTGCGGTAAAATTTTGATTTCAAAACTTCACCTTGTTAGCTCAGTTGGTAGAGCGTTTGACTCTTAATCAAAATGTCAAGGGTTCGACCCCCTTATGAGGTAAAAGTTTTATTTTTTTTTTGCCTTGTCTCTCAAAAAAATCCATATTTAATGTTTTCAAGTTTGTAATATATGGTAAACACAAAGCTTTGTTTTTATTTTTATTTTTTTCAAATATCTTATTTCTTTTAAGAGATTTTGCAACTAGTGTAGGGAAATCTGGCTTTAAACTTCTTCGAGGGAGCATGCTGAATCTAAAGCATGTCGTGATTCATGTGACTGAGCAACAAAGCAAAATTGCTGATCACGTGTTTTGTTTTGGTCTGGAGCTTCACATGAAATAAAAAAAATTTTCTAAATACCCTGAAAAGTACAGCTTATAAATCAGACAGAATAAAGCGTTCCGTGTTCACCCTATTAGAAAGGGTGAGTGTCTTCACGTAAACAAGAAAAAAGTAACCTTGTATAAAATACAACCAAGATATTTGGGAAAAATAAATATTATTACACTACGTTTTACAGAATTATATATTTGTTGTCTTAACTCACAAACTATGAATATATTTACTAAAAAATTTAAAGAACTTGTCTATTCTATCAAAACAGACGATCACTATTCTGAGTATGATGAAGCAGAAGATGATTTAGCTAACAAGTTCAAATTGAAAGAATTTAATTTAACCAAAAAATATAACAACAATAAAGATTCAGTTGGTATTGCAGTTAACGATAAGGGGTCTTCTCTTGGTAATTTAAATACACCAACAATTGCCAACGCTACAGGCAATGATGAATTGAATTTAAGCGATGACGAACCAAGCTACCACCATAACCCAAACAGTCTTTATGCAAACCACGACTTAGAATATAGCAGTGATAATGTTCATCTTTCTCATTTAGGGGATCACAGATATAGAAATAGCAGTAACGATATCGATGAAGACGAAGAGGAAAACCATGAGGAGCTCTACAATGAGATGCACAACCCAAATAGAAAAACAGCGCCATATGAAGATGCAATAGATGATGGCTCTAAAGAAGTTATTGCTGCCTGGGAATATATTAAAAACTGGTGTTATGAGAATAGTAACGACTTATATGCTTCCTTGAATGATCCCTGTTCCACCAAGGACTTGAAGGATGTTGAAATCGATTTGGAGTTGATTCTGCCTAAGTCATTTAAGGTATCTTTAAGAATTCACGATGGTCAGGAATTAGATGGTCTTTCCGGTGTTCAGGGTTTATTGTATGGACTGAGTTTGATGACTTTGTATCAAATTGTATCTATGAGAGACCATTGGAGCAAGATATATTACAACCTATACACTCTTCAAAGAAATCTGGACAAACTTCCAAAGCAAGGATCTATACCACCAAACTATGTCAAGTTGCAATATTGCAATCCTAGATGGATTCCTGTTATTACTGATAATGCAGGTAATCATATTGCTATTGATATGGATCCTGATGTAAAAGGAACTCCTGGCCAAGTCATTATTTTTGGTAGAGATTTTGATACCAAATTTGTTGTGGCTAACAATTGGGGACAATTTTTATCTAGTTTTGTTCAAGATCTAAAAAATGGAAATTGGGATTTAGATGAAGATGAAGACAATGATTTCTTAAAAGGTGATGGTGAGTTACTTTTCATTGACTCTATCAATCACTCTAGAGTTTATGAAGATTATTTGAACGTTTTGAAAAGAAGAGTTTGGAGTACTTGGAAAAAGCAAAGAGATCTTGAAATTTTGGCCAAAAATAAACCTAGATTTAATCCAGCTCAAAATAGACAAACTTCCCAACAATCTCCGGATTTTGCAAATAACTCAAGCAAAGTGAACAAAGAAGTTGAAAGAAGAGTTGGAAGCGTTAGAGACTTTTCATCTCATAATGATGCTGTTGCTGGAAATGAAACACTTGAAGTAGAAACCCCAATAGCTGCTGCGAAAGAAATCCAATCGGCACAAGATATCAAAGAGCCGGCTCAATCCGAAGAAGTCGATGGTTTAATTAAAAATCAGAAAATCGATGTACCAATCTTTGATGAAAAATCTAAAGTTGTTAGCGATAGTGACAATTTAGCCTCCCAGCTTGAAGAAACCAGTTTGTTAGATCAAACTATTGAACCTGAAGAACTTGAACAGAAAAAGATAGACCAAGTAGACCAAGATTCTAAAGACAGTGACTCAACACCAGAAGAAAATAAAACTGCCAAATCTCTAGAAGAAAGCACTAAAGAAGATGATGCCCTTGTAGAAATAGCTGAAAAGGATGAAGCTGACGAAAATGAAATTGAGGAAGTCAAATCTCCTGCAGAAAAGACATTGGAAGTAAATACGCAGAATCCGGAAGCAATCGAAGAAGCTTCTTCCAAAATTGAAGAACACGGTGCTTTAGAAGATATTCCTCTATAAAAGTTTTGAGATTTATAAATATATCTATATACTAAAACACTTATTTAATCTTGTTAATCAAATCAAACCACCTCATTAATCCGGTATTTTAATAAAAAAACGGCAATTTGATTTACTATATGCAGTTAGCCTAATTACCAGATAATTCTTTGAGGGAATGTCAAATCATGCCATGTATAGATTTTAACTTTGCAAAAAATTCCAAACACAAGCAAATCAATAAGCCACAGCCAAATGAATTCTTTCACCAATATGCCAGCAATATTGCCTCCGTATTTTGGCATCACAAAAATTCTCCATATCAAATATGGAATTATGTAGTATCTTGGTTCAAACAATGGTGTGGGAATTAATGTTAAAATCAAGCAAATGTAGAAAACCAATTTGGACATGTGAGTCAACATTAGTGGAAGTTCAAAAGACTTGTGTATCTTCAAAGGATTCAAACTATCTGGAAAATGTAACAAAGACTCAAAAAGCAAATCATTTACAGTATACCAAGCAAAATGATAAAACGGCAAAGCAATAAAGTATCGAGTAAAAAAGTTTCTGTAAAGAATCTTTTTAAATAAGTAAAAGGATAGGTGTCTGTTATCTGATAGTAAAAATGGGTGTTCTATGGTGGAAAATCTAATACACATAGCAATAAAAACATAATACAGTAACGTTACTATAACTTTTATGATATCACCACATGTTTTGACAAAATATTTTATAAGAAATTCTTGATTCATCCATAGTGGCAAGGAGAAAAATGTTATGAAAGAAAAACAATAAAATATTTGCATTATATGCAAAGAAAATGAATGGTTTGATTTGTCTCCTAAAGTGATTGACTTGTTTTTGACTAAAAACAATAGAAACAAAAAAAAATTGATGGCATAAGGAAGGATTAATGTATTAAAATGCTTCAATGCAGTTAACATTAACTTCAAGTAATTATTATACCAGAGATCATTTAAATCAAATTCAATAATTGTATGTCTCTCAACTGTTATTACCATTATCAACAGTGTCCAAATTATATTCGTTTGTCTAAAAAATAAACTTATTAAACAACATCCAGCACTCAGCCAAATGTATCTTTTTTTGAGCTTTAATATTTCACTCAACGTTTCTTTTTCATCAGGTAAGTCTTCATCATGTGGTAATACCGCAAACATTAATCCATTCAAGAGCCAAAAGGTAGCCCAAACTTCAGTATAATACAGATTATAATAAGTTGATAGAACCGGAAACATTACCAATGAAGGAATGGTAAAACATATGACGCTCATTGAACATAGGTTTGAGTATGTGTACAAGGGCATTATAAAAACTCCGCAAATTAAGTTCACCATTCTCATAGTAGTAATATCACTAAATTTGAATCTAGTGAAATTCAAATAGGACAATGGAGTCACTAAAAGTTTATTCCAAAATATTTGAAGATAATACAGACCAGGTGGAGTCGTTAACTTTGGGTCATAATTACAACTAAACTTACTAAAATTGAAAACTTCAAAAATGCTATTCATATTTAAATAATGTTGTGATTGTTTTATATGGAATATTTCGTCAATAAATGGATTCTGTTTGAGTATTATATTATTAACTATGTAAAACTTGGCAAGCATATATGGTATAGTTATTGCAAAAAGAAAGAAGATGTTTATAAATAAAATTAATTGCATCATACTATCCGTCATCTCGTTGTTTTCTTCATTGCCAGCTAGTAAAGAAAGAATTCTTTTAAAATATGATGATTCAGAAGCATCGTGTCCTTCTGTTTTATTGTTAGTGTCAGGTGCCTGGCTACCAACTGTTTCAAACGAGTTTGTTTTGTCTGACATATTTTAAAAGCAGGAATTAAGGGATGAAATATGAGATATTTTCAATCAAGATTATTTGAAATTATAAATAAAACTCTAAGTAACAGCTCTATATTTTGACTTTTTACCGCTGGTTGTTGATATTATTTCGATTTAGTGAAAAATTTCCCTTGATGTGAGTTTTGTAAAGCAAGCTGCAAGCATGGAAAGATGTCTTTGTTCACGTGATTGTGCATATTTATTAATAAGAGACGTTGTTTTCGCAGTCCGTCCGATTAAATCCGAATGCCATTTAATCAATTGCTCTGGTTTGCTATGGCCAATAAATCTCTATACAATTGCTTATTTTGATAATTGTCATTTAGCACCTCTTCAAACAAATGCTCATAATCTAGGTTCAATGCAAACGAGTTAAATAAAGGTTTTATTTTGTAGAGTGAATCCAAAATATAAGGCTCTTCTTCTTTCCAGCACTGTAAAATCCTAACTGGATTATCAAGAAACAAAACAAGATTTTTAAGTATTATCTCTGTAGCTTTCTGCTTATTAATAGTCAACATATTTGTAACGTTAAAGAATCTGAATGACTTAAAAACTTCTGAATTACTGAGAAAATGATAGCTCTTTGAGGAAACAAAAGCACTAGCGGGATCAATAATAAAAGCACAATTGATTTCGTTTGCAAGCACTAACCCAACAGGGTTTTTATTATCAAAATAATCTACTTTAACCGCATATTTATGTTTAAAAATTGTTTGATTGGTCTCTTCTTGGAACATTAATAAAATGTCTTTCTTTTTATCAATATCTATTATTTGCTTCAAGATCCAATACATTTCTTTTTTTTTGAAACCCACTATGTAATCACAAGTGACTTTATAGTCAATTTTTTCTTTCATTTTATTTGCATTAGAAGTTGTAAGGTGCAAACTATTTTTTATAGGAACATAGCTATAACATTTATCTTTTCCAAGAACTGATTTAAAGCAATTTAAGAGATCTCCGTAACTCGGCCACTCACCTTTCTCCCGTTTAAATATATTTCGGTCTTTATACTCTTCAATGGTCAAATTTTGTTTTTTTAAATCATCCAAAATTCTTCCTATCATTCTTTCTAATTGTTTTCGGCATAATTTTGATATTTTTTGATTCTCTGCAATTATTTTTTTAACAAAATATTTAAGTTTAGGCTTCTTACTATGACAAGACTTGGTAAATTCCCTGTTTTGAATCCTCCTATAGTTTTTAAAAAGAAATTCTGACCTTACTCTGTTTGGATTTCTGTATTTTAAAACAAGTTGATCATCTTTCAAAGGTGTAGCAAATTTAAATTCTCTAAGATCATAAAGATTTGGTTCATCTTTGGCTATCTTTACAACAGGAACAGAATTCACTTTAGACCAGATATCCATCACATCATGATAATTTCTGGCCACTTCCAAAATATTTAAAATCAAATTATCACCACATTGGTATCTATCTGGTTGTTTCGGCACTGGACAGTTTTTAATTTTCCAATTCAGAAACTTTTGTTCAATAACCTCAGATGCTGTTATATATTCTTGTAAACCAGCATTCAGTATGAGCAGTATTGTCTGTAGAGGTAGACCTCTATCTTCTCCAAAAGCCAATATAGAATCAAAATAATAGATGGTTTTATCACTTTTGCACACCAGAAATCCAAACCAGTGTTTATGATTGGAGCAAGCTACAAAAGTTTTGTCTTGCAAAAAATAAGTATCTTTGACAAATTTGTAATCTTTATCAACTATTTCTTCTAATTCAGTTCTTGCAATTAAAGCTGTTATAACATACCTTGGACAAAAACCAAACGACTTTTCTAATCCATCAAGATTTAAGCTTCTTACTGTCAGACTATTGATTTCCTTTTCAGTCAAAGGGGATTCGTTAACTATACTGTTTCCAAAGTCTATCGCCACATCTAAATCAATTGATTCTTTTAGTTTATCCGCTTCTTCCCTTAAAACCACATCACCGTCTTCTGTTCTAAAATTGTAGTAATTACCTTTAAATTGCCAATTAATTTTACTTGGTTTCGGCTCCATATCTTCAATAATTTTGTGTATACAGTTATTTCTTAAGCAATGGCAAATATTTTGCTTTAAGAATGATTCCTTTGAATCATAATCTTTCAGGACTGTTATGACATCCCGCGCTTCTTTGTATATCCATTCCTTTTCATCAAGCGTAAGATGGTTTCTGTTACCAATTAAATTCTCTGCCAATTCAGATACCGCATCATTCACATCATTGTCTACAAAGTTCAGTATTGGGTTGCTGCTACTGCTGATTAGAGATAACAACTGTTTAAATTCACTCTCACTAAACTTACCAGCAAATAATTTGTAGTACTGGTTTATAGCTTGTTGGTTTGTCGCTTTAATCTTTTGAAATAGAGGGGGTTCGAATTTTAATATAAAATCATAGTATAGTTTAATAATTAGTGGATTCTTTCTAATAACCACAAGGTTTTGTTTTTTCCATGTATAATTGTAAAACCATATACTACTAATCTGAATAAAAGAGAGTCTGAATTCTGTTTTTTCATCTGCTATAATTAAAAGTTTTTTCCTCCTATGAAGTTTAATGTGTCCTAATATGTTACATTCATGAAGTATTTCCAATAAAACATGTTTAAAAGACTGAATCAATTGACCATCCAATGCATTGTCTCTAATATGTATCTTTTTTAACCATTGTGTAATCTTGCTTTTACGAGTATTAAAACATTCTTCATCTGTAAAAGTACTCTTCATGGTGGTGTGGACTGTGTGCATTGACTTTTAACCGAATGTTGAACTTATTTTTTGTTATTATCCTTACTTTTTTTGTTGAATAGTAACTAGTTTTGGTGAATAGTACAAACCTCACGTGTAAAATGTGAATTTAATTCAGGTTGGTGCTGTACGGATTTCTGAAAATTTAGTCCTCATTAACGTTTCTCGTGTTGTTTTTAAAAAATAATTTTCAATTGATTTGTTTACAGTTTTACTTTAAAAAAAGTTTAATTTTCTTCAAATGTTTGATCATTACGTTTAGTTATTTTAATTAAATTAATAAAAAAAAATAGTTGAAGTTTTAAATGTAAACAAAATAAAAATTTTTATAGACATATATTAATACAACCACCAAATTTTGAAATAAGTGTTATTAGGTATTAGTCAAATAAAACATTGACTACTGTAGGAGTATTTATCTAGAGCTTATATCCCCCTTTGTCTATCGATGCTGTGTTTTTATCAATGGTTTCAATTGTATAGATTGGAACAAAGTTATCGTTTTTTCTAGTCCTTATTATAAGACACTTTATCATTTTAATCTCTGTTTGTTCAATTGAATCAATATATTTTTCCTTATTACTGCTTTTCTTTGTTTATTATAAACCTTCTGTCAAAGTATCTTTAATTCTCAGATTTCTATACTCTGAGCCTCAACAAAACTCTTGATTTTCCAGCCTTTATGCTATTTAGCAGAAGAAAAATTTATCAAAATAGTATAAGCTATAAAATATTTTAAAATTCTCAAATAACAGTATCTGAAATACCTTATATAGCTTCAAGCTAACCAAATTTATTGACTTATAAATAAGATTAACTTCTTAGTGGTGTTTGTTTACATAATGATTTCCGTTTTAGGACACTCAAAGGTAAATTCTGGATAAGTAAATGTGCCTTGGTTTTCTGACGAGAACCATATTTTTTCTACAACCTGTAGCTTTTTTGCATAATCTGGATATGATAGCTTAAACAAAACTTTTTATATATACAGGAAAAGACCTGAAACCAAAATCATGTCTGTCAGCTTGAGAAGTACGTTCTTGGTATCTGAAATAGCTATCACGTGACATACAAACTTGTCATAAGATCCGCTTGAGGCTGCAGTGCAGTCACGTGTATCACAATTGGATTTGTCTTTTTGGTTCAGTTTGGAACCTAATCTATTCTTATTTATACATTAAGGTTGTTAGCAGAGCTAGTTGGTTTCTTCTATATATTTCTACATATGTGATTGACTAGATACTTCAAGAGCATAGTCTAATCTATGAGAAGGAACTTGAGAGAGTGCATATTTATAGTTTTCCCAAAATGGCGAATAAAATTCCTGTTAAGCATGTCTCACCAGGAAATCCTGTAAGTAGAGCATTGCATTCTTGTGTTGCTTAAAGTTTAAGTATAATGTGTCGAAGAGTTTTCTTCGTTTATACTTGGCGAGACTTAAGATTGATGTCTCTACCAGACTTGCGTCACGTGCATGTATAGTCGTATTCGAAACATTATTTTACCTCGTATCAAGTTTTGCCTTAACGAGATAAACTGTTTAATTAATGAAATAGAGTCTATGCAATTAAAAGGGAGATCAGAAAGGGCATTAAAACACAAAGAATGATAATTATTATAAGAGGAGAAAGCTAACAAAC